>JAECXH010000099.1:725000-1275859 GCA_018152175.1 Drosophila jambulina | reverse complement strand
AAAATACTAAAACCCCAATAGTTTTATGGATCATAACTTGGCTAAAACTCAACTGATTTCAATTTCATTTGTTTTTTTCTTATTGGTTTTTAATTGCGAACATTTCTGCATTTAAAACTCGATTTCTAATTTTTGACCAATATTTTTTGACAATTTTAACGATGTAACCCTTACATTTTTCGCACCAATTGGGTCAAATTCTTTGGTTGAAAAATACCAAAAACCCCAATATGGTTTTATGATTATAACTTGGCTAAAACTCAACCGATTTCAGTCTGGTTTGCTGTTTTCTTCTTGGTTTTTAAAATGCAACACTTCGCATTTAAACCCGATTTCTCAATTTTTGGCCAATTTTTGATAATTTTAACGATGTGAACTCCTTAAATGCTTTTTCAAAAAAATTGGGCCAACTTCTTTTGCCTGAAAAATACTAAAACCCTCATTGGTTTTATGATCATAACTTACTAAACCTCAACCGATTTCAATCTGGTTTGCTGTTTTCTTCTTGGTTTTTAATTGCAAACATTTCTGCATTTAAACCTCGATTTCTAATTTTTGGACCAATTTTTGACAATTTTAATCGATGTAACCCCTTACATTTTTTAATTAAAAAACAAAACCCCTACATTTTTTCAAAAATTGGGTCAAATTTTTTGGCTAAAAATACTAAAACCCTCATTGGTTTTATGATCATAACTTGGCTAAAACTCAACCGATTTCAGTCTGGTTTGTTGTTTTTTTGGTTTTTAAATGCGAACATTTCTGCATTTAAAACTCGATTTCTAATTTTTGGCCAATTTTTGACAATTTTAACGATGTAACCCCTTACATTTTTTTCAAAATTTGGGTCAAATTTTTTGGCTGAAAAATACTAAAACCCTCATTGGTTTTATGATCATAACTTGGCTAAAACCAACCGATTTCAGTCTGGTTTGTTGTTTTCTTATTGGTTTTTAAATGCGAACATTTCTGCATTTAAAACTCGATTTCTAATTTTTGGCCAATTTTTGACAATTTTAACGATGTAACCCCTTACATTTTTTTCAAAATTTGGGTCAAATTTTTTTGGGCTGAAAAATACTAAAACCCTCATTGGTTTTATGATCATAACTTGGCTAAAACTCAACCGATTTCAGTCTGGTTTGTTGTTTTTTCTTGGTTTTTAAATGCGAACATTTCTGCATTTAAAACTCGATTTCTAATTTTTGGCCAATTTTTGACAATTTTAACGATGTAACCCCTTACATTTTTTTCAAAATTGGGTCAACTTTTTGGCTGAAAAATACTAAAACCCTCATTGGTTTTATGATCATAACTTACTAAAACTCAACTGATTTCAATCTGGTTTGCTGTTTTTTTGGTTTTTAAATGTGAACATTTCTGCATTTAAAACTCGATTTCCAATTTTGGCCAATTTTTGACAATTTTAACGATGTAACCCCTTAAATTTTTTCAAAAATTGGGTCAAATTTTTGGCTTAAAAATACTAAAACCCTCATTGGTTTTATGATCATAACTTGGCTAAAACTCAACCGATTTCAGTCTGGTTTGCTGTTTTCTTCTTGGTTTTTAAATGCGAACATTTCTGCATTTAAAACTCGATTTCTAATTTTTGGCCAATTTTCGACAATTTTAACGATGTAACCCCTAAAATTTTTTTTCAAAAATAGGGTCAAATTTTTTCCGAAAAATACTAAAACCCTCATTGGTTTTATGATCATAACTTGGCTAAAACTCAACCGATTTCAGTCTGGTTTGCTGTTTTCTTCTTGGTTTTTAAATGCGAACATTTCTGCATTTAAAACTCGATTTCTAATTTTTTTTGCCAATTTTTGACAATTTTAACGATGTAACCCTTACATTTTTTTCAAAAATTTGGTCAAATTTTTTGTCTGAAAAATACTAAAACCCTCATTGGTTTTATAGATCATAACTTGGCTAAAACTCAACCGATTTCAGTCTGGTTTGTTGTTTTTCTTGGTTTTTAAATGCGAACATTTCTGCATTTAAAACTCGATTTCTAATTTTAGGCCAATTTTTGACAATTTTAACGATGTAACCCCTTACATTTTTTTCAAAAATTGGGTCAAATTTTTTGGCTGAAAAATACTTAAACCCTCATTGGTTTTATGATCATAACTTGGCTAAAACTCAACCGATTTCAGTCTGGTTTGCTGTTTTCTTCTTGGTTTTTAAATGCGAACATTTCTGCATTTAAAACTCGATTTCTAATTTTTGGCCAATTTTTGACAATTTTAACGATGTAACCCCTTACATTTTTTCAAAAATTGGGTCAAATTTTTTGGCTGAAAAATACTAAAACCCTCATTGGTTTTATGATCATAACTTGGCTAAAACTCAACCGATTTCAGTCTGGTTTGCTGTTTTCTTCTTTGGTTTTTAAATGCAAAAAAAATTTTTTTTTTTTTTTGAACATTTCTGCATTTAAAACTCGATTTCTAATTTTTGGCCAATTTTTGACAATTTTAACGATGTAACCCCAAAAAAAAAAAAAATTACATTTTTTTCATAAAATTGGGTCAAATTTTTTGGCTGAAAATACTAAAACCCTCATTGGTTTTATGATCATAACTTGGCTAAAACTCAACCGATTTCAGTCTGGTTTGTTGTTTTCTTCTTGGTTTTTAAATGCGAACATTTCTGCATTTAAAACTCGATTTTAATTTTTGCCAATTTTTGACAATTTTAACGATGTAACCCCTTACATTTTTTCAAAAATTGGGTCAAATTTTTTTGGTTGAAAAATACTAAAAACCCTCATTGGTTTTATGATCATAACTTGGCTAAAACTCAACCGATTTCAGTCTGGTTTGCTGTTTTTCTTGGTTTTTAAATGCGAACATTTCTGCATTTAAAACTCGATTTTAATTTTTGGCCAATTTTTGACAATTTTAACGATGTAACCCCTTACATTTTTTTAAAAATTAATTTTCTTAAATATTTTCATTTTTTTCAAAATTGGGTCAACTTTTTTTAAAATGAAAATACTAAAACCCTCATTGGTTTTATGATCATAACTTGGCTAAAACTCAACCGATTTCAGTCTGTTTGTTGTTTTTTCTTGGTTTTTAAATGCGAACATTTCTGCATTTAAACTCGATTTCTAATTTTTGGCCAATTTTTGACAATTTTAACGATGTAACCCCAATTACATTTTTTTCAAAAATTGGGTCAAATTTTTTGGCTGAAAAATACTAAAACCCTCATTGGTTTTATGATCATAACTTGGCTAAAACTCAACCGATTTCAGTCTGGTTTGTTGTTTTCTTCTTGGTTTTTAAATGCGAACATTTCTGCATTTAAAACTCGATTTCTAATTTTTAGCCAATTTTTGACAATTTTAACGATGTAACCCCTTAAATTTTTTTCAAAATTGGGTCAAATTTTTTGGCTGAAAAAATACTAAAACCCTCATTGGTTTTATGATCATAACTTGGCTAAAACTCAACCGATTTCAGTCTGGTTTGCTGTTTTCTTCTTGGCTTTTAAATGCGAACATTTCTGCATTTAAAACTCGATTTCTAATTTTGGCCAATTTTTGACAATTTTAACGATGTAACCCTTAAATTTTTTTCAAAAATTAGGTCAAATTTTTTGGCTGAAAAATACTAAAACCCTCATTGGTTTTATGATCATAACTTGGCTAAAACTCAACCGATTTCAGTCTGGTTTGCTGTTTTTTTCTTGGTTTTTAAATGCGAACATTTCTGCATTTAAAACTCGATTTCTAATTTTTGGCCAATTTTTGACAATAATTTAACGATGTAACCCCTTACATTTTTTTCAAAAATTGGGTCAAATTTTTTGAAAAATACTAAAACCCTCATTGGTTTTATGATCATAACTTGGCTAAAACTCAACCGATTTCAGTCTGGTTTGCTGTTTTTTTCTTGGTTTTTAAATGCGAACATTTCTGCATTTAAAACTCGATTTCTAATTTTTTGCCAATTTTTGACAATTTTAACGATGTAACCCCTTACATTTTTTTCAAAAATTGGGTCAAATTTTTTGGCTGAAAAATACTAAAACCCTCATTGGTTTTATGATCATAACTTGGCTAAAACTCAACCGATTTCAATCTGGTTTGCTGTTTTTTTCTTGGTTTTTAAATGCGAACATTTCTGCATTTAAAACTCGATTTCTAATTTTTGGCCAATTTTTGACAATTTTAACGATGTAACCCCTTACATTTTTTCAAAAATTGGGTCAAATTTTTTGGCTGAAAATACTAAAACCCTCATTGGTTTTATGATCATAACTTGGCTAAAACTCAACCGATTTCAGTCTGGTTTGTTGTTTTTTCTTGGTTTTTAAATGCGAACATTTCTGCATTTAAAACTCGATTTCTAATTTTTGGCCAATTTTTGACAATTTTAACGATGTAACCCTTACATTTTTTTCAAAAATTGGGTCAAATTTTTTGGCTGAAAAATACTAAAACCCTCATTGGTTTTATGATCATAACTTGGCTAAAACTCAACCGATTTCAGTCTGGTTTGCTGTTTTCTTCTTGGTTTTTAAATGCGAACATTTCTGCATTTAAAACTCGATTTCTAATTTTTGGCCAATTTTTGACAATTTTAACGATGTAACCCCTTACATTTTTTTCAAAAATTGGGTCAAATTTTTTGGCTGAAAAATACTAAAACCCTCATTGGTTTTATGATCATAACTTGGCTAAAACTCAACCGATTTCAGTCTGGTTTGTTGTTTTCTTCTTGGTTTTTAAATGCGAACATTTCTGCATTTAAAACTCGATTTCTAATTTTTGGCCAATTTTTGACAATTTTAACGATGTAACCCCTTACATTTTTTTCAAAAATTGGGTCAAATTTTTTGGCTGAAAAATACTAAAACCCTCATTGGTTTTATGATCATAACTTGGCTAAAACTCAACCGATTTCAGTCTGGTTTGCTGTTTTCTTCTTGGTTTTTAAATGCGAACATTTCTGCATTTAAAACTCGATTTCTAATTTTTGGCCAATTTTTGACAATTTTAACGATGTAACCCCTTAAATTTTTTTTCAAAAATTGGGTCAAATTTTTTTGCTGAAAAATACTAAAACCCTCATTGGTTTTATGATCATAACTTGGCTAAAACTCAACCGATTTCAGTCTGGTTTGCTGTTTTTTCTTGGTTTTTAAATGCGAACATTTCTGCATTTAAAACTCGATTTCTAATTTTTGGCCAATTTTTGACAATTTTAACGATGTAACCCCTTACATTTTTTTCAAAAATTGGGTCAACTTTTTTGGCTGAAAAATACTAAAACCCTCATTGGTTTTATGATCATAACTTGGCTAAAACTCAACCGATTTCAGTCTGGTTTGCTGTTTTCTTCTTGGTTTTTAAATGCGAACATTTCTGCATTTAAAACTCGATTTCTAATTTTTGGCCAATTTTTGACAATTTTAACGATGTAACCCCTTACATTTTTTTCAAAATTGGGTCAAATTTTTTGGCTGAAAAATACTAAAACCCTCATTGGTTTTATGATCATAACTTGGCTAAAACTCAACCGATTTCAGTCTGGTTTGCTGTTTTCTTCTTGGTTTTTAAATGCGAACATTTCTGCATTTAAAACTCGATTTCTAATTTTGGCCAATTTTTGACAATTTTAACGATGTAACCCCTTACATTTTTTTCAAAAATTGGGTCAAATTTTTTGGCTGAAAAATACTAAAACCCTCATTGGTTTTATGATCATAACTTGGCTAAAACTCAACCGATTTCAGTCTGGTTTGTTGTTTTCTTCTTGGTTTTTAAATGCGAACATTTCTGCATTTAAAACTCGATTTCTAATTTTTGGCCAATTTTTGACAATTTTAACGATGTAACCCCTTACATTTTTTTCAAAAATTGGGTCAAATTTTTTGGCTGAAAAATACTAAAACCCTCATTGGTTTTATGATCATAACTTGGCTAAAACTCAACCGATTTCAGTCTGGTTTGCTGTTTTCTTCTTGGTTTTTAAATGCGAACATTTCTGCATTTAAAACTCGATTTCTAATTTTTGGCCAATTTTTGACAATTTTAACGATGTAACCCCTTACATTTTTTTCAAAAATTGGGTCAAATTTTTTGGCTGAAAAATACTAAAACCCTCATTGGTTTTATGATCATAACTTGGCTAAAACTCAACCGATTTCAGTCTGGTTTGCTGTTTTTTCTTGGTTTTTAAATGCGAACATTTCTGCATTTAAAACTCGATTTCTAATTTTTGGCCAATTTTTGACAATTTTAACGATGTAACCCCTTACATTTTTTTCAAAAAATTGGGTCAAATTTTTTGGCTGAAAAATACTAAAACCCTCATTGGTTTTATGATCATAACTTGGCTAAAACTCAACCGATTTCAGTCTGGTTTGCTGTTTTCTTCTTGGTTTTTAAATGCGAACATTTCTGCATTTAAAACTCGATTTCTAATTTTTGGCCAATTTTTGACAATTTTAACGATGTAACCCCTTACATTTTTTTCAAAAATTGGGTCAAATTTTTTGGCTGAAAAATACTAAAACCCTCATTGGTTTTATGATCATAACTTGGCTAAAACTCAACCGATTTCAGTCTGGTTTGCTGTTTTCTTCTTGGTTTTTAAATGCGAACATTTCTGCATTTAAAACTCGATTTCTAATTTTTGGCCAATTTTTGACAATTTTAACGATGTAACCCCTTACATTTTTTTCAAAAATTGGGTCAAATTTTTTGGCTGAAAATACTAAAACCCTCATTGGTTTTATGATCATAACTTGGCTAAAACTCAACCGATTTCAGTCTGGTTTGTTGTTTTCTTCTTGGTTTTTAAATGCGAACATTTCTGCATTTAAAACTCGATTTCTAATTTTTGGCCAATTTTTGACAATTTTAACGATGTAACCCCTTACATTTTTTTCAAAAAAATTGGGTCAAATTTTTTGGCTGAAAAATACTAAAACCCTCATTGGTTTTATGATCATAACTTGGCTAAAACTCAACCGATTTCAGTCTGGTTTGCTGTTTTCTTCTTGGTTTTTAAATGCGAACATTTCTGCATTTAAAACTCGATTTCTAATTTTTGGCCAATTTTTGACAATTTTAACGATGTAACCCCTTACATTTTTTTCAAAAATTGGGTCAAATTTTTTGGCTGAAAAATACTAAAACCCTCATTGGTTTTATGATCATAACTTGGCTAAAACTCAACCGATTTCAGTCTGGTTTGCTGTTTTCTTCTTGGTTTTTAAATGCGAACATTTCTGCATTTAAAACTCGATTTCTAATTTTTGGCCAATTTTTGACAATTTTAACGATGTAACCCCTTACATTTTTTTCAAAAATTGGGTCAAATTTTTTGGCTGAAAAATACTAAAACCCTCATTGGTTTTATGATCATAACTTGGCTAAAACTCAACCGATTTCAGTCTGGTTTGCTGTTTTCTTTCTTGGTTTTTAAATGCGAACATTTCTGCATTTAAAACTCGATTTCTAATTTTGGGCCAATTTTTGACAATTTTAACGATGTAACCCCTTACATTTTTTTCAAAAATTGGGTCAAATTTTTTGGCTGAAAAATACTAAAACCCTCATTGGTTTTATGATCATAACTTGGCTAAAACTCAACCGATTTCAGTCTGGTTTGCTGTTTTCTTCTTGGTTTTTAAATGCGAACATTTCTGCATTTAAAACTCGATTTCTAATTTTTGGCCAATTTTTGACAATTTTAACGATGTAACCCTTACATTTTTTTCAAAAATTGGGTCAAATTTTTTGGCTGAAAAATACTAAAACCCTCATTGGTTTTATGATCATAACTTGGCTAAAACTCAACCGATTTCAGTCTGGTTTGCTGTTTTCTTCTTGGTTTTTAAATGCGAACATTTCTGCATTTAAAACTCGATTTCTAATTTTTGGCCAATTTTTGACAATTTTAACGATGTAACCCCTTACATTTTTTTCAAAAATTGGGTCAAATTTTTTGGCTGAAAAATACTAAAACCCTCATTGGTTTTATGATCATAACTTGGCTAAAACTCAACCGATTTCAGTCTGGTTTGCTGTTTTCTTCTTGGTTTTTAAATGCGAACATTTCTGCATTTAAAACTCGATTTCTAATTTTTGGCCAATTTTTGACAATTTTAACGATGTAACCCCTTACATTTTTTTCAAAATTGGGTCAAATTTTTTGGCTGAAAAATACTAAAACCCTCATTGGTTTTATGATCATAACTTGGCTAAAACTCAACCGATTTCAGTCTGGTTTGCTGTTTTCTTCTTGGTTTTTAAATGCGAACATTTCTGCATTTAAAACTCGATTTCTAATTTTTGGCCAATTTTTGACAATTTTAACGATGTAACCCCTTACATTTTTTTCAAAAATTGGGTCAAATTTTTTGGCTGAAAAATACTAAAACCCTCATTGGTTTTATGATCATAACTTGGCTAAAACTCAACCGATTTCAGTCTGGTTTGCTGTTTTCTTCTTGGTTTTTAAATGCGAACATTTCTGCATTTAAAACTCGATTTCTAATTTTTGGCCAATTTTTGACAATTTTAACGATGTAACCCCTTACATTTTTTTCAAAAATTGGGTCAAATTTTTTGGCTGAAAAATACTAAAACCCTCATTGGTTTTATGATCATAACTTGGCTAAAACTCAACCGATTTCAGTCTGGTTTGCTGTTTTCTTCTTGGTTTTTAAATGCGAACATTTCTGCATTTAAAACTCGATTTCTAATTTTTGGCCAATTTTTGACAATTTTAACGATGTAACCCCTTACATTTTTTTCAAAAATTGGGTCAAATTTTTTGGCTGAAAAATACTAAAACCCTCATTGGTTTTATGATCATAACTTGGCTAAAACTCAACCGATTTCAGTCTGGTTTGCTGTTTTTTTCTTGGTTTTTAAATGCGAACATTTCTGCATTTAAAACTCGATTTCTAATTTTTGGCCAATTTTTGACAATTTTAACGATGTAACCCCTTACATTTTTTTCAAAAATTGGGTCAAATTTTTTGGCTGAAAAATACTAAAACCCTCATTGGTTTTATGATCATAACTTGGCTAAAACTCAACCGATTTCAGTCTGGTTTGCTGTTTTCTTCTTGGTTTTTAAATGCGAACATTTCTGCATTTAAAACTCGATTTCTAATTTTTGGCCAATTTTTGACAATTTTAACGATGTAACCCCTTACATTTTTTTCAAAAATTGGGTCAAATTTTTTGGCTGAAAAATACTAAAACCCTCATTGGTTTTATGATCATAACTTGGCTAAAACTCAACCGATTTCAGTCTGGTTTGCTGTTTTCTTCTTGGTTTTTAAATGCGAACATTTCTGCATTTAAAACTCGATTTCTAATTTTTGGCCAATTTTTGACAATTTTAACGATGTAACCCCTTACATTTTTTTCAAAAATTGGGTCAAATTTTTTGGCTGAAAAATACTAAAACCCTCATTGGTTTTATGATCATAACTTGGCTAAAACTCAACCGATTTCAGTCTGGTTTGTTGTTTTCTTCTTGGTTTTTAAATGCGAACATTTCTGCATTTAAAACTCGATTTCTAATTTTTGGCCAATTTTTGACAATTTTAACGATGTAACCCCTTACATTTTTTTCAAAAATTGGGTCAAATTTTTTGGCTGAAAAATACTAAAACCCTCATTGGTTTTATGATCATAACTTGGCTAAAACTCAACCGATTTCAGTCTGGTTTGTTGTTTTTCTTGGTTTTTAAATGCGAACATTTCTGCATTTAAAACTCGATTTCTAATTTTTGGCCAATTTTTGACAATTTTAACGATGTAACCCCTTACATTTTTTTCAAAAATTGGGTCAAATTTTTTGGCTGAAAAATACTAAAACCCTCATTGGTTTTATGATCATAACTTGGCTAAAACTCAACCGATTTCAGTCTGGTTTGCTGTTTTTTCTTGGTTTTTAAATGCGAACATTTCTGCATTTAAAACTCGATTTCTAATTTTTGGCCAATTTTTGACAATTTTAACGATGTAACCCCTTACATTTTTTTCAAAAATTGGGTCAAATTTTTTGGCTGAAAAATACTAAAACCCTCATTGGTTTTATGATCATAACTTGGCTAAAACTCAACCGATTTCAGTCTGGTTTGTTGTTTTCTTCTTGGTTTTTAAATGCGAACATTTCTGCATTTAAAACTCGATTTCTAATTTTTGGCCAATTTTTGACAATTTTAACGATGTAACCCCTTACATTTTTTTCAAAAATTGGGTCAAATTTTTTGGCTGAAAAATACTAAAACCCTCATTGGTTTTATGATCATAACTTGGCTAAAACTCAACCGATTTCAGTCTGGTTTGTTGTTTTCTTCTTGGTTTTTAAATGCGAACATTTCTGCATTTAAAACTCGATTTCTAATTTTTGGCCAATTTTTGACAATTTTAACGATGTAACCCCTTACATTTTTTTCAAAAATTGGGTCAAATTTTTTGGCTGAAAAATACTAAAACCCTCATTGGTTTTATGATCATAACTTGGCTAAAACTCAACCGATTTCAGTCTGGTTTGTTGTTTTCTTCTTGGTTTTTAAATGCGAACATTTCTGCATTTAAAACTCGATTTCTAATTTTTGGCCAATTTTTGACAATTTTAACGATGTAACCCCTTACATTTTTTTCAAAAATTGGGTCAAATTTTTTGGCTGAAAAATACTAAAACCCTCATTGGTTTTATGATCATAACTTGGCTAAAACTCAACCGATTTCAGTCTGGTTTGCTGTTTTCTTCTTGGTTTTTAAATGCGAACATTTCTGCATTTAAAACTCGATTTCTAATTTTTGGCCAATTTTTGACAATTTTAACGATGTAACCCCTTACATTTTTTTCAAAAATTGGGTCAAATTTTTTGGCTGAAAAATACTAAAACCCTCATTGGTTTTATGATCATAACTTGGCTAAAACTCAACCGATTTCAGTCTGGTTTGCTGTTTTCTTCTTGGTTTTTAAATGCGAACATTTCTGCATTTAAAACTCGATTTCTAATTTTTGGCCAATTTTTGACAATTTTAACGATGTAACCCCTTACATTTTTTTCAAAAATTGGGTCAAATTTTTTGGCTGAAAAATACTAAAACCCTCATTGGTTTTATGATCATAACTTGGCTAAAACTCAACCGATTTCAGTCTGGTTTGCTGTTTTCTTCTTGGTTTTTAAATGCGAACATTTCTGCATTTAAAACTCGATTTCTAATTTTTTGCCAATTTTTGACAATTTTAACGATGTAACCCCTTACATTTTTTTCAAAAATTGGGTCAAATTTTTTGGCTGAAAAATACTAAAACCCTCATTGGTTTTATGATCATAACTTGGCTAAAACTCAACCGATTTCAGTCTGGTTTGTTGTTTTCTTCTTGGTTTTTAAATGCGAACATTTCTGCATTTAAAACTCGATTTCTAATTTTTGGCCAATTTTTGACAATTTTAACGATGTAACCCCTTACATTTTTTTCAAAAATTGGGTCAAATTTTTTGGCTGAAAAATACTAAAACCCTCATTGGTTTTATGATCATAACTTGGCTAAAACTCAACCGATTTCAGTCTGGTTTGTTGTTTTCTTCTTGGTTTTTAAATGCGAACATTTCTGCATTTAAAACTCGATTTCTAATTTTTGGCCAATTTTTGACAATTTTAACGATGTAACCCCTTACATTTTTTTCAAAAATTGGGTCAAATTTTTTGGCTGAAAAATACTAAAACCTCATTGGTTTTATGATCATAACTTGGCTAAAACTCAACCGATTTCAGTCTGGTTTGCTGTTTTCTTCTTGGTTTTTAAATGCGAACATTTCTGCATTTAAAACTCGATTTCTAATTTTTGGCCAATTTTTGACAATTTTAACGATGTAACCCCCTACATTTTTTTCAAAAATTGGGTCAAATTTTTTGGCTGAAAATACTAAAACCCTCATTGGTTTTATGATCATAACTTGGCTAAAACTCAACCGATTTCAGTCTGGTTTGCTGTTTTCTTCTTGGTTTTTAAATGCGAACATTTCTGCATTTAAAACTCGATTTCTAATTTTTGGCCAATTTTTGACAATTTTAACGATGTAACCCCTTACATTTTTTTCAAAAATTGGGTCAAATTTTTTGGCTGAAAAATACTAAAACCCTCATTGGTTTTATGATCATAACTTGGCTAAAACTCAACCGATTTCAGTCTGGTTTGCTGTTTTCTTCTTGGTTTTTAAATGCGAACATTTCTGCATTTAAAACTCGATTTCTAATTTTTGGCCAATTTTTGACAATTTTAACGATGTAACCCCTTACATTTTTTTCAAAAATTGGGTCAAATTTTTTGGCTGAAAAATACTAAAACCCTCATTGGTTTTATGATCATAACTTGGCTAAAACTCAACCGATTTCAGTCTGGTTTGCTGTTTTCTTCTTGGTTTTTAAATGCGAACATTTCTGCATTTAAAACTCGATTTCTAATTTTTGGCCAATTTTTGACAATTTTAACGATGTAACCCCTTACATTTTTTTCAAAAATTGGGTCAAATTTTTTGGCTGAAAAATACTAAAACCCTCATTGGTTTTATGATCATAACTTGGCTAAAACTCAACCGATTTCAGTCTGGTTTGCTGTTTTCTTCTTGGTTTTTAAATGCGAACATTTCTGCATTTAAAACTCGATTTCTAATTTTTGGCCAATTTTTGACAATTTTAACGATGTAACCCCTTACATTTTTTTCAAAAATTGGGTCAAATTTTTTGGCTGAAAAATACTAAAACCCTCATTGGTTTTATGATCATAACTTGGCTAAAACTCAACCGATTTCAGTCTGGTTTGCTGTTTTCTTCTTGGTTTTTAAATGCGAACATTTCTGCATTTAAAACTCGATTTCTAATTTTTGGCCAATTTTTGACAATTTTAACGATGTAACCCCTTACATTTTTTTCAAAAATTGGGTCAAATTTTTTGGCTGAAAAATACTAAAACCCTCATTGGTTTTATGATCATAACTTGGCTAAAACTCAACCGATTTCAGTCTGGTTTGCTGTTTTCTTCTTGGTTTTTAAATGCGAACATTTCTGCATTTAAAACTCGATTTCTAATTTTTGGCCAATTTTTGACAATTTTAACGATGTAACCCCTTACATTTTTTTCAAAAATTGGGTCAAATTTTTTGGCTGAAAATACTAAAACCCTCATTGGTTTTATGATCATAACTTGGCTAAAACTCAACCGATTTCAGTCTGGTTTGCTGTTTTCTTCTTGGTTTTTAAATGCGAACATTTCTGCATTTAAAACTCGATTTCTAATTTTTGGCCAATTTTTGACAATTTTAACGATGTAACCCCTTACATTTTTTTCAAAAATTGGGTCAAATTTTTTGGCTGAAAAATACTAAAACCCTCATTGGTTTTATGATCATAACTTGGCTAAAACTCAACCGATTTCAGTCTGGTTTGCTGTTTTTTCTTTTGGTTTTTAAATGCGAACATTTCTGCATTTAAAACTCGATTTCTAATTTTTGGCCAATTTTTGACAATTTTAACGATGTAACCCCTTACATTTTTTTCAAAAATTGGGTCAAATTTTTTGGCTGAAAAATACTAAAACCCTCATTGGTTTTATGATCATAACTTGGCTAAAACTCAACCGATTTCAGTCTGGTTTGTTGTTTTCTTCTTGGTTTTTAAATGCGAACATTTCTGCATTTAAAACTCGATTTCTAATTTTTGGCCAATTTTTGACAATTTTAACGATGTAACCCCTTACATTTTTTTCAAAAATTGGGTCAAATTTTTTGGCTGAAAAATACTAAAACCCTCATTGGTTTTATGATCATAACTTGGCTAAAACTCAACCGATTTCAGTCTGGTTTGTTGTTTTCTTCTTGGTTTTTAAATGCGAACATTTCTGCATTTAAAACTCGATTTCTAATTTTTGGCCAATTTTTGACAATTTTAACGATGTAACCCCTTACATTTTTTTCAAAAATTGGGTCAAATTTTTTGGCTGAAAAATACTAAAACCCTCATTGGTTTTATGATCATAACTTGGCTAAAACTCAACCGATTTCAGTCTGGTTTGCTGTTTTCTTCTTGGTTTTTAAATGCGAACATTTCTGCATTTAAAACTCGATTTCTAATTTTTGGCCAATTTTTGACAATTTTAACGATGTAACCCCTTACATTTTTTTCAAAAATTGGGTCAAATTTTTTGGCTGAAAATATACTAAAACCTCATTGGTTTTATGATCATAACTTGGCTAAAACTCAACCGATTTCAGTCTGGTTTGTTGTTTTCTTCTTGGTTTTTAAATGCGAACATTTCTGCATTTAAAACTCGATTTCTAATTTTTGGCCAATTTTTGACAATTTTAACGATGTAACCCCTTACATTTTTTTCAAAAATTGGGTCAAATTTTTTGGCTGAAAAATACTAAAACCCTCATTGGTTTTATGATCATAACTTGGCTAAAACTCAACCGATTTCAGTCTGGTTTGCTGTTTTCTTCTTGGTTTTTAAATGCGAACATTTCTGCATTTAAAACTCGATTTCTAATTTTTGGCCAATTTTTGACAATTTTAACGATGTAACCCCTTACATTTTTTTCAAAAATTGGGTCAAATTTTTTGGCTGAAAAATACTAAAACCCTCATTGGTTTTATGATCATAACTTGGCTAAAACTCAACCGATTTCAGTCTGGTTTGCTGTTTTCTTCTTGGTTTTTAAATGCGAACATTTCTGCATTTAAAACTCGATTTCTAATTTTTGGCCAATTTTTGACAATTTTAACGATGTAACCCCTTACATTTTTTTCAAAAATTGGGTCAAATTTTTTGGCTGAAAAATACTAAAACCCTCATTGGTTTTATGATCATAACTTGGCTAAAACTCAACCGATTTCAGTCTGGTTTGCTGTTTTCTTCTTGGTTTTTAAATGCGAACATTTCTGCATTTAAAACTCGATTTCTAATTTTTGGCCAATTTTTGACAATTTTAACGATGTAACCCCTTACATTTTTTTCAAAAATTGGGTCAAATTTTTTGGCTGAAAAATACTAAAACCCTCATTGGTTTTATGATCATAACTTGGCTAAAACTCAACCGATTTCAGTCTGGTTTGCTGTTTTCTTCTTGGTTTTTAAATGCGAACATTTCTGCATTTAAAACTCGATTTCTAATTTTTGGCCAATTTTTGACAATTTTAACGATGTAACCCCTTACATTTTTTTCAAAAATTGGGTCAAATTTTTTGGCTGAAAAATACTAAAACCCTCATTGGTTTTATGATCATAACTTGGCTAAAACTCAACCGATTTCAGTCTGGTTTGCTGTTTTCTTCTTGGTTTTTAAATGCGAACATTTCTGCATTTAAAACTCGATTTCTAATTTTTGGCCAATTTTTGACAATTTTAACGATGTAACCCCTTACATTTTTTTCAAAAATTGGGTCAAATTTTTTGGCTGAAAAATACTAAAACCCTCATTGGTTTTATGATCATAACTTGGCTAAAACTCAACCGATTTCAGTCTGGTTTGCTGTTTTCTTCTTGGTTTTTAAATGCGAACATTTCTGCATTTAAAACTCGATTTCTAATTTTTGGCCAATTTTTGACAATTTTAACGATGTAACCCCTTACATTTTTTTTCAAAATTGGGTCAAATTTTTTGGCTGAAAAATACTAAAACCCTCATTGGTTTTATGATCATAACTTGGCTAAAACTCAACCGATTTCAGTCTGGTTTGCTGTTTTCTTCTTGGTTTTTAAATGCGAACATTTCTGCATTTAAAACTCGATTTCTAATTTTTGGCCAATTTTTGACAATTTTAACGATGTAACCCCTTACATTTTTTTCAAAAATTGGGTCAAATTTTTTGGCTGAAAAATACTAAAACCCTCATTGGTTTTATGATCATAACTTGGCTAAAACTCAACCGATTTCAGTCTGGTTTGCTGTTTTCTTCTTGGTTTTTAAATGCGAACATTTCTGCATTTAAAACTCGATTTCTAATTTTGGCCAATTTTTGACAATTTTAACGATGTAACCCCTTACATTTTTTTCAAAAATTGGGTCAAATTTTTTGGCTGAAAAATACTAAAACCCTCATTGGTTTTATGATCATAACTTGGCTAAAACTCAACCGATTTCAGTCTGGTTTGCTGTTTTCTTCTTGGTTTTTAAATGCGAACATTTCTGCATTTAAAACTCGATTTCTAATTTTTGGCCAATTTTTGACAATTTTAACGATGTAACCCCTTACATTTTTTTCAAAAATTGGGTCAAATTTTTTGGCTGAAAAATACTAAAACCCTCATTGGTTTTATGATCATAACTTGGCTAAAACTCAACCGATTTCAGTCTGGTTTGCTGTTTTCTTCTTGGTTTTTAAATGCGAACATTTCTGCATTTAAAACTCGATTTCTAATTTTTGGCCAATTTTTGACAATTTTAACGATGTAACCCCTTACATTTTTTTCAAAAATTGGGTCAAATTTTTTGGCTGAAAAATACTAAAACCCTCATTGGTTTTATGATCATAACTTGGCTAAAACTCAACCGATTTCAGTCTGGTTTGCTGTTTTCTTCTTGGTTTTTAAATGCGAACATTTCTGCATTTAAAACTCGATTTCTAATTTTTGGCCAATTTTTGACAATTTTAACGATGTAACCCCTTACATTTTTTTCAAAAATTGGGTCAAATTTTTTGGCTGAAAAATACTAAAAACCCTCATTGGTTTTATGATCATAACTTGGCTAAAACTCAACCGATTTCAGTCTGGTTTGTTGTTTTCTTCTTGGTTTTTAAATGCGAACATTTCTGCATTTAAAACTCGATTTCTAATTTTTGGCCAATTTTTGACAATTTTAACGATGTAACCCCTTACATTTTTTTCAAAAATTGGGTCAAATTTTTTGGCTGAAAAATACTAAAACCCTCATTGGTTTTATGATCATAACTTGGTTAAAACTCAACCGATTTCAGTCTGGTTTGCTGTTTTCTTCTTGGTTTTTAAATGCGAACATTTCTGCATTTAAAACTCGATTTCTAATTTTTGGCCAATTTTTGACAATTTTAACGATGTAACCCCTTACATTTTTTTCAAAAATTGGGTCAAATTTTTTGGCTGAAAAATACTAAAACCCTCATTGGTTTTATGATCATAACTTGGCTAAAACTCAACCGATTTCAGTCTGGTTTGCTGTTTTCTTCTTGGTTTTTAAATGCGAACATTTCTGCATTTAAAACTCGATTTCTAATTTTTGGCCAATTTTTGACAATTTTAACGATGTAACCCCTTACATTTTTTTCAAAAATTGGGTCAAATTTTTTGGCTGAAAAATACTAAAACCCTCATTGGTTTTATGATCATAACTTGGCTAAAACTCAACCGATTTCAGTCTGGTTTGCTGTTTTCTTCTTGGTTTTTAAATGCGAACATTTCTGCATTTAAAACTCGATTTCTAATTTTTGGCCAATTTTTGACAATTTTAACGATGTAACCCCTTACATTTTTTTCAAAAATTGGGTCAAATTTTTTGGCTGAAAAATACTAAAACCCTCATTGGTTTTATGATCATAACTTGGCTAAAACTCAACCGATTTCAGTCTGGTTTGCTGTTTTCTTCTTGGTTTTTAAATGCGAACATTTCTGCATTTAAAACTCGATTTCTAATTTTTGGCCAATTTTTGACAATTTTAACGATGTAACCCCTTACATTTTTTTCAAAAATTGGGTCAAATTTTTTGGCTGAAAAATACTAAAACCCTCATTGGTTTTATGATCATAACTTGGCTAAAACTCAACCGATTTCAGTCTGGTTTGCTGTTTTCTTCTTGGTTTTTAAATGCGAACATTTCTGCATTTAAAACTCGATTTCTAATTTTTGGCCAATTTTTGACAATTTTAACGATGTAACCCCTTACATTTTTTTCAAAAATTGGGTCAAATTTTTTGGCTGAAAAATACTAAAACCTCATTGGTTTTATGATCGTAACTTGGCTAAAACTCAACCGATTTCAGTCTGGTTTGCTGTTTTCTTCTTGGTTTTTAAATGCGAACATTTCTGCATTTAAAACTCGGTTTCTAATTTTTGGCCAATTTTTGACAATTTTAACGATGTAACCCCTTACATTTTTTTCAAAAATTGGGTCAAATTTTTTGGCTGAAAAATACTAAAACCCTCATTGGTTTTATGATCATAACTTGGCTAAAACTCAACCGATTTCAGTCTGGTTTGCTGTTTTCTTCTTGGTTTTTAAATGCGAACATTTCTGCATTTAAAACTCGATTTCTAATTTTTGGCCAATTTTTGACAATTTTAACGATGTAACCCCTTACATTTTTTTCAAAAATTGGGTCAAATTTTTTGGCTGAAAAATACTAAAACCCTCATTGGTTTTATGATCGTAACTTGGCTAAAACTCAACCGATTTCAGTCTGGTTTGCTGTTTTCTTCTTGGTTTTTAAATGCGAACATTTCTGCATTTAAAACTCGATTTCTAATTTTTGGCCAATTTTTGACAATTTTAACGATGTAACCCCTTACATTTTTTTCAAAAATTGGGTCAAATTTTTTGGCTGAAAAATACTAAAACCCTCATTGGTTTTATGATCGTAACTTGGCTAAAACTCAACCGATTTCAGTCTGGTTTGCTGTTTTCTTCTTGGTTTTTAAATGCGAACATTTCTGCATTTAAAACTCGGTTTCTAATTTTTGGCCAATTTTTGACAATTTTAACGATGTAACCCCTTACATTTTTTTCAAAAATTGGGTCAAATTTTTTGGCTGAAAAATACTAAAACCCTCATTGGTTTTATGATCATAACTTGGCTAAAACTCAACCGATTTCAGTCTGGTTTGCTGTTTTCTTCTTGGTTTTTAAATGCGAACATTTCTGCATTTAAAACTCGATTTCTAATTTTTGGCCAATTTTTGACAATTTTAACGATGTAACCCCTTACATTTTTTTTCAAAAATTGGGTCAAATTTTTTGGCTGAAAAATACTAAAACTCTCATTGGTTTTATGATCGTAACTTGGCTAAAACTCAACCGATTTCAGTCTGGTTTGCTGTTTTCTTCTTGGTTTTTAAATGCGAACATTTCTGCATTTAAAACTCGGTTTCTAATTTTTGGCCAATTTTTGACAATTTTAACGATGTAACCCCTTACATTTTTTTCAAAAATTGGGTCAAATTTTTTGGCTGAAAAATACTAAAACCCTCATTGGTTTTATGATCGTAACTTGGCTAAAACTCAACCGATTTCAGTCTGGTTTGCTGTTTTCTTCTTGGTTTTTAAATGCGAACATTTCTGCATTTAAAACTCGGTTTCTAATTTTTGGCCAATTTTTGACAATTTTAACGATGTAACCCCTTACATTTTTTTCAAAAATTGGGTCAAATTTTTTGGCTGAAAAATACTAAAACCCTCATTGGTTTTATGATCGTAACTTGGCTAAAACTCAACCGATTTCAGTCTGGTTTGCTGTTTTCTTCTTGGTTTTTAAATGCGAACATTTCTGCATTTAAAACTCGGTTTCTAATTTTTGGCCAATTTTTGACAATTTTAACGATGTAACCCCTTACATTTTTTTCAAAAATTGGGTCAAATTTTTTGGCTGAAAAATACTAAAACCCTCATTGGTTTTATGATCGTAACTTGGCTAAAACTCAACCGATTTCAGTCTGGTTTGCTGTTTTCTTCTTGGTTTTTAAATGCGAACATTTCTGCATTTAAAACTCGGTTTCTAATTTTTGGCCAATTTTTGACAATTTTAACGATGTAACCCCTTACATTTTTTTCAAAAATTGGGTCAAATTTTTTGGCTGAAAAATACTAAAACCTCATTGGTTTTATGATCGTAACTTGGCTAAAACTCAACCGATTTCAGTCTGGTTTGCTGTTTTCTTCTTGGTTTTTAAATGCGAACATTTCTGCATTTAAAACTCGGTTTCTAATTTTTGGCCAATTTTTGACAATTTTAACGATGTAACCCCTTACATTTTTTTCAAAAATTGGGTCAAATTTTTTGGCTGAAAAATACTAAAACTCTCATTGGTTTTATGATCGTAACTTGGCTAAAACTCAACCGATTTCAGTCTGGTTTGCTGTTTTCTTCTTGGTTTTTAAATGCGAACATTTCTGCATTTAAAACTCGGTTTCTAATTTTTGGCCAATTTTTGACAATTTTAACGATGTAACCCCTTACATTTTTTTCAAAAATTGGGTCAAATTTTTTGGCTGAAAAATACTAAAACTCTCATTGGTTTTATGATCGTAACTTGGCTAAAACTCAACCGATTTCAGTCTGGTTTGCTGTTTTCTTCTTGGTTTTTAAATGCGAACATTTCTGCATTTAAAACTCGGTTTCTAATTTTTGGCCAATTTTTGACAATTTTAACGATGTAACCCCTTACATTTTTTTCAAAAATTGGGTCAAATTTTTTGGCTGAAAAATACTAAAACTCTCATTGGTTTTATGATCGTAACTTGGCTAAAACTCAACCGATTTCAGTCTGGTTTGCTGTTTTCTTCTTGGTTTTTAAATGCGAACATTTCTGCATTTAAAACTCGGTTTCTAATTTTTGGCCAATTTTTGACAATTTTAACGATGTAACCCCTTACATTTTTTTCAAAAATTGGGTCAAATTTTTTGGCTGAAAAATACTAAAACTCTCATTGGTTTTATGATCGTAACTTGGCTAAAACTCAACCGATTTCAGTCTGGTTTGCTGTTTTCTTCTTGGTTTTTAAATGCGAACATTTCTGCATTTAAAACTCGGTTTCTAATTTTTGGCCAATTTTTGACAATTTTAACGATGTAACCCCTTACATTTTTTTCAAAAATTGAGCCAAATTTTTTGGCTGAAAAATACTAAAACTCTCATTGGTTTTATGATCGTAACTTGGCTAAAACTCAACCGATTTCAGTCTGGTTTGCTGTTTTCTTCTTGGTTTTTAAATGCGAACATTTCTGCATTTAAAACTCGGTTTCTAATTTTGGCCAATTTTTGACAATTTTAACGATGTAACCCCTTACATTTTTTTCAAAAATTGGGTCAAATTTTTTGGCTGAAAAATACTAAAACTCTCATTGGTTTTATGATCGTAACTTGGCTAAAACTCAACCGATTTCAGTCTGGTTTGCTGTTTTCTTCTTGGTTTTTAAATGCGAACATTTCTGCATTTAAAACTCGGTTTCTAATTTTTGGCCAATTTTTGACAATTTTAACGATGTAACCCCTTACATTTTTTTCAAAAATTGGGTCAAATTTTTTGGCTGAAAAATACTAAAACTCTCATTGGTTTTATGATCGTAACTTGACTAAAACTCAACCGATTTCAGTCTGGTTTGCTGTTTTCTTCTTGGTTTTTAAATGCGAACATTTCTGCATTTAAAACTCGGTTTCTAATTTTTGGCCAATTTTTGACAATTTTAACGATGTAACCCCTTACATTTTTTTCAAAAATTGAGTCAAATTTTTTGGCTGAAAAATACTAAAACTCTCATTGGTTTTATGATCGTAACTTGGCTAAAACTCAACCGATTTCAGTCTGGTTTGCTGTTTTCTTCTTGGTTTTTAAATGCGAACATTTCTGCATTTAAAACTCGGTTTCTAATTTTTGGCCAATTTTTGACAATTTTAACCATGTAACCCCTTACATTTTTTTCAAAAATTGGGTCAAATTTTTTGGCTGAAAAATACTAAAACTCTCATTGGTTTTATGATCGTAACTTGGCTAAAACTCAACCGATTTCAGTCTGGTTTGCTGTTTTCTTCTTGGTTTTTAAATGCGAACATTTCTGCATTTAAAACTCGGTTTCTAATTTTTGGCCAATTTTTGACAATTTTAACGATGTAACCCCTTACATTTTTTCAAAAATTGGGTCAAATTTTTTGGCTGAAAAATACTAAAACTCTCATTGGTTTTATGATCGTAACTTGGCTAAAACTCAACCGATTTCAGTCTGGTTTGCTGTTTTCTTCTTGGTTTTTAAATGCGAACATTTCTGCATTTAAAACTCGGTTTCTAATTTTTGGCCAATTTTTGACAATTTTAACGATGTAACCCCTTACATTTTTTTCAAAAATTGAGCCAAATTTTTTGGCTGAAAAATACTAAAACTCTCATTGGTTTTATGATCGTAACTTGGCTAAAACTCAAACGATTTCAGTCTGGTTTGCTGTTTTCTTCTAGGTTTTTAAATGCGAACATTTCTGCATTTAAAACTCGGTTTCTAATTTTTGGCCAATTTTTGACAATTTTAACGATGTAACCCCTTACATTTTTTTCAAAAATTGGGTCAAATTTTTTGGCTGAAAAATACTAAAACTCTCATTGGTTTTATGATCGTAACTTGGCTAAAACTCAACCGATTTTAGTCTGGTTTGCTGTTTTCTTCGTGGTTTTAAAATGCGAACATTTCTGCATTTAAAACTCGGTTTCTAATTTTTGGCCAATTTTTGACAATTTTAATGATGTAACCCCTTACATTTTTTTCAAAAATTGGGTCAAATTTTTTGGCTGAAAAATACTAAAACTCTCATTGGTTTTATGATCGTAACTTGGCTAAAACTCAACCGATTTCAGTCTGGTTTGCTGTTTTCTTCTTGGTTTTTAAATGCGAACATTTCTGCATTTAAAACTCGGTTTCTAATTTTTGGCCAATTTTTGACAATTTTAACGATGTAACCCCTTACATTTTTTTCAAAAATTGGGTCAAATTTTTTGGCTGAAAAATACTAAAACTCTCATTGGTTTTATGATCGTAACTTGGCTAAAACTCAACCGATTTCAGTCTGGTTTGCTGTTTTCTTCTTGGTTTTTAAATGCGAACATTTCTGCATTTAAAACTCGGTTTCTAATTTTTGGCCAATTTTTGACAATTTTAACGATGTAACCCCTTACATTTTTTTCAAAAATTGGGTCAAATTTTTTGGCTGAAAAATACTAAAACTCTCATTGGTTTTATGATCGTAACTTGGCTAAAACTCAACCGATTTCAGTCTGGTTTGCTGTTTTCTTCTTGGTTTTTAAATGCGAACATTTCTGCATTTAAAACTCGGTTTCTAATTTTTGGCCAATTTTTGACAATTTTAACGATGTAACCCCTTACATTTTTTTCAAAAATTGAGTCAAATTTTTTGGCTGAAAAATACTAAAACTCTCATTGGTTTTATGATCGTAACTTGGCTAAAACTCAACCGATTTCAGTCTGGTTTGCTGTTTTCTTCTTGGTTTTTAAATGCGAACATTTCTGCATTTAAAACTCGGTTTCTAATTTTTGGCCAATTTTTGACAATTTTAACGATGTAACCCCTTACATTTTTTTCAAAAATTGAGTCAAATTTTTTGGCTGAAAAATACTAAAACTCTCATTGGTTTTATGATCGTAACTTGGCTAAAACTCAACCGATTTCAGTCTGGTTTGCTGTTTTCTTCTTGGTTTTTAAATGCGAACATTTCTGCATTTAAAACTCGGTTTCTAATTTTTGGCCAATTTTTGACAATTTTAACGATGTAACCCCTTACATTTTTTTCAAAAATTGAGTCAAATTTTTTGGCTGAAAAATACTAAAACTCTCATTGGTTTTATGATCGTAACTTGGCTAAAACTCAACCGATTTCAGTCTGGTTTGCTGTTTTCTTCTTGGTTTTTAAATGCGAACATTTCTGCATTTAAAACTCGGTTTCTAATTTTTGGCCAATTTTTGACAATTTTAACGATGTAACCCCTTACATTTTTTCAAAAATTGGGTCAAATTTTTTGGCTGAAAAATACTAAAACTCTCATTGGTTTTATGATCGTAACTTGGCTAAAACTCAACCGATTTCAGTCTGGTTTGCTGTTTTCTTCTTGGTTTTTAAATGCGAACATTTCTGCATTTAAAACTCGGTTTCTAATTTTTGGCCAATTTTTGACAATTTTAACGATGTAACCCCTTACATTTTTTTTCAAAAATTGAGTCAAATTTTTTGGCTGAAAAATACTAAAACTCTCATTGGTTTTATGATCGTAACTTGGCTAAAACTCAACCGATTTCAGTCTGGTTTGCTGTTTTCTTCTTGGTTTTTAAATGCGAACATTTCTGCATTTAAAACTCGGTTTCTAATTTTTGGCCAATTTTTGACAATTTTAACGATGTAACCCCTTACATTTTTTTCAAAAATTGGGTCAAATTTTTTGGCTGAAAAATACTAAAACTCTCATTGGTTTTATGATCGTAACTTGGCTAAAACTCAACCGATTTCAGTCTGGTTTGCTGTTTTCTTCTTGGTTTTTAAATGCGAACATTTCTGCATTTAAAACTCGGTTTCTAATTTTTGGCCAATTTTTGACAATTTTAACGATGTAACCCCTTACATTTTTTCAAAAATTGGGTCAAATTTTTTGGCTGAAAAATACTAAAACTCTCATTGGTTTTATGATCGTAACTTGGCTAAAACTCAACCGATTTCAGTCTGGTTTGCTGTTTTCTTCTTGGTTTTTAAATGCGAACATTTCTGCATTTAAAACTCGGTTTCTAATTTTTGGCCAATTTTTGACAATTTTAACGATGTAACCCCTTACATTTTTTTCAAAAATTGGGTCAAATTTTTTGGCTGAAAAATACTAAAACTCTCATTGGTTTTATGATCGTAACTTGGCTAAAACTCAACCGATTTCAGTCTGGTTTGCTGTTTTCTTCTTGGTTTTTAAATGCGAACATTTCTGCATTTAAAACTCGGTTTCTAATTTTTGGCCAATTTTTGACAATTTTAACGATGTAACCCCTTACATTTTTTTCAAAAATTGAGTCAAATTTTTTGGCTGAAAAATACTAAAACTCTCATTGGTTTTATGATCGTAACTTGGCTAAAACTCAACCGATTTCAGTCTGGTTTGCTGTTTTCTTCTTGGTTTTTAAATGCGAACATTTCTGCATTTAAAACTCGGTTTCTAATTTTTGGCCAATTTTTGACAATTTTAACGATGTAACCCCTTACATTTTTTTTCAAAAATTGGGTCAAATTTTTTGGCTGAAAAATACTAAAACTCTCATTGGTTTTATGATCGTAACTTGGCTAAAACTCAACCGATTTCAGTCTGGTTTGCTGTTTTCTTCTTGGTTTTTAAATGCGAACATTTCTGCATTTAAAACTCGGTTTCTAATTTTTGGCCAATTTTTGACAATTTTAACGATGTAACCCCTTACATTTTTTTCAAAAATTGGGTCAAATTTTTTGGCTGAAAAATACTAAAACTCTCATTGGTTTTATGATCGTAACTTGGCTAAAACTCAACCGATTTCAGTCTGGTTTGCTGTTTTCTTCTTGGTTTTTAAATGCGAACATTTCTGCATTTAAAACTCGGTTTCTAATTTTGGCCAATTTTTGACAATTTTAACGATGTAACCCCTTACATTTTTTTCAAAAATTGGGTCAAATTTTTTGGCTGAAAAATACTAAAACTCTCATTGGTTTTATGATCGTAACTTGGCTAAAACTCAACCGATTTCAGTCTGGTTTGCTGTTTTCTTCTTGGTTTTTAAATGCGAACATTTCTGCCTTTAAAACTCGGTTTCTAATTTTTGGCCAATTTTTGACAATTTTAACGATGTAACCCCTTACATTTTTTTCAAAAATTGGGTCAAATTTTTTGGCTGAAAAATACTAAAACTCTCATTGGTTTTATGATCGTAACTTGGCTAAAACTCAACCGATTTCAGTCTGGTTTGCTGTTTTCTTCTTGGTTTTTAAATGCGAACATTTCTGCATTTAAAACTCGGTTTCTAATTTTTGGCCAATTTTTGACAATTTTAACGATGTAACCCCTTACATTTTTTTCAAAAATTGGGTCAAATTTTTTGGCTGAAAAATACTAAAACTCTCATTGGTTTTATGATCGTAACTTGGCTAAAACT
This sequence comes from Drosophila jambulina, assembly GCA_018152175.1. Classification (NCBI taxonomy): domain Eukaryota; kingdom Metazoa; phylum Arthropoda; class Insecta; order Diptera; family Drosophilidae; genus Drosophila; species Drosophila jambulina. The sequence goes on along the minus strand of JAECXH010000099.1, from coordinate 1,249,948 downwards.
CAACCGATTTCAGTCTGGTTTGCTGTTTTCTTCTTGGTTTTTAAATGCGAACATTTCTGCATTTAAAACTCGGTTTCTAATTTTGGCCAATTTTTGACAATTTTAACGATGTAACCCCTTACATTTTTTTCAAAAATTGGGTCAAATTTTTTGGCTGAAAAATACTAAAACTCTCATTGGTTTTATGATCGTAACTTGGCTAAAACTCAACCGATTTCAGTCTGGTTTGCTGTTTTCTTCTTGGTTTTTAAATGCGAACATTTCTGCATTTAAAACTCGGTTTCTAATTTTTGGCCAATTTTTGACAATTTTAACGATGTAACCCCTTACATTTTTTTCAAAAATTGAGTCAAATTTTTTGGCTGAAAAATACTAAAACTCTCATTGGTTTTATGATCGTAACTTGGCTAAAACTCAACCGATTTCAGTCTGGTTTGCTGTTTTCTTCTTGGTTTTTAAATGCGAACATTTCTGCATTTAAAACTCGGTTTCTAATTTTTGGCCAATTTTTGACAATTTTAACGATGTAACCCCTTACATTTTTTTCAAAAATTGGGTCAAATTTTTTGGCTGAAAAATACTAAAACTCTCATTGGTTTTATGATCGTAACTTGGCTAAAACTCAACCGATTTCAGTCTGGTTTGCTGTTTTCTTCTTGGTTTTTAAATGCGAACATTTCTGCATTTAAAACTCGGTTTCTAATTTTTGGCCAATTTTTGACAATTTTAACGATGTAACCCCTTACATTTTTTTCAAAAATTGGGTCAAATTTTTTGGCTGAAAAATACTAAAACTCTCATTGGTTTTATGATCGTAACTTGGCTAAAACTCAACCGATTTCAGTCTGGTTTGCTGTTTTCTTCTTGGTTTTTAAATGCGAACATTTCTGCATTTAAAACTCGGTTTCTAATTTTTGGCCAATTTTTGACAATTTTAACGATGTAACCCCTTACATTTTTTTCAAAAATTGGGTCAAATTTTTTGGCTGAAAAATACTAAAACTCTCATTGGTTTTATGATCGTAACTTGGCTAAAACTCAACCGATTTCAGTCTGGTTTGCTGTTTTCTTCTTGGTTTTTAAATGCGAACATTTCTGCCTTTAAAACTCGGTTTCTAATTTTTGGCCAATTTTTGACAATTTTAACGATGTAACCCCTTACATTTTTTTCAAAAATTGGGTCAAATTTTTTGGCTGAAAAATACTAAAACTCTCATTGGTTTTATGCGAACATTTCTGCATTTAAAACTCGGTTTCTAATTTTTGGCCAATTTTTGACAATTTTAACGATGTAACCCCTTACATTTTTTTCAAAAATTGGGTCAAATTTTTTGGCTGAAAAATACTAAAACTCTCATTGGTTTTATGATCGTAACTTGGCTAAAACTCAACCGATTTCAGTCTGGTTTGCTGTTTTCTTCTTGGTTTTTAAATGCAAACATTTCTGCATTTAAAACTCGGTTTCTAATTTTTGGCCAATTTTTGACAATTTTAACGATGTAACCCCTTACATTTTTTTCAAAAATTGGGTCAAATTTTTTGGCTGAAAAATACTAAAACTCTCATTGGTTTTATGATCGTAACTTGGCTAAAACTCAACCGATTTCAGTCTGGTTTGCTGTTTTCTTCTTGGTTTTTAAATGCGAACATTTCTGCATTTAAAACTCGGTTTCTAATTTTTGGCCAATTTTTGACAATTTTAACGATGTAACCCCTTAAATTTTTTTCAAAAATTGGGTCAAATTTTTTGGCTGAAAAATACTAAAACTCTCATTGGTTTTATGATCGTAACTTGGCTAAAACTCAACCGATTTCAGTCTGGTTTGCTGTTTTCTTCTTGGTTTTTAAATGCGAACATTTCTGCATTTAAAACTCGGTTTCTAATTTTTGGCCAATTTTTGACAATTTTAACGATGTAACCCCTTACATTTTTTTCAAAAATTGGGTCAAATTTTTTGGCTGAAAAATACTAAAACTCTCATTGGTTTTATGATCGTAACTTGGCTAAAACTCAACCGATTTCAGTCTGGTTTGCTGTTTTCTTCTTGGTTTTTAAATGCGAACATTTCTGCATTTAAAACTCGGTTTCTAATTTTTGGCCAATTTTTGACAATTTTAACGATGTAACCCCTTACATTTTTTTCAAAAATTGGGTCAAATTTTTTGGCTGAAAAATACTAAAACTCTCATTGGTTTTATGATCGTAACTTGGCTAAAACTCAACCGATTTCAGTCTGGTTTGCTGTTTTCTTCTTGGTTTTTAAATGCGAACATTTCTGCATTTAAAACTCGGTTTCTAATTTTTGGCCAATTTTTGACAATTTTAACGATGTAACCCCTTACATTTTTTTCAAAAATTGGGTCAAATTTTTTGGCTGAAAAATACTAAAACTCTCATTGGTTTTATGATCGTAACTTGGCTAAAACTCAACCGATTTCAGTCTGGTTTGCTGTTTTCTTCTTGGTTTTTAAATGCGAACATTTCTGCATTTAAAACTCGGTTTCTAATTTTGGCCAATTTTTGACAATTTTAACGATGTAACCCCTTACATTTTTTTCAAAAATTGGGTCAAATTTTTTGGCTGAAAAATACTAAAACTCTCATTGGTTTTATGATCGTAACTTGGCTAAAACTCAACCGATTTCAGTCTGGTTTGCTGTTTTCTTCTTGGTTTTTAAATGCGAACATTTCTGCATTTAAAACTCGGTTTCTAATTTTTGGCCAATTTTTGACAATTTTAACCCCTTACATTTTTTTCAAAAATTGAGTCAAATTTTTTGGCTGAAAAATACTAAAACTCTCATTGGTTTTATGATCGTAACTTGGCTAAAACTCAACCGATTTCAGTCTGGTTTGCTGTTTTCTTCTTGGTTTTTAAATGCGAACATTTCTGCATTTAAAACTCGGTTTCTAATTTTTGGCCAATTTTTGACAATTTTAACGATGTAACCCCTTACATTTTTTTCAAAAATTGGGTCAAATTTTTTGGCTGAAAAATACTAAAACTCTCATTGGTTTTATGATCGTAACTTGGCTAAAACTCAACCGATTTCAGTCTGGTTTGCTGTTTTCTTCTTGGTTTTTAAATGCGAACATTTCTGCATTTAAAACTCGGTTTCTAATTTTTGGCCAATTTTTGACAATTTTAACGATGTAACCCCTTACATTTTTTTCAAAAATTGGGTCAAATTTTTTGGCTGAAAAATACTAAAACTCTCATTGGTTTTATGATCGTAACTTGGCTAAAACTCAACCGATTTCAGTCTGGTTTGCTGTTTTCTTCTTGGTTTTTAAATGCGAACATTTCTGCATTTAAAACTCGGTTTCTAATTTTGGCCAATTTTTGACAATTTTAACGATGTAACCCCTTACATTTTTTTCAAAAATTGGGTCAAATTTTTTGGCTGAAAAATACTAAAACTCTCATTGGTTTTATGATCGTAACTTGGCTAAAACTCAACCGATTTCAGTCTGGTTTGCTGTTTTCTTCTTGGTTTCTAATTTTTGGCCAATTTTTGACAATTTTAACGATGTAACCCCTTACATTTTTTTCAAAAATTGAGTCAAATTTTTTGGCTGAAAAATACTAAAACTCTCATTGGTTTTATGATCGTAACTTGGCTAAAACTCAACCGATTTCAGTCTGGTTTGCTGTTTTCTTCTTGGTTTTTAAATGCGAACATTTCTGCATTTAAAACTCGGTTTCTAATTTTTGGCCAATTTTTGACAATTTTAACGATGTAACCCCTTACATTTTTTTCAAAAATTGGGTCAAATTTTTTGGCTGAAAAATACTAAAACTCTCATTGGTTTTATGATCGTAACTTGGCTAAAACTCAACCGATTTCAGTCTGGTTTGCTGTTTTCTTCTTGGTTTTTAAATGCGAACATTTCTGCATTTAAAACTCGGTTTCTAATTTTTGGCCAATTTTTGACAATTTTAACGATGTAACCCCTTACATTTTTTTCAAAAATTGGGTCAAATTTTTTGGCTGAAAAATACTAAAACTCTCATTGGTTTTATGATCGTAACTTTGCTAAAACTCAACCGATTTCAGTCTGGTTTGCTGTTTTCTTCTTGGTTTTTAAATGCGAACATTTCTGCATTTAAAACTCGGTTTCTAATTTTTGGCCAATTTTTGACAATTTTAACGATGTAACCCCTTACATTTTTTTCAAAAATTGGGTCAAATTTTTTGGCTGAAAAATATTAAAACTCTCATTGGTTTTATGATCGTAACTTGGCTAAAACTCAACCGATTTCAGTCTGGTTTGCTGTTTTCTTCTTGGTTTCTAATTTTTGGCCAATTTTTGACAATTTTAACGATGTAACCCCTTACATTTTTTTCAAAAATTGAGTCAAATTTTTTGGCTGAAAAATACTAAAACTCTCATTGGTTTTATGATCGTAACTTGGCTAAAACTCAACCGATTTCAGTCTGGTTTGCTGTTTTCTTCTTGGTTTTTAAATGCGAACATTTCTGCATTTAAAACTCGGTTTCTAATTTTTGGCCAATTTTTGACAATTTTAACGATGTAACCCCTTACATTTTTTCAAAAATTGGGTCAAATTTTTTGGCTGAAAAATACTAAAACTCTCATTGGTTTTATGATCGTAACTTGGCTAAAACTCAACCGATTTCAGTCTGGTTTGCTGTTTTCTTCTTGGTTTTTAAATGCGAACATTTCTGCATTTAAAACTCGGTTTCTAATTTTTGGCCAATTTTTGACAATTTTAACGATGTAACCCCTTACATTTTTTTCAAAAATTGAGTCAAATTTTTTGGCTGAAAAATACTAAAACTCTCATTGGTTTTATGATCGTAACTTGGCTAAAACTCAACCGATTTCAGTCTGGTTTGCTGTTTTCTTCTTGGTTTTTAAATGCGAACATTTCTGCATTTAAAACTCGGTTTCTAATTTTTGGCCAATTTTTGACAATTTTAACGATGTAACCCCTTACATTTTTTTCAAAAATTGGGTCAAATTTTTTGGCTGAAAAATACTAAAACTCTCATTGGTTTTATGATCGTAACTTGGCTAAAACTCAACCGATTTCAGTCTGGTTTGCTGTTTTCTTCTTGGTTTTTAAATGCGAACATTTCTGCATTTAAAACTCGGTTTCTAATTTTTGGCCAATTTTTGACAATTTTAACGATGTAACCCCTTACATTTTTTTCAAAAATTGGGTCAAATTTTTTGGCTGAAAAATACTAAAACTCTCATTGGTTTTATGATCGTAACTTTGCTAAAACTCAACCGATTTCAGTCTGGTTTGCTGTTTTCTTCTTGGTTTTTAAATGCGAACATTTCTGCATTTAAAACTCGGTTTCTAATTTTTGGCCAATTTTTGACAATTTTAACGATGTAACCCCTTACATTTTTTTCAAAAATTGGGTCAAATTTTTTGGCTGAAAAATACTAAAACTCTCATTGGTTTTATGATCGTAACTTGGCTAAAACTCAACCGATTTCAGTCTGGTTTGCTGTTTTCTTCTTGGTTTCTAATTTTTGGCCAATTTTTGACAATTTTAACGATGTAACCCCTTACATTTTTTTCAAAAATTGAGTCAAATTTTTTGGCTGAAAAATACTAAAACTCTCATTGGTTTTATGATCGTAACTTGGCTAAAACTCAACCGATTTCAGTCTGGTTTGCTGTTTTCTTCTTGGTTTTTAAATGCGAACATTTCTGCATTTAAAACTCGGTTTCTAATTTTTGGCCAATTTTTGACAATTTTAACGATGTAACCCCTTACATTTTTTTCAAAAATTGGGTCAAATTTTTTGGCTGAAAAATACTAAAACTCTCATTGGTTTTATGATCGTAACTTGGCTAAAACTCAACCGATTTCAGTCTGGTTTGCTGTTTTCTTCTTGGTTTTTAAATGCGAACATTTCTGCATTTAAAACTCGGTTTCTAATTTTTGGCCAATTTTTGACAATTTTAACGATGTAACCCCTTACATTTTTTTCAAAAATTGGGTCAAATTTTTTGGCTGAAAAATACTAAAACTCTCATTGGTTTTATGATCGTAACTTGGCTAAAACTCAACCGATTTCAGTCTGGTTTGCTGTTTTCTTCTTGGTTTTTAAATGCGAACATTTCTGCATTTAAAACTCGGTTTCTAATTTTTGGCCAATTTTTGACAATTTTAACGATGTAACCCCTTACATTTTTTTCAAAAATTGGGTCAAATTTTTTGGCTGAAAAATACTAAAACTCTCATTGGTTTTATGATCGTAACTTGGCTAAAACTCAACCGATTTCAGTCTGGTTTGCTGTTTTCTTCTTGGTTTTTAAATGCGAACATTTCTGCATTTAAAACTCGGTTTCTAATTTTTGGCCAATTTTTGACAATTTTAACGATGTAACCCCTTACATTTTTTTCAAAAATTGGGTCAAATTTTTTGGCTGAAAAATACTAAAACTCTCATTGGTTTTATGATCGTAACTTGGCTAAAACTCAACCGATTTCAGTCTGGTTTGCTGGTTTCTTCTTGGTTTTTAAATGCGAAGATTTCTGCATTGAAAACTCGGTTTCTAATTTTTGGCCAATTTTTGACAATTTTAACGATGTAACCCCTTACATTTTTTTCAAAAATTGGGTCAAATTTTTTGGCTGAAAAATACTAAAACTCTCATTGGTTTTATGATCGTAACTTGGCTAAAACTCAACAGATTTCAGTCTGGTTTGCTGTTTTCTTCTTGGTTTTTAAATGCGAACATTTCTGCATTTAAAACTCGGTTTCTAATTTTTGGCCAATTTTTGACAATTTTAACGATGTAACCCCTTACATTTTTTTCAAAAATTGGGTCAAATTTTTTGGCTGAAAAATACTAAAACTCTCATTGGTTTTATGATCGTAACTTGGCTAAAACTCAACCGATTTCAGTCTGGTTTGCTGTTTTCTTCTTGGTTTTTAAATGCGAACATTTCTGCATTTAAAACTCGGTTTCTAATTTTTGGCCAATTTTTGACAATTTTAACGATGTAACCCCTTACATTTTTTTCAAAAATTGGGTCACATTTTTTGGCTGAAAAATACTAAAACTCTCATTGGTTTTATGATCGTAACTTGGCTAAAACTCAACCGATTTCAGTCTGGTTTGCTGTTTTCTTCTTGGTTTTTAAATGTGAACATTTCTGCATTTAAAACTCGGTTTCTAATTTTTGGCCAATTTTTGACAATTTTAACGATGTAACCCCTTACATTTTTTTCAAAATTGGGTCAAATTTTTTGGCTGAAAAATACTAAAACTCTCATTGGTTTTATGATCGTAACTTGGCTAAAACTCAACCGATTTCAGTCTGGTTTGCTGTTTTCTTCTTGGTTTTTAAATGCGAACATTTCTGCATTTAAAACTCGGTTTCTAATTTTTGGCCAATTTTTGACAATTTTAACGATGTAACCCCTTACATTTTTTTCAAAAATTGAGTCAAATTTTTTGGCTGAAAAATACTAAAACTCTCATTGGTTTTATGATCGTAACTTGGCTAAAACTCAACCGATTTCAGTCTGGTTTGCTGTTTTCTTCTTGGTTTTTAAATGCGAACATTTCTGCATTTAAAACTCGGTTTCTAATTTTTGGCCAATTTTTGACAATTTTAACGATGTAACCCCTTACATTTTTTTCAAAAATTGGGTCAAATTTTTTGGCTGAAAAATACTAAAACTCTCATTGGTTTTATGATCGTTACTTGGCTAAAACTCAACAGATTTCAGTCTGGTTTGCTGTTTTCTTCTTGGTTTTTAAATGCGAACATTTCTGCATTTAAAACTCGGTTTCTAATTTTTGGCCAATTTTTGACAATTTTAACGATGTAACCCCTTACATTTTTTTCAAAAATTGGGTCAAATTTTTTGGCTGAAAAATACTAAAACTCTCATTGGTTTTATGATCGTAACTTGGCTAAAACTCAACCGATTTCAGTCTGGTTTGCTGTTTTCTTCTTGGTTTTTAAATGTGAACATTTCTGCATTTAAAACTCGGTTTCTAATTTTGGCCAATTTTTGACAATTTTAACGATGTAACCCCTTACATTTTTTTCAAAAATTGGGTCAAATTTTTTGGCTGAAAAATACTAAAACTCTCATTGGTTTTATGATCGTAACTTGGCTAAAACTCAACCGATTTCAGTCTGGTTTGCTGTTTGCCAATTTTTGACAATTTTAACGATGTAACCCCTTACATTTTTTTCAAAAATTGGGTCAAATTTTTTGGCTGAAAAATACTAAAACTCTCATTGGTTTTATGATCGTAACTTGGCTAAAACTCAACCGATTTCAGTCTGGTTTGCTGTTTGCCAATTTTTGACAATTTTAACGATGTAACCCCTTACATTTTTTTCAAAAATTGGGTCAAATTTTTTGGCTGAAAAATACTAAAACTCTCATTGGTTTTATGATCGTAACTTGGCTAAAACTCAACCGATTTCAGTCTGGTTTGCTGTTTTCTTCTTGGTTTTTAAATGCGAACATTTCTGCATTTAAAACTCGGTTTCTAATTTTTGGCCAATTTTTGACAATTTTAACGATGTAACCCCTTACATTTTTTCAAAAATTGGGTCAAATTTTTTGGCTGAAAAATACTAAAACTCTCATTGGTTTTATGATCGTAACTTGGCTAAAACTCAACCGATTTCAGTCTGGTTTGCTGTTTGCCAATTTTTGACAATTTTAACGATTTAACCCCTTACATTTTTTTCAAAAATTGGGTCAAATTTTTTGGCTGAAAAATACTAAAACTCTCATTGGTTTTATGATCGTAACTTGGCTAAAAATCAACCGATTTCAGTCTGGTTTGCTGTTTTCTTCTTGGTTTTTAAATGCGAACATTTCTGCATTTAAAACTCGGTTTCTAATTTTTGGCCAATTTTTGACAATTTTAACGATGTAACCCCTTACATTTTTTTCAAAAATTGGGTCAAATTTTTTGGCTGAAAAATACTAAAACTCTCATTGGTTTTATGATCGTAACTTGGCTAAAACTCAACCGATTTCAGTCTGGTTTGCTGTTTTCTTCTTGGTTTTTAAATGCGAACATTTCTGCATTTAAAACTCGGTTTCTAATTTTTGGCCAATTTTTGACAATTTTAACGATGTAACCCCTTACATTTTTTTCAAAAATTGGGTCAAATTTGTTGGCTGAAAAATACTAAAACTCTCATTGGTTTTATGATCGTAACTTGGCTAAAACTCAACCGATTTCAGTCTGGTTTGCTGTTTTCTTCTTGGTTTTTAAATGCGAACATTTCTGCATTTAAAACTCGGTTTCTAATTTTTGGCCAATTTTTGACAATTTTAACGATGTAACCCCTTACATTTTTTTCAAAAATTGGGTCAAATTTTTTGGCTGAAAAATACTAAAACTCTCATTGGTTTTATGATCGTAACTTGGCTAAAACTCAACCGATTTCAGTCTGGTTTGCTGTTTGCCAATTTTTGACAATTTTAACGATTTAACCCCTTACATTTTTTTCAAAAATTGGGTCAAATTTTTTGGCTGAAAAATACTAAAACTCTCATTGGTTTTATGATCGTAACTTGGCTAAAAATCAACCGATTTCAGTCTGGTTTGCTGTTTTCTTCTTGGTTTTTAAATGCGAACATTTCTGCATTTAAAACTCGGTTTCTAATTTTTGGCCAATTTTTGACAATTTTAACGATGTAACCCCTTACATTTTTTTCAAAAATTGGGTCAAATTTTTTGGCTGAAAAATACTAAAACTCTCATTGGTTTTATGATCGTAACTTGGCTAAAACTCAACCGATTTCAGTCTGGTTTGCTGTTTTCTTCTTGGTTTTTAAATGCGAACATTTCTGCATTTAAAACTCGGTTTCTAATTTTTGGCCAATTTTTGACAATTTTAACGATGTAACCCCTTACATTTTTTTCAAAAATTGGGTCAAATTTGTTGGCTGAAAAATACTAAAACTCTCATTGGTTTTATGATCGTAACTTGGCTAAAACTCAACCGATTTCAGTCTGGTTTGCTGTTTTCTTCTTGGTTTTTAAATGCGAACATTTCTGCATTTAAAACTCGGTTTCTAATTTTTGGCCAATTTTTGACAATTTTAACGATGTAACCCCTTACATTTTTTTCAAAAATTGGGTCAAATTTTTTGGCTGAAAAATACTAAAACTCTCATTGGTTTTATGATCGTAACTTGGCTAAAACTCAACCGATTTCAGTCTGGTTTGCTGTTTTCTTCTTGGTTTTTAAATGCGAACATTTCTGCATTTAAAACTCGGTTTCTAATTTTTGGCCAATTTTTGACAATTTTAACGATGTAACCCCTTAAATTTTTTTCAAAAATTGGGTCAAATTTGTTGGCTGAAAAATACTAAAACTCTCATTGGTTTTATGATCGTAACTTGGCTAAAACTCAACAGATTTCAGTCGGGTTTGCTGTTTTCTTCTTGGTTTTTAAATGCGAACATTTCTGCATTTAAAACTCGGTTTCTAATTTTTGGCCAATTTTTGACAATTTTAACGATGTAACCCCTTACATTTTTTTCAAAAATTGGGTCAAATTTTTTGGCTGAAAAATACTAAAACTCTCATTGGTTTTATGATCGTAACTTGGCTAAAACTCAACCGATTTCAGTCTGGTTTGCTGTTTTTTTCTTGGTTTTTAAATGCGAACATTTCTGCATTTAAAACTCGGTTTCTAATTTTTGGCCAATTTTTGACAATTTTAACGATGTAACCCCTTACATTTTTTTCAAAAATTGGGTCAAATTTTTTGGCTGAAAAATACTAAAACTCTCATTGGTTTTATGATACCGATTTCAGTCTGGTTTGCTGTTTTCTTCTTGGTTTTTAAATGCGAACATTTCTGCATTTAAAACTCGGTTTTTAATTTTTGGCCAATTTTTGACAATTTTTTTCAAAAATTGAGTAAATTTTTGGCTGAAAAATACTAAAACTCTCATTGGTTTTATGATCGTAACTTGGCTAAAACTCAACCGATTTCAGTCTGGTTTGCTGTTTTCTTCTTGGTTTTTAAATGCGAACATTTCTGTATTTAAAACTCGGTTTCTAATTTTTGGCCAATTTTTGACAATTTTTTTCAAAAATTGAGTCAAATTTTTTGGCTGAAAAATACTAAAACTCTCATTGGTTTTATGATCGTAACTTGGCTAAAACTCAACCGATTTCAGTCTGGTTTGCTGTTTTCTTCTTGGTTTTTAAATGCGAACATTTCTGCATTTAAAACTCGGTTTCTAATTTTTGGCCAATTTTTGACAATTTTAACGATGTAACTAACCCCTTAAATTTTTTTCAAAAATTGGGTCAAATTTTTTGGCTGAAAAATACTAAAACTCTCATTGGTTTTATGATCGTAACTTGGCTAAAACTCAACCGATTTCAGTCTGGTTTGCTGTTTTCTTCTTGGTTTTTAAATGCGAACATTTCTGCATTTAAAACTCGGTTTCTAATTTTTGGCCAATTTTTTACAATTTTAACGATGTAACCCCTTACATTTTTTTCAAAAATTGAGTCAAATTTGTTGGCTGAAAAATACTAAAACTCTCATTGGTTTTATGATCGTAACTTGGCTAAAACTCAACCGATTTCAGTCTGGTTTGCTGTTTTCTTCTTGGTTTTTAAATGCGAACATTTCTGCATTTAAAACTCGGTTTCTAATTTTTGGCCAATTTTTGACAATTTTAACGATGTAACCCCTTAAATTTTTTTCAAAAATTGGGTCAAATTTGTTGGCTGAAAAATACTAAAACTCTCATTGGTTTTATGATCGTAACTTGGCTAAAACTCAACCGATTTCAGTCTGGTTTGCTGTTTTCTTCTTGGTTTTTAAATGCGAACATTTCTGCATTTAAAACTCGGTTTCTAATTTTTGGCCAATTTTTGACAATTTTAACGATGTAACCCCTTACATTTTTTTCAAAAATTGGGTCAAATTTTTTGGCTGAAAAATACTAAAACTCTCATTGGTTTTATAATCGTAACTTGGCTAAAACTCAACCGATTTCAGTCTGGTTTGCTGTTTTCGTCTTGGTTTTTAAATGCGAACATTTCTGCATTTAAAACTCGGTTTCTAATTTTTGGCCAATTTTTGACAATTTTAACGATGTAACCCCTTAAATTTTTTTCAAAAATTGGGTCAAATTTGTTGGCTGAAAAATACTAAAACTCTCATTGGTTTTATGATCGTAACTTGGCTAAAACTCAACCGATTTCAGTCTGGTTTGCTGTTTTCTTCTTGGTTTTTAAATGCGAACATTTCTGCATTTAAAACTCGGTTTCTAATTTTTGGCAAATTTTTGACAATTTTAACGATGTAACCCCTTAAATTTTTTTCAAAAATTGGGTCAAATTTTTTGGCTGAAAAATACTAAAACTCTCATTGGTTTTATGATCGTAACTTGGCTAAAACTCAACCGATTTCAGTCTGGTTTGCTGTTTTCTTCTTGGTTTTTAAATGCGAACATTTCTGCATTTAAAACTCGGTTTCTAATTTTTGGCCAATTTTTGACAATTTTAACGATGTAACCCCTTACATTTTTTTCAAAAATTGGGTCATATTTGTTGGCTGAAAAATACTAAAACTCTCATTGGTTTTATGATCGTAACTTGACTAAAACTCAACCGATTTCAGTCTTGTTTTCTTCTTGGTTTTTAAATGCGAACATTTCTGCATTTAAAACTCGGTTTCTAATTTTTGGCCAATTTTTGACAATTTTAACGATGTAACCCCTTACATTTTTTTCAAAAATTGGGTCAAATTTTTTGGCTGAAAAATACTAAAACTCTCATTGGTTTTATGATCGTAACTTGGCTAAAACTCAACCGATTTCAGTCTGGTTTGCTGTTTTCTTCTTGGTTTTTAAATGCGAACATTTCTGCATTTAAAACTCGGTTTCTAATTTTTTGGCAATTTTTGACAATTTTAACGATGTAACCCCTTACATTTTTTTCAAAAATTGGGTCAAATTTTTTGGCTGAAAAATACTAAAACTTTCATTGGTTTTATGATCGTAACTTGGCTAAAACTCAACCGATTTCAGTCTGGTTTGCTGTTTTCTTCTTGGTTTTTAAATGCGAACATTTCTGCATTTAAAACTCGGTTTCTAATTTTTGGCCAATTTTTGACAATTTTAACGATGTAACCCCTTACATTTTTTTCAAAAATAGGGTCAAATTTTTTGGCTGAAAAATACTAAAACTCTCATTGGTTTTATGATCGTAACTTGGCTAAAACTCGACCGATTTCAGTCTGGTTTGCTGTTTTCTTCTTGGTTTTTAAATGCGAACATTTCTGCATTTAAAACTCGGTTTCTAATTTTTGGCCAATTTTTGACAATTTTAACGATGTAACCCCTTACATTTTTTTCAAAAATTGAGTCAAATTTTTTGGCTGAAAAATACTAAAACTCTCATTGGTTTTATGATCGTAACTTGGCTAAAACTCAACCGATTTCAGTCTGGTTTGCTGTTTTCTTCTTGGTTTTTAAATGCGAACATTTCTGCATTTAAAACTCGGTTTCTAATTTTTGGCCAATTTTTGACAATTTTAACGATGTAACCCCTTACATTTTTTTCAAAAATTGGGTCAAATTTTTTGGCTGAAAAATACTAAAACTCTCATTGGTTTTATGATCGTAACTTGGCTAAAACTCGACCGATTTCAGTCTGGTTTGCTGTTTTCTTCTTGGTTTTTAAATGCGAACATTTCTGCATTTAAAACTCGGTTTCTAATTTTTGGCCAATTTTTGACAATTTTAACGATGTAACCCCTTACATTTTTTTCAAAAATTGGGTCAAATTTCTTGGGTGAAAATTGCGAACACCTTCAACGGTTTTATGATCATAACTTGGCCAAAACTTAACCGATTTCAGTCTGGTTTGGTTTTTTCTCCTTGGTTTTTAAATGCGAACATTTCTGCATTTAAAGCTAGATATCTAATTTTTGGCCAATTTTTGACAATTTTAACGATGTAACCCCTTACATTTTTTTCAAAAATTGGGTCAAATTTCTTGGGTGAAAATTGCGAACACCTTCAACGGTTTTATGATCATAACTTGGCCAAAACTTAACCGATTTCAGTCTGGTTTGGTTTTTTCTCCTTGGTTTTTAAATGCGAACATTTCTGCATTTAAAGCTAGATATCTAATTTTTGGCCAATTTTTGACAATTTTAACGATGTAACCCCTTACTTTTTTTTGAAAATCGGGTCCAATATTTTTTTTGCCCACACATGGATTGATTGATTCTGCTGATGATGCTGATCAAGAATATATATGGTTTATATGGTCGGGAATGTCTCAGGTAAAGGAGACAAAAGTGATTTTATTTCAGTATAATGGTTTCTACGATTGCTATATATCACAGAGTTAAAGCTATTCCGCAACGGATCCAGCCGGAATGTGCTCATAATGCATTTTATTAATTATGCATAGCAAAAATGTTTTTCTGAAACAACAACAAAATAAACCTACCTTTTGTTGTTGTACAAATTATTATTGTTGTTGTTGTTGTTGTAGGCAAAAACGAGAATTCAATCTTGAAATTTTCAGTACAAATCCATCCACTTCTCGATTTCAAGTACCAGGCGAACAGAATCAGCAGAAGGTGAATTTACTTTGGTGCATAAAACCATTGAGGGTGGTAGAAATTTCTAAACCCTTTCTAACATGACGAAAACAAATAAAATCAGTTATTTTTATTATTCGTATTTATTATTTTTTTTATGTTACTATTATATTATTATATTATTATATTATTATATTATTATATTTTTATATTATTATATTATTATATTATTATATTATTATATTATTATATTATTATATTATTATATTATTATATTATTATATTATTATATTATTATATTATTATATTATTATATTATTATATTATTATATTATTATATTATTATATTATTATATTATTATATTATTATATTATTATATTATTATATTATTATATTATTATATTATTATATTATTATATTATTATATTATGTATTATTTTTTGAAGGCAAAATAAACCCTGCTGGATGCGAACTTTAACTGTTGTCCGTTTGCAACCTCGACCGCCTCTCTTGGCCTCTCTCTTCAAACATGCTCGACCGCGCAGGTTTGAACTGGCCAGTGGACGCGGTTGGGTGTGTGTGTGTGTGCGGGTGGGTGGGTGGTTGGCTTTGCTGGCTGCGACGCCGGCAGCGCGGCATATGTGAGGTTCGGCTCGCAGGAGGATAAGTATGTGTGTGTGTGGATTGGCGAGGATGTGTGCGTGTGTGCCTGCCAGATGCCAATTGAAGTTTTCGCACATGACAATTGGGAGGCGGCCAGTGGCGCTGGATTGGTCAGCTCGGGCCGAGTGTGCGAGCGAGCGAGAGGGACAGAGTGAACGAACCTCATCCCCTGCCCTGGCGCCCTCTGGCGTGTCCCCCTGAAGTAGGCAACGCTTTTCGGGCAGCACGATCGGTTCCCTCTTTTCCTCCCTACTTTCGTGCTGCCTACTTTCAGGCTGCGAGTTGCTATAAAAAAGTGCCTCCCCTCCCGCTACCGAAGGAGATCCTTCTTTTTATGGCAAATAAAAGTCTTTCTCCGATTTACAGTTTTTCGCAATTTGTATGTATTTTTTGGTTTTTTCGTTTTTCGTATTTTTGTAACACAGACAACTATCTTTTAATTATTAATTTTTAATTTGTTTTGTTTTTTGTTTATTTTTTTTTTGTATATTTTAGTGTTTGTTTTTTTTTTATGTTATGTTTTGCTTTCTTTTGTTTTCCTTTCGATTTGTGTTTCCGTTTCGTATTCATTATTGTTACTTTCAAAAAATTACACACACTTGAAAAATATTTGTTTGGTTTCTTTGTTATAAATGTTCGAGAACCCAAGCTTTACACTTAATCCTTCGGCCAAAAGGAGACAACAACAGTTAGCTGGATGTGTTGTCCTTTTCCGGGCCTTATTTTTAGTATAAAGTTTTTCTTGGTTTTCATTCCTTGTTTTTTTTATAGCTACAATTTATTTTCTAAGATTTAATGATAGTTTTAGTGTTGCTTGCTGGCTATGTTTCAATTCGTTTCCGTTTTGCTTCGGTTTCCGCTTCCGTTCCACTCCGCCTTCTCCCACTGTTTCTGCCCGGGAAAAAAACGATAGTAAAAAATCCAAAAAATCATAATAATTATCCATAAAAATAAAACATAACTCGTGTGGTTTGTATTTTTCTTGGGCTTTTGTTTATTCAGTTTTTGTTGTTGCCATATTCATATATAGTATATAGGGTGTGTGTGTGTGTCGGGGGTTCTGAAACACATGTATATTTCGCTTAAATTTAGTACAAATTATGCACGGTAAAACTTCCTTGATAATCGGACTATAAATCGCCAGTGGCAAGGCGACTTAGCAGGAATTATAATAGTTAAGTACATGAAATTCACGTTGAATCGCCTTGCCAGTGGGATTTCGGGATTTCCTCTCTTCTTTTTTGGTGGGTTTTTTGGGGAAAGGGGGAATGTGTGTCCAAAAAAAAAAGAAAAGAAACAAACAAAGTTTAAACTAATGTCCAATATATATGCATATATATGTATGTGTGTAATTTTTGCGCTAAAAAACAAACAATATTAAATATTTAATCATTAATCAAAATTTTCCCTTTTCGTTTCCTAAGTTTCCTTTTTTTTAAGTTTCCAATCAAATAACGAAAATCAACAGCAAAAAAACAATTTAGTAAAAAAATGCACGCCTTCTCTCAGGGTCCGATTTTTCGCTCAGTGTCTCTTTCGGTTGCCTCTGTCTTTTGTTTTTGTTTTAATTATTTATATTTTTCGTTCTCAGTTCTTCAGTCTTCTAAATCTAGTTTTGTTTGTTGTTGTTTCGGTATTTATCTCTTTTAATTGCTTTCTTTTAAATCTTTTATCCTTTTCATCGTCTAATCCTTTATATCCTCCTATTATATATATTCTTTTATGTTTTCTCCTCTCACTTTGAAGTTTTACGTACAAATTTGCAGCTCTCTTTCTTCGTTTCGTCTTATTCCTTTTTTTGCCAATTTTTTTCGCTGAGCTTAGTTCTAAAATTGTTAAAAAAAAATTTGTGTTTTACATTTATATATAATATATATATATAGATTTATTTATGTATGTAAAAAAATTTGATTATTTTTCGTTTTTCTCGCGTTTAAATTACATTTAATAATAGAATTATGTCTAGGCAAAAAAATTGAAATAATAATAATAAAAAAGGGGATGCGAAATCGGGGAGAGTCGAGGGGAGGCTATACGTTATTGTTATATATAAGTAGAGAATTTTTACAAGTGTTCGTCTTTAGGGCTAGATTTCTAGATTTTCTATAAAAAAAATGTACATCGATGAACAAAATACGCACTCATTCACTCGCAACCACATATACATCGTATTCGCAAATACATCTAGGCGTACGTCTAGGCATATATATAGAGATATTAATTAGAGTATGATTTTTGCTTATTTTTGTGTGAATTTTTCGCTTTTAAATATTTTTTTCTGGGTTTTTTCATCCGTTTGTTAGTGTTAATTTTAGTTTTTAGTTTTACTCGCTAGAAAATACACTGGAAAACGTGTGTCCGATTACATGTACTATATATATATATCTATAGTTAAGTATAAATTACAAGCACAAAAAAAATAAGGGTTGGTTTACGTTCGTGTGTGTTTGGGGGGGTTAGGGGGGTGGTTTTTGGGTTTTTAGTTTTTAGAGTAAAAAAAAAATCGTACGTTTTGAATGCTTTAAAATTATATTACATAACGGTTATTGCTTTGGTATTAAATGCCTCTGGTCGTGGTTTGTCGCCTGGAAGGAGCTGGAGCTGGAGCCGAAACTTTTTCACAAAAAGTCCTATGTACAGGGGTCCTAACACACGCATCCCCATGCCTGGGGATGGGTCTGTATCTGATGTATCTTTAGAAGATGCGCGACATGATGCGACTGCGACTGCTCGTCGGCGGCTGCGGCTGCTGCGGGTGCTGCGGCTGCTGCTGCTGCACGGCAGGCGGAGGTGGAGGAGGGAGCGGCCCCGAGGGCGGGGCCAGGGGCATGGGAAAGCCGCCAAAGAGTCATGCCTCCTCCTTGAGCGTGATGGGATGGACGCCGGTCATGCTGGAGGAGGCATTGGAGTCGTTGTCACCGGACACGCTGCCCGGCAGCGACAGGTTGAACTGCGGGGGGTAGCCCACCACGCCCATGGGCGACAGTTGCTGCTGCTGCTGCTGCTGTTGCTGCTGCTGGCCGTGCTGCTGCTGCTGTCCGTGCTGCCCGTGCTGCTGCTGCTGGGCCGCCTGGGCCGCTGCCGCCGCCTGGAGCTGCTGGGCCGCCGCCTGGGCTGCCTGGGCCGCGGCCACCGCATTGGCAGCCGCCGCCGCCTTGCCCTGGTTGACCACACACTTGCGCATGTGCTTCTCCAGCGTGGAGGGCACGCTGAAGGGCATGTCGCAGAACCGGCAGCGGTACACGTCCTTGCCCGTCCGTCCGTGCGTCTTCATGTGCCGCGTCAGCTTGGAGCTCTGGGCGCAGGCGTAGGAGCACAGCTCGCACTTGTACGGCTTCTCGCCGGTGTGGCTGCGCCGGTGCACGGTGAGATTGGAGCAGTTCTTGAAGACCTTGCCGCAGAACTCGCAGGTATCGTTGCGCTGCCGGCTCTCCTTCTTGAGCAGCGGCCCCTGGATGAGCGAGTTGGCCGCGCCGCCCAGGCCCAGCGGCTTCAGCTTGAGGTTCTCGAAGAGCGCCGCCTCGTTGCGGTGCAGGGCCTGGGACATGCCCCACCAGTCGCCGCCGTCCATCTTCATGCGCTTGCTCAGCTCGAAGGGGTTGGGGAAGGGGTTGAACAGGGGCACCTGCGACGGGGCACCGCCAGCAGCGGCCGCGGCGGCGGCGTCCTGCTGGAACATATTGCAGTTCTTGGCGAACTCGTCGCGCAGCCTCAGCGCGGCCACGGGGAGGCCGTTGAGCTTGTCAGCAGCTCCGCCCCCTCCGCCGCTGCGATTGTTGTTGTCCGCGGCGGCGGCGGCGGCAGCGGCGGCTGCAGCTGCTGCGGCGGCGGCCGCCTCCTTGCGGCCCGACTCCTGCAGGGCCTGCTTGTAGGCCTCGCTGTACTGGGCTATGTTGGACAGGCCGAACTTGTCCATGAGCTCGCCCACCAGCGAGGTGGCGCCCGAGCTGGTGGTCTTGGGACTCTGGCTCTTGCCGTCCAGGCGGTTGCTCACGCTGAGGTCCTCCGCCTTGTAGTCCATGTCCTCGCACTCGTCCAGCTCGTCCTCGTCCTCCTCCTCGCCGTCGAGGTCGCCATCGGGGTCGTTGTCCGGATCGTTGTCGCCCATCTCCTCCTCGGACTCGTCCGGCATGGGATCCTCGTCGTTGTCCGCCTCGTTGGTCTCCAAGGAGTCGGCGCCATCGTTGCTGCCGTCGTCCTGCTCGTCGGCGGGACTGCGGTGCACCCGCATGTGCTTCATCAGCTTCTGGATGTGCGAGCACTCGAAGTCGCAGGCGGTGCACTTGTAGGGCTTCTCGCCAGTGTGCGTCCGCTGGTGGATGATCAGGTTGTTCTCGAAGCGGAACTTCTTGTCGCAGTAGTCGCAGGCGAAGCAGTGCTCCGGCTGGAGGGGCTGCTCCTGGCTGCTGTGGCTCGTCTTCGAGGGCGGCGTGCTGGCGGAGCGGGGAGTGCTGGCCAGAATGAGGCCTCCCAGGCCTCCGTTCTCGGCGGCTCCTGTGGCTCCCGCCATCTTCTCCGGCGGTGTGAGGGAGTGCGGCCGGGCCGGCTGGCCCACCAGCGGCTGCTGCTGGGCTCCTGCGGCAGCTGGCGAGGGGCTCGCAAAGTGCGGCGATTGCTTCTGTCGGGGACTCGGCGAGCTCGAGTTAACAGTGCTGCCAGCTCCAGGGCTTGTTGTGCCCGCAAGCTGACGCAATCGCTGCGAGTAAAAATCCATCTGCTGCGGTTCCAGCTTCAGGGAGGCGCCGGCGGCGGCCGCTCCTCCTGCCCCGGCCACACTGCCGCCCATCAGGCCGGGTGTGAGCTGCTGCTGCGGTGGCTGCTGCTGCTGCTGCTGGGACTGCTGCTGCTGTTGCAGGTTCTGCGCTTGCTGCGGCACGCCTTGCTGCACGCCCTGCTGCTGCTGCTGCTGTTGCTGCTGTTGCTGCTGCTGCTGCTGCTGTTGGGAGCTGAGGGACACTGGCGGCAGTGCTGCCGGGGGCACCGAGCCTCGCTGACTGCCACTGCTGCTGGACGAGGGCGGACGCGGCTCCTGCCCCACTTGGACAGCCCCATTGAAGGCCTGCGCCTGGGCAGCTGCGGCGGCGGCCGCCAGGTTGAAGCCGTGGTGGCGGAACTGCTCGCTCACCAGCTGCTCCATGCGGTAGTGGTCGGCGGGCGAGGGGCGCCCGAAGAGGGGGGCCACCGTAGGAACTACATTGCCGGGCAGCGGCATGCGCAGCAGCTGGAAGGGATTGGCATGCATGGCCTCCGGTGGGGGCAGCAACGGGTGATGCCTCATTCCGGCGGCCATGGCCGAGGCCAGGTTCTCACGCTGCTGTTGCTGCACGCGCTGCTGCTGCTGCTGCTGTTGCTGCTGCTGCTGTTGCACTTGCTGCATCTGCAACTGCTGCTGCTGCTGCTGCTGCTGCTGGTGCTGGGGCGAGCCCATGCTGTTAGTGCTGCTGTTGTTGCTGCCACCGCTGGTGTTCACCAGCGAGTTGGAGCAGGCCGAGCTCACGGAGCTGGAGAGGATGCCACCGGCTGCCGGGCTGCTCCTCTTGGGGCTGGGACTCATGGCCGCTGGCTGGGGACTCGCCAGGCCAGAGGCGGCGGCAGCTGCAGCTGCTGCTGCGGCGGCCAGGGCCAGGGCACTGCTGTTCAGGGCCGCCGGAGTGGCCACCGTCAAGGTGGCTCCGTTGCTGCCAGGACTCTCCACGTAGATCTTGACGCCGTGCGAGTGCTGGACGTGCTGGATGAGGCGCCAGGCGGAGGTGTAGCGGGTCTTGCAGGTGGAGCAGGTGTAGTTGCTGGGCTCTGGAACAATTTAACAATAATAAAGAAATTTAATTAGTAATTTGAATTAATGAAAATAATCTTAAGTATTAAAGGAGATTGTAAAAAATATAATATATAAATATTTTCATAGGTATTTTACTTTTTCCCAGCTTTAAAACTTTCCTAACTCAATTTAAACCTAGAAAATATTATTTAAATAAGAAACCAAGCTAATCTCAGTCCTGAATTATTTTTTAAACTTATTTACTTAATTAATTTCCTAGAAAATCTAATTTTTAATCATATTTTCCTATCCCGAATCTGTGAATTTGGTAACTAAATCGTTTTCCTGGCCAAATTCAGGCGGCAGAGAGGTTGCCTGGCAATTTCGTTATTAATTATTAATGAGCTTGGTGGTGCCATGCAGGATGTGTTAGCTAGGAGCCGGGATGGGGCCAGGATGAGGCCAGAGCGGGGACAGGACGGGGCCAGGACGAGGCGAGTATTTATTTATTTATTGATTTTGCAGCGGTTGGCATGCCAAAATGCGCCAGGACACGCATTACACGCGGACGGAGATTGCCAATATTGCCAAGGATATTGCCCCCTCTGCGCACACATCGCACACACAGGACACACCGAGCACACAGGACACGCAGGACACACATGTGTGTCCTTTTTAGTTTTCTGGCCGCGTTGTTGCGGTTTTGTCGCGACATTTGTTAATTTGCCATGGCGGAAATGGCAGCCGCCAACCACCCATGTCCTGCGACACATGTCCTGCCGCCCCACCCCTCGAGCAACAGATGTAAAATTGGAAAATTTATGAAAAATGTGCGGGACACTTTCGAAGATAGCCAAGTATATTTTCTCTGTTTTTTTATTTATATAATAAATAAAAATGGAAAGCGAACGGCAGGAAGGTTGCTCCTTCGGCGGCCACATGTCGCCAGCAAGGACAACAAGGTGTTAATGCCTCGCAAGGATAAAAAGAGGAACTACCCCCGTGACTATGGCGACGTTCTCTGCATTTAAATGACGCTTTAAAAAAGTACAAAAAAAAAAGGAAGAACGAACGCACGAAATGAAAATTTAACCGAAAATTATCCGAAATAAATGGAAAATGGAAGCGAGGCGGACACGCTCCACACTTTTCCTTTTTTTTATAGATATATTTTTATGGCTTCGAGGGAGGCTTGCCGCTTCCCTCAGCTTCCTGTCAAAGGTGAGCCGTGTTTAACATGATTTCGTCGCGACCCTTTTGGCAGCCAGGATCAAGGATCGCCCAGAGATCGTCGCAGGAGATCGGGTAGCGCTGCCCGCATGCCGCAGGAAATGCAAATGAATCTGACAGATAATGCCCGCGCCGAAGGGTTGCCGCCGCTCGTTAACAATGAAAAAGAAGCGAGCTAAAGAGGTAAAAGTTGTCGAAAAACACCAGGCATTTATCCTTCGGGATCGCAGCTCGCGATGCGCACGCGCTTCGCCTCAATAATTATGTGGAAAATAATAATCCAGGAAGGGGGAGAAAAAAAAGCAAACAAACAGGATCGGAGGATGCCTGCGAAGAGGATGCGTCAGGACGCGGGTTTGGCACGTTCTACTGATTTCCGAACAACAGCAGCTGTCGCTTGGAGTACTGGGAAATATTTTTTATTGAATGCTCTCTGAATTAATTTGATGCATAAAGAAGTGCGGAAATAAATTAGAAATAATATTATAATATTGTAAATAAGAAACATTTATATAAAGAATATTTTGGAAGCTATTTTATATATTTTAATGTATTAGAAATTTGTAAAAAAATGAAGAGGATTTATGAAAAGAATATTGTTGCTTCTGTTTTATTTATTTGTAAATTATTAGAAATGAATATAGAAAAATTATTTATACTTCTTTATTTATATGCTTTAGAAAAATGTGTTAAAATTAAAAATACTATTTGTTGCTGATATTTCACGTATTAAATGCTTTAGGATTCTTTTATCAAACTCTAAGTAAAAGAAAATAATTTAATAATTTTATTATCACCTAAAGAAGTTCTTAATAATTATTAAAACAAATAAATAAAACAAAAAAGTATATAAATAATCATAAAACTGCATTAAATGTTGAAGAAACATTCTAGCTTCCTTAAAAATCCTGACAAATTCCTATATTTCCTATATCTACCATATTTCCCATACCCAACTATCCCCTTTTTCTCTCTCTGTTCTTTTGTGAACAAAAACCGGATGTCTTCTAGCACCGGAAATGCCAAATTGACCGCCAGGAAGTGCAGTATACCAGGGCCAACAGTGCGTATGGGCAATGCCAGCGGGTGTCCCTCACGAAAATGTATAAAGAAAAAATGTACAAAAAAATAGAAGCAAGAAAGGGTTGCCCGTAATGGGATAATTGTTGCAGCAGAGCAACCCCGAGAGGATGCTGCTCCATGCAAAATCCCTTCTAAGCTCTCAGTTGTGACTCCTCGCCTCTCTCCTCTCCTCTCTCCCCTCTCTCTCTCCTCTTTTTTTTCCGCCTTTTACACAAAGGACCCCGGAGCATCTAATCCTTGAACGTGAAATTGCATGAGCCGAGGGCATTAGCCATTGATTTCGACCACTCGACCATTCGGCTGCCTGGCTTAGTGCCAGCATGAGTCAATAATTGAATGGCCAAAAGTTGCGGTAACCCTTAGCCCGCAACCTGTAAGCCGTGTCTCTTAACCCTTAACCCTTAACCCACTCGTGCTGATGGTGTTTCATTGTCGCTGCGGTCGCGACACGCTGTGTCCTGCCGCAAAGTAAAAAATATATAAATTTGGATAATTAACACACTGACAGGTGGGAAAAGTTCGTGTCCTGCCGCATCTAGCATGCGAGGACACATGGATATATATGTGTTTTTTGCAACAAATATCCATTTTGTTGACAGTTGCTGTGCTCTTTTTTTAATGTATTTTCCGACGGACGGATGACTGACTGGGTTGCCATGCCCACCAGCTCCATATTTATAATTACCAAATGGCCATTGTTGGGCCCGAAAAGGAGCGAGGGGGCCAAAGGGGGAGTTGGGTTCGACAGGCGGCGAAAAGGGGGGAAAAAAGCGGCGAAAACAATGCGTAATTAAGGCAGATACTTCGAGGCTGGAGATGTATCTGTAAATGTATCTGCATCTGTATTTGTATCTGTATCTGTATCTGCTCCCGTCTGACTCTGTATCTGTATCTGCGACTTGTCAGTTGAGCGGCATTGTCAGAGTCGAAACAACTTTTTTGTCATCTTCTTTTTTATTTTTCCCCAGCTTTTTTGTCAGTGACTTTTGTTGTCTTCTTGTTCGTGTCAAAAGCGCAAAAGTTCAAGGGTTAAATTGGCCTGGTCGCGCCGCGTATGTGTAGCTCTTTAACCCTTGGCCCCCAACCCCTAACCCTTAAGCAGCTCACACTGAGCGTAAATATAAAAGGATATAACTTTTCACCATGTGAAAATGATTTTCTTTATAAAAATACAAAAGTCTGGTTAGGTAATTGATTTTAATATTGCTTTTAATGTATTTTCTATTCAAAATTAACCTTTAAATTAATTTAATTTTTTTTAAGCATTTTTCTTTCTTTTTATATATTTTTTTAAATAATTTTAAAAGGCTTTTAAAGCATTTTGCTTGAAATTCTTTTTCAAATTAATGTAAAACTTTTTTTTTTGTCCAAATGCATTTTTAATAATTATAAAACTGTTTTTAAAGCATTTCCCTTGATATTCCCCCTTCAATGAAGTTAAATCCATTGCAAATTATTTATACACCGATAAAGATTTTAAAAATTATTTTAAAAAAGTATTTTTAATATTTTCTAATTCCCTGAATTCCCCTTAATAATTCCCCCACCCTTTTCTCTCTGTGTATTTATAGATGAATGCTGCATTTTGCATATTTTAAGGACTTTTAAGGCCTATGCTGATGTTTGCAAGTCAATCGCTTTGGCGTTGACACGCGACCTTCGCCGTTGTCGCTGTTTACCTGAGTGACCTTTGACCCGGCACCTCCTGCACCCCTCACCCCTCACCCCCTCCCCCTACCCCTGGCACGTGTCCAAGTTTCAACAAGAAATGTGTACTTTTTCCATATAGAAAAATCTCTCCAACTGACCGAGGGTCTCTGGTCCTTCGGTCCTTTGGCTCTCTGTGTGTGTGTGTGTTTTTTTTTTTTCAGCGCTTTTGTGCGTGTGTCAAGTCCAGTGCGAGGTCCTTTGTCCAGTCAAGTGGTCCTGCTTCCCCCTACCCCCCACTCCAGTGCCCCTGCCACTCCTTTTTTTGTTCCTGTTGCTGCTGCTGCTGCTGCTGCTGCTGCTGTTGTTGCGGCAGAGGACATTCCTTGGCTGTTTTTGAGGCATTCAAATTACCCTCGAGGGCAGCTTCGGAGCTGAGCTTTGTTGTCCTGCCTGGTTACCCTCGCTGTCGGTCCTGCATGCAGCTTCGTCCTTTTTTTGTTTTTAATAGCTGTCTTTGGCTTTTCATCAGCATTTCGCATTGAAATGTCAAAGTCAAAGGCCCTGCGAGGGAGAGGGGAGTGGGCCGAGGGAGGGGGAGGGAGAGTGGTCCTGCAGCAGGGCTTCGATTGTCGCGCTGTCCGAGCGAGTGTCCTTCCTGCAGTTTATCAGCAGGGCTTTGAAGTCCTCGATGCCCGCAGTGTCCGCGCTTTTTCTACATTTTTATTTTCGGATTTCGGTTTTTGGATTTTTTGTGTGTGCGCGGGAGGGGGAAGGGTTCATAATGCAGCTGCAGCTTATCGCCGAGGGCCCGCGGCCCGATCAGCATTCTATATACATATAGGCAAAGCCACGGCCCATAGCCTGGCGCACATCAAACACATTTTTCCACTGCGGGGCGGAATTTTAATTTTGCCACCCAAAAATGCGGAAAGGGGGGAAGGCGGCGGAAGGCGGCGGAAGGCCATGGCAAGGACTCACCTGTATGGACCGTGTTGGCCTCGGCATCGACCAGCTCCATTTTGGGCCGCTTGGCCGCCGACTGTTCGCGCTGCTCCTCCATCTCCTCGTCCTCCTCGGCCTGCTCCTCGAGCAGGGCCTGCTCCTGCCGCTGCTGCTCCTCGAAGGGCTCCTGCTTGACCTTGGCCTGATCCTGGTCCAGATCCTCGCCGCAGCTGCTGTCGCCGGTGGACTGGCGCTCGATGGCCGCGGGACTCGCTGGGCCGGCATTCGAGTCCAAGGTGGTGGTGGTGGCCGCCGTCTCGCTGTCCTTGGGCGTGGTATTGTCGTTTTCTGAAACAGCGAATCCTGGTTAACTCAGGCTCAAGGACCCTGCTGGCCGGAACCTACCGTCTACTAGCCGCTTGGGCGTGCTGCTGGCTCCATCCGCCAGCAGATCCGCCGGACTCGGTGGTGGTGTGTGTATCCTCGAACCGCTGGCCGTGCTGCTGGCCGCCGCTGCCGCCGCCGCTGCTGCTGCCGCCGCCGCCGTGGCCGCCGCTGCCGCTGTGGCCGCTGCCGTGGCTGCACTCGCTCCGGTTCCTGCTGCTCCCGGAACGACGGTCTTGCGGGCGGATATGGGGGCAGAGATCGAGGGCCGGCGGTTGACCAGGCTCAGCGGGCGCCCCTCCTCCGCGTCGCGGTCCATCTGCGGATTCTGGGTGGCGCACTGGCCGTAGTTCTCCTTGTTGCACTGCAGCACCTTGTGCTGGATGAACTTGACAATGTCCGAGAGGGCGAACGCCTTCTGGCAGGCGCCGCACGTGAGGATGTCCTGCGTGGCCACGGCATCGTTCTCTGTGGAGTCGGAATCTGTGGGAAAAGGGAGGGGATTTTTGTCATTAGTCACATGAAATTGTATTGTTTTTTATGAAAATTTATTTAAAAATTTATAAGGAGCCAGGGTTTACTTCTTGGAATAATGTGAGATTTTATTTCGCCAGAAATCGGCCTAAAAGTATGCTATGGTACCTTTTAAGCTTCTTAATTCTTTTGATGGTTGTTTAAAATGCAAATATTATTATGTTAATAATAAATATACTGGTTATATTATTTAAAGCCTGTTCTGAATAGGTTTCATTGTTTAAATATAAAAAAATTCGATTTAAATTGTCCTTAAAACTGTCTAAAAGTATGCTAACATTTTTATTAGCTTGTAACTTCAATTAAATTTCGTTTCATATTAAAATTATATATAATTTGTGATGAAAACCTCTTGGAAATATTATTAAGAGCTTATTTTGAACCAGGTTTCCTTATTATTATTTACAGCCATCTCTGACTAGGTTTCCCTGCTAGAAGAGATTTTAAGGCACCCGGCCAGCTGCCCAAAAGCAGGCTATTTTAGCTATTCCCTAGCTCCTCAGGGTTCCTTGTGGGGGGATTCCCCTGATTTATTTAGTTCCTTTTCGACACCAAAAAAAGACCCATTCGCAGGCTCTTAATTCGGACCGCTTTCGCCGCTTTTATGGACCCATCAATTCCGGCTTAATTTCCCGCCCCGCAAAGAGTATCCGCGGAATTGAATCCGTGCGGCTCCTTGTCACATTTTTATGGCCCGGCCTGCTTCATTAATTGTTCGCACAGTGTATTTACAAATGGGCAGATAGGCAAATATATAGAGTACACCCGACAACCGATAACCGAGAAAGCCTCGCCGCCGAATGCCAATCTCCATGCACTTTAATTTATTTGCCTTTGCCGGGGAACAAAACAATAAAAATCGAGACCATCCCGCCCCAACCCCTCTTTATTTGCATATGTGGCAAGGATTTTCCGGTGGTGGTGGTGGATTGATTCCGATTCCGATTCGGATTCGGATTCGGATTCAGCCTCCCCCTCCACGACCATAAATTCCAGTAGCAGCACACATTCTGCAATTAATTCGGGGCGTTCGCTGGCTGCGGTTGTCATGGCTTATCTCTGCCCCAGAAATTAGCAACACCAGGCAAATATACATAAATAAATGTAGTATATGCAGGCAGGGGGCGGACTGGAAGGACTCCAGGACCATGAACTATGAGACCAGCGACTTGAGCCCGCCGAAGGCAGTTCAACTTTTGTTTTCCTCGATTCCCAGCGACAGGACTTGATTGACCAAAGGAGGTGGGGGAAAATATCCTGCAGTGTATATATATTTCTATAACGGGCAAATATGCCCGAGCAGTCCGTGGAGAAAAGAAGGACATCACATGGCCGCAGGACACACACAAAAAAGTTGAAATCGAAAATGCACAAGTTTTTATTTTATTTTTTTTTTTCCGGTCAAGCGGGGGAGTGTTTCCCCAACTTTACTTTCTTTCCTTTCCTTTTTATTATTTCTTTTTATTTTTTTATTATTATTATTATAAGAAAAATTTAAGTATTTTATACTCCACATAATTTTAAAGACATCAATTGAGGAAATTTAACTATTTTCAAAGCTGCCTAAAATGTGTCTAATAATAAAATACTTCATAATATTTATTAAGTTGAGAAATTTGAATTTTTATTTAATATATTTAAGGGAGTTTATGGATTAGAAGTATATTATTTATATTAACCTATAAGCTACTTTTATTTTTAGTAAGAAATAACTTCATTCTTATAAGTATTTATTTATTTTTTTTAGCTAAAAAAGTATTATTTATTCTTTATCTTTGCTGACATTATTACTTATAATTTCCCTCCTTAAACATGATTTTTATTGCACCCATTTAAAGCTGTAGATATATATATCCCCTATAATATATATCCCATTTTTTATCCCTCAATTGTGTGACTTTCGTCGAGGACATCATCCTCAATTACAGGACGGGCGGCACACAGTTGTCAATTAGGAAATAGATCCATGAATTATTGACTCCCTGTCGCTTTGCCACTTGTCCTTTTTTTATTTCTGTCTCTCTGTGTGTGCTGTGGGTGTTTTTTGTGTGTTACTTTTTTTTTGTGTTATTTTTTTGTGTCCATTCCGGAGGGCAGTTTGAGCAATTTGCGGTTTGCCCGGGTCCAAACAATAACTAATGCGCCCTAAGCGGGGATATCCTCCGCCTCCTCCTCCTCCGCCTCGCTGTGACCGCTGCTTTTCCTGCTTTTCCCCTGCTTTTCCCTCTGCCTTTTCCCCCACTACTCCTCGCCCCTCCTCCTCTATTTTTTATCAATTGATTGTCCTGCTTCTGGGGTGACACACATATGAACACGATGTCGCCGTAATTTCTGCTGATTGCCTGGGTGGCCACGCTCAATTTTCGCTTCAATTTTCCCTAGTTTTTCCTCCTTTTTTTTTGTCGTATAAAAAGAATATGTTTTTCCCCCGCCCCTGGTGGGCATTTTCCAGCTGATTATTGTGGTATTTATTGATTGGCCAGCCACGGCAATTGGCCAGGCCCAAAAGCAGGTAAGCGGCGACTCACCTCTGGCTATTACCTGTTTCCCTTTTTTTTTGTTTTGTGACAGAGGCGTGGCCAAAAAGGGGCAAGGAGAACGCAACGGAACGGGGGCGTTGCCCGATATTTGCCTAAGCGATTAGATTAGATGTTTGCCCGGGAGATTAGCGGAAAGACAGACTGCAAGTTGGGTTTCTGTTTTTATTTTTATTTACGGAGAGCTGCCGCTTGCCGGGGCAAAAACTTATTGACAGCATGCACAATATTGCGCCAGCTGAAGAGGGTTAATTTGTGCGGGGGGGGTTAAGGAAAACAACAACAACAGCAGCAGCAGCAGCAGCAGCTGGCCAAGGCAAAGGTAAAAGGGTGCCAGGATTCAGCAGGACTCGGGAGTGTGTTGTGGAACTGTCAAACGTGTCAGAGTCGCCTGACAAGTGTCAACAGAGTCCTTGCCAAATAGATTTCATAAAAGAGTGCCAGCTGAAGTCAGTCATAAATTGCATTAACCCCTTTATGCCCCAAATCGAATGGGATTGAAGCGGTTAAATTAGGCAGTTTCTATGTGAGTATTTTATAAGCAGAAATAAATAAATAAATTCATAGAGAAGAGGATCTATCTACTGGAAAAAAAAACGAATTAACAAGAAGAATGTATGGGTAATATAAATTTATTTATTTACTGGCTGAATTTATGGAAGAGTAAATTAATCGGTAGAATTTATGGGAGAAAGTTTATATAATTATTTATTTATAATTTATAAGAATATAACCGATTTAATAAGAAGAATGTATGGGAAATAGTTTTCTTTATTTTGAATTGTAAATATATGTATTTATTTATAAGCTCAGTTTATGGTTAAGTAACTCCTGAAAAACGTATAGTATTTAGTTCTCTAGATTTCCCCTTTTTAAATATATATTTATTTATTTATTAGCAGAAATAAATTCAGGAATTTATAGAGGAGCTTCCCTTGGTTAGATGAAAATGTAGTAAGAAAAACGTTCTGCCTTAACTTTGCTTTTAAAATTGAATTTATTAAATGCTTACAAATATTTAGAAGTATTTTGTTGTTTATTTATTTAAGGCATAGATATATAAAAGAATTTATAAAGGAATATATCTTTAGAAAATTCCCCTTAACAAGAACAATATTCTAGATCATCTCTTTTAAAATAAAATAACATTCATAGGAGTTATATTTATACCGTATCAAATCTTCATTTATTAGTTTATAAATCAATCATTGATATTTAATTCTTTTAATTAATATAGTTTAATTAATTTAAGCTCTAATTTATATATTTTAAGCTCTTAACTTTCCAATGTTCCACACATAAAATCCCAGCAAAAAAGAGTGCCTTCCGAGTCCTGCATTCCTTTCTTCCTTAATGAAGCCCTTGCAAGTGGTTCGATATTTATGGCCTAGTGTGATGTCATTGGCATCCCTATATATATACATATATATAAATATATATGCCCCCGATCTGAGCCCCCCCCCTTTCTCCAGGATATGCGTAATTAATTCAGCAGCTGCTGCCCCCGGGAAAATAAATTGAAGTGCGTCGATTTGTTAACCGCGCAGCTTAACTCAAATATTTACGAGCTGCGAGCTGAGGGCCCTCCTGGCCATTTAATGCAAGCCCCCGGCCATTAATATATATCCGTCCATGTCTGCTGGTAGTGTATCTGTGCTGGCCAAGTAGGACAATTAAGAATTAACATATTAATAGAACTTTTGCGCAAATTATCAGGACACAGGGAAAATATGAGAGTGGAGGCAGTCGCCCTTTCCCCCTGGTACTTTTGTTATTTATAACGTTCTCGTGTTATTGACTGTTTTTGGGGGGGCTGCAAGGGGGCGTGGCAAGCCGAAAACAATACGTTGATTGTGCTAATTTATGCCCCCATCCTGGCAAACACACACACACACACATGCACGCGAAGTCGAAGGATTCGGTTTTATGGCCAAAAGGTTACGGTTTGGGGCGGCTGTGTGCGTGTGTGTGTGGGGATGCCATAAAAACCAGGCAGAAAGGCAGCAGCCGCCACATGGTCGTCCTGTTTTTAGGTGCTCGTCCTCGAGGCAGGACCCCCGAATGAAAAATGGCGTCAGCCAGGAAAAACTGGACCAAGTAAAGAGGAGAGGGAAATAGAAACTTAGGCGGCTTTAAGGACCCTCAAAACAGGCTAAATTCGAGTTAGTAAAGCAAGGAAAAAGCTTAAAGGAAACAGGTAATTTTATCCTTATAAAATAACTAAAAAATAAGCCACAATACATTAAAATTGAAGGCAATTGCTCTACTTCATTGACGACTCTTCTGACTTGTTAAATAAAAAACAATTACAAATATACGAAAAACAAGAAAAAACAACAGGAGAAAATATTAATAACGAACGCCCCGAAAAATGCTGAGTAAATATTTAAAGGCAACACTTTTTCCCTTTATTTTGTTTTTAGCCAACTCATTAAAGTTTTTAACGGCGACACAAAAACCGACAAAAAAAAAGGTTAAACAAATTCGAAATTCTTTTTGTGGCTCTCGCGATAACAGTCTGCGGGGGCGAGCGAGTATCTGTGAGTCCAGCACTACCAATACTGGCATAGTTCTCGGTTTCGGCTGCCTGACAGTGACAAAGCGACGTCAGCAGCTGAAAAACTCAAAATCAACTGGAGCCCCCGACTTAATTTGTTTAAACAAATTACACACAGATACGAAGGGGAGCCGAGAGTCACATGGCGACTGTGGAATACCCATTAATCGGATATAACTCTGTTCAAAATTAGGAGATTGTTGTGATTTTTGGTATGTGTATTAAATAATAATGTTTAAATTATTATGTGCAATTTGGTTACTCTAAATCAAACAGATCTTGAGATACAAGCTTATGAAACTTTAGGTAACTTTTGTAACTTTGCAGTATATCATCAGATTTTCTTGATTTTTGGTATGTGGACCTATAAATAATTTATAAATTATCATAGTAAATTCTATTAATCTAGCTCAAACAGATCCCGAGATCTAAACTTTTAAAGGCTCTCTCATAATACCCAAAACTCTGTCTCTTGGGCATACCCTTGGGGCACGGCACAAGTACACACAGATATGGCCACATGGAAAGGTGTTTAGCAGCTGAAACTATAACAAACACAGCGATACGATATATATATATATATATATCACAATGATTCCTGTTGTGTGTGGGTGAACTGCCCCTCACCCATCCCCCACTCTCACTGTGTTATCACCACCTTCGCCTTTGCAAAGTGTTTTAGCATACAAAATTTGGTTTTATTTGCCTACTGTCCCCCAATAGAGCCAGGAGGGAGCCATGGAACCGTGGAACCATGGAACCATGCCACCAGGAGTTGTGGAGCGTCGGTTAGCCAAAAGCTAGCGCTGATAACACCCGCATATGGCGGCGGCTCGGCTGGATATCTGGACAAACAAATGAGCAAACACAAACTGGAACTGGAACCCAGAGGCCGCAGACCGCAGACCAGAGGCCGGAGAACTGTGGAACTGGAGAACCGGAGTGGAGCCGTGGAGGAGCGCAGAGACCCGTAGACGGACCCACCAGCCAGGTTCTGAGTGAATGAGCCATATGCAAATATGGTCGCGGCCTGGAATCGGGCATTAACATATAGTCCACGTGTGTGTGCCGCTGTGTGTTAAAGCTGGACACACACGGCGACTGATAAGCCCAAAGGAAATGGGCACAAGGCGGAAAAAAGAGAGGGAACAACAACAATTACAGAAAAAAAATATCAAAAAAAGGAAAGAACAGTAAAAGAAACAGTAAACAATTTAAACTCCATAAAACAAAGCAATTTAGTTAGTTTCATTTTGTTTTTGCTTCTTTTAAAAGGCTTAAAATTGATAAGGAAGGCTAATTATGACATTTAAGCCAATAAAACATGTTTGACAGAAAGCTAAGGGCAACTGTACTTCCGGTGGGCTTAAATGTCATGTTAAATGATTTATGAAGAAAGATTTTTGGAAGTAAACCAAGAATAAGAGGAAATAAAATATATCTGAAAATATTAACAATGGCAAAGATACGGAATTCTGACACGTAAGCTAATAAACATTTGACAGACGGCTAAGTTCAACTGTACTTCCGGCTTAGTTACATGCTTGAGATTTTCCTAGATTTACCTAGTTCTTTATAATGATGAGTAAATATATTAATAAAGATATTTGAAAACTATATTAATTGAAACCTTTTGACTTAACAAAATGTTAATTGGATCAACTGTACTTCCGGTTCAGGGAATTACACAGCCTTTTAAGGTGGACCAAAACACCATACTCTCTCTATTTGTCCAGAGCCAATGAAATGTTCCCATTGTTGTTCCCCATTCCGCATTTCTTTTGATAAGACATGTGGCCGCCTGTAAGTTTTACTCTCGTACTTGCACCTTTTCTGTTTCATTTTTTGTTCCTTTTTGTTTTTTTGTCGCTAAAATATTTGTATTTGTGTTTGTATTGTGAGCAAGGTGGATAGCTTGCGGTGTGTGTGTGGCTCTGAGTTTGTTTTATTTCCCGAAAAGTCAACGGACATATGTAAATATAGCTGCGATCTATATAGGTAGGTAAGTAGGTTGTAGGCCTGCCGCCGCTCCCTCTCCCGGCTGTCCCGCTCGCCACATATAGTAGATATATGTCTATGGGTGCGGGCGTTGGCTTATTGCCTTTTTTCCCAGTACAAGTCGCTTATCAAAAATTGTCCGCACATTTGCCCTTTTTTTTGTATTTTTGTTGTATTTTTTTGTATCTATTTGGGGGACAAACCAACGACAACGGCAAATGATTAAAGAGTCACCTCGCTCCATCACAAAAAAAGAGCCCCAGTAGAGCCTCTTCCTGTGGTAAGAATTTCTGGGTAATTCCCAGAAAATGCTGCGGTTATCTCCTTGGAAGATACACGTATTCTTTGTAATTTTTTTGTTGAAAGAGAAACCTTTGAACAATTGCTTATTGGAAAATTTGAAGCAAGACTAACAGGAAATTTTTGATTTTTAGGGAATTTATAGGAAACTCTACTTGTTTGTTTTTTTTTATATCAATTCTTTTTCATAATTCAGGGATATTTTTGGCGAGCTTTCTTCGGTTTTTAATACACTTTTTTATGAAATATTACTTACGGCTCAGCGAACGGAATCCATGATCCTCACTGATCGACAGCATTTTGTTGTACATTTTTTGGTTTTGTTAAAAAAAAAAAAGAAGGAAATCTAATTCCTTTGGACAACTTAAGTTTGTTTCGTTATAACTTTCAGTGCTCTTAACACATCACAAGTTTTGTTGGGTTCGAAAAAAAATTGTTTTGAAAATATATATCGGTTTCATATATATCGGTGGGTAAGTCGATAAAAAAAATATCATATATATTTATATAAATATATATATTTAAGGGAAAGGCACAAGACAAAGACACACGATCGCAGGTAATCCAATTGTCCTCAGTGTGTTTTGTTGTCAGCGATAAATGTTTCGATACTGGCGATTTTCGATTAACGATTCTCGATAGCTTTGGGCACTTTCACTCAAGACACGACCGGTCACGATTAGCTAGCCTTGCTTTTTCGCTTCGTTTCTTTAAGACTACGTGAGGCCGCAGGATCTAAGGATCTCTAGAGCGCGTGTGTTGTTGACCCCTCGGAGGCTTCACGTGGACTGACTTCCTGGGACGCTCGACGGTCGGTCGACGGTCGCCGGGCTGCTCGACGGTCGACTTCCTGAGAGACAGAGGCTGTGTGCCGTCGACGCCGGCTGAGGCAGCGACGGCAACGTCAGCGGCGACAGCGACATTTTTTATCCACACACACACACACACACACGCGGACGCTCTCCCTTTGACCCTCGAGGTCCGGGGATAAAAAAAAAAACTTATACGGAATAGGGAAAAAAACTACACACACGCACACCACACACCCAGGGGTTGGTGCTGCTCCCTCTCCCTCTCCCTCACACACATGTTCGAGTTGCGAGTGGACCAAAGGCGGACGTCGAACGGTGGAAAAGGGGGATGAAAACGGCTCCGTCACTGCCGGCGTCGCTGCCAGCGTCGCTGCCGGTCCCCTCACCCCCCTTACCCTGAGCTGTGTGCCCCCCAGCTCCTTGGAAAATCTGGTGCCGGAAAATCCCTCACACACACGCACACACTCACGCACAACGACGACTGTCCGCCGCTAATCGCTGCCCAAATTGAGTTGTTACTCCAAAAGGGTTGGGGGTTGGCTGCCACACAGTTACAGTTACAGTTATGTCAGGGACCTTTTATGCCAGGGAAGGAGTTACAGAGGAGCCCACCAGTGTGACCAACTGACCAATGGCAGCAGCTGCCCGTTACTTCTCTGGGGGGAGGGTCACTCCGAGGCAGCCTAAGGCTGGACAACGAAAGGGGATAACTATCTCTTGAAATGTATTTTAAAATCTGTGAATAATTTATCAATAACTTATTTATTAATACATTTTGTGAAGTTAAAGCACATTTCAAAAATATAGATAAATAATTGATATGTAATCGATAAATTCGAAATAAAACATTTTAATACTAAATTTATGAACCGTGGAAGAGAAAGGGTATCTTTAGACAGATTCTAGTTTAAGAAAACCTAGAAAAACTTAATTATATGCATATATATATAATATATAAATGTAAAACTGTTAATACATATAAAATAAAAAATACTTTCAACAAGAAAGAAAGCTATCTTAGAGAAACCGAAGCTTGTATACCCTTGCAACTTGTGCTTAGATTCGGAAAATCGATCATAACTAAGTCAAAAATACATTAATTTTAATTCGGAAAGATATTCTGAGCTAGTTTTTATTGGGTTAATAAATTAGCATATTAAATTTAAATATTTAAATAATGGAAATTTCTTGTTGAATTTTTGACAATATTTATGATGTAACCCCTAAAAAAATATTGAAAATTTTGATAATATTTTTTATTTGTCTTAATATGGCTAGATCGACTCAACTGTTGATGCTGATCAAGAATATATATAATTTATGGCTCCTTCTCTGTACATAACAGTGAGTCAAAGCAAAAAACAATATTAATATCATAAAATATTAAATAAATAAATTAAAAATCTTAATAATAATAATAACCCTTATGGTTATAGTTTTTGAGGACATAATATATATGATATGTAAATTTATAATATGCATATCTGATTTAAGCGTAGTTTTTCTAGGATCTCTTCCTCGGCAACCTCTAGTTTCTAGTTTCTTCTCGTGCCTCAAGATCATATTTTTTTTGGTTGTAAGAAAAACATAGCTCCCTCTCTCTTTTAGAGTTATCCTTGAGAGAGGCTGCTGTATATTTGCTAATGGAGATGTTTCTGAGCTATTTATGGCAACGCAATGCTCCACAGATCCTGCTCAGAGTTCCTTGCCCTCTCAGAATCTCTGCTTCCCTCTCTCTATCTCTGTCTCGCTTGTGCCAGGATGTGCAGGATGTGCGCAGTAGCAGAGCGATTTGAGCTCCGTCGCGGAAGCTGCGCAATAAGTGTGGCGACCAGCCCCGATTTTCATCTTCCTTCAAACGAAATCCCCTTGTCCCCTTGCCATTCCCTTCCCCCTAAGAAAAAGGACAGAGAGAGAGAGCGAAAGGATGCGTAACATTTTCTAAGATTTCTCCTCCTTCTACCCGCTCGTTAATCCTTTCTTTTTCTTTTCCTTTCTTTTTTTTTGCTGTCACGGGATAAACGATTTTTTGTGTGTTGTTTTTTCCTGTCATACCCATAGAGATTCCTATATGGAGTAGGGCTATATCGCAGGACGAACCCCGCTGATGGCTGAGTTTTTTGCGCGCGCATTCGATTTTTACCCCTCGGCGGCAGCGGCAGCGGCGCCTGCGCAGCTGTAAAAGGATGCTGCTAATGTCCTGCCCCGCCAAGGAGCAGGACTCGTCTTCGGGCCCTTTGTGCGCCTTAACCAAACGCTATTCTCGGGCAGGGAGGGTAGAGCAGGGCAGGGGTCCGGGAACAGGACATCCAGCCCGCGTCCTGTCGCCTTGCAATTATTTTTTATGCAATTTTTAGCGATCGCCGTCGCCTTAAAGTTTCCTTTTTTTTTTGTTATTCTTTTCCCGCTACGGTTTTCCTTTGTGTAGTGTGATTTTTTTTTGTCCAGGATTTGCAACCCCCGAAGGCCAAGACGCTGGATCCTTAGGGGGAAGGGGAGAGTTCAGAGTTGCGAATTGCGTGTCCTGCGTCCAGGTAGCGCGTCCCGTCCCGTGTGTGTGTAACGGCATTTTTTGTTCTATGCAAATTTTTTTCTTTATTTTTTGTGTGTCGCTCCTTGTTCCCCGATATTAATTTTTTATGCCCCTCGTGTGCGTGTCCTTATTGTTTTCCTTCCCTGATTTTTTTCCTCGTCCCTTTTTGGGTGGTGGCCAAAACCAAGATTTTCCCAAGATATGCGAGTAGGGTTTGGGGTGGCGTTTTTTTTTTTCCTTCTGTCACATGTGTGTGAGGCAGGCAAAGGTTGTATTTTTTTCTGGGAGGGGGCAGGAGGCAGGAGGCAGGAGGCAGGAGGGTCCTGCAGCCGGCGCAGCTTCGCATTGATTACCGTCGCTTTTTTAATTCAATTCAAACAATGATAAAAAGGAAGACGGCCTGGGACAGGACAGGCCGGGATCCTGCTCGGGCTTCACCCTAAGACGGGCAATTGTCGTCTGATTTTTTTGTATCTCAAATTCTATACAGGATTTTTTCCCCGCTGATAATTTCTCAGTGATATTCACGTTTTCCTGGGCCAGTTTTGGTTTAAATGAGCAAATCTCTCACTGGAAATGCATTCGTTTTTAACGGAAAATTTATGGATCTCTGGTTGAGGGAAAGGGAAATGAAAGGAAAGGGTGACCGGTTTGGTGTTCTTTTTGCTCCTTTTTTTCTGAGTTGGTTTTTGCTGCGTGTTGCAGATAGAAATCCTTGTGGCAAAGCGGTTTTCTATAGCCTTTTTTCTATGTTTTTTGCTGCTTTAATGTATTTTTTTAAGCGCAAAAAAAGCAAAGAAAGAATATGGAAATTTGATCGCTTTGTAACGGTTGCTTTTGCTATGATAGAAAAGCTACCAGAAAACTCAACAAAAAAGTATCTAAAAGGGTTTTTCAAACCTATTTTTGGTACTATGTTTTGTATTTTAGAGACTTCTTATTTTATGAATTGTGTAACCAGTTTTAGTTGATATTTTTTTTATAAAAGAAACTCTGTTTTTGAATTTTCTTGAAACCTTCTCTCTCTCTTGACCCTGCAACCTGCTGTTCTTTCTCGTCCTGAAGCCTGGCAGGACTCCTTTGTTGTTATGATTGGATTTGTCATCTTCACGCAGATCGTAGCTGTCGGTCAAATCAATCAGTTGCTTCGCATCTCTCCCGCACTCTTCCCTTTCCCTGCATTTTCCCTTACATTTTCCCTGTGGATTTCCCCGGCTCGAGTGGCCCTGGGAGACGTTTTGCTAATTCCCAAAAATAAGGTGAAACACGTCACTCTCTCTCCTCGAAATGTATAATTATTTGTGTTGCTTCACCATCCTCCCCCGCCTCTCCTCTGTATTTTTGACAATTATTGTTCGAGGTGCTCCTTTCACGATGATGAAATGTTGTCGGCGGACGTGGACACAGGTCGCAGATACAAAGATACTGCGATTGTGAGATGCTCAGATACTGCGATACAGGGGCATCAGATACAGATACAAAACACGCAGCGCTACAGATACACAGATGCAGAGATACAGAGATACGGGGGCGACACAGGCAGCACAAAGGCCACTAAATAGCTGCACGTTGGCCACTGAGTCGCATCTTGGACATGCCAAACGATCGGGGCTCAGCTCTTGGACCTGCTCTGGGCCCTGGGACCTCTCTGGGGAACGGAGGGAGCAGGGACAGGGAGCAGGGGCAGGGGCAGGGAGCAGCAGCAGCGTCATCATTGACACGCAGATTGTGCAACTACAAAGGCGCAGTTCGGTTCGGACAACAAATGTCCGAAAGAGAGTAGAAAAAAAACCATACACACAGGAAAAATTAGGCAGGAAAAACTAATCCTAGAAGGGCCACACAACAATGGCAAAGAAAATCAAGGTTTTCGAACTTTAGTTTATAAATTAAGGTCTTTAAAAGACTATTTACAATTGAAAATAAATATTTTATCAAATATTTTCTTGTATTATAAAGTTTCTATAATATTCATACATAATTTCATAAAGATCGGTCTGTGGTAATAAAAGTTATAGCTATTTACAGTCACCTATCTCTGGGTAGTCAAAAAGTAAAGATGAAACTTTAAATGCAAATTTCTTGGCTTGCTTTTAGCATTTTTGAGATAATTATTAGTCTTATTATATCCATTTCTTGTTATATATATTAATAACAAGTTTATCTTGTCATTGATTAAAGATTTATTTTTTTACCTATTTAAATATATTTTTTAGAGCTTGAAAATAAATCTTTAAAAATTATTCAAGCTTAAAAGAATGAATTTTCTGTTTAAGCCTACGGCATTTATGTTAAATTTAAAATGTAAAAATGAAATACTGCTACCTGCTACAAGATCATTAAATATACTAACGAATTTGTATTTATATTACTTTAAATGAATTAATTTTTATTTAATTTTTTAAACTTTTTTCCCTTGAAAAATCTCCGACTGGAGGCACTTTGTAAACAAGCGGTAAGGCATTTTTCATTTCATTATTTCATTATTTATAAATTCTTTTTTAATCTATAAAAACTAAAATTTATGAAGTACTCAATAAAAATTACGGAATTTTAATAAATTATATTTTAATTTAAAAAAATATATAAAAAATCTTCTCTGAGGGGAATTTGTGAATTTCTTTCTTTATAAGTAGCTTCGAATTTTCTCTTTAAAAAAATATTTCAAAATTATTTAAGTACCTTATGAATATACCACACTGATCGCTACCTTTTTCCTAAAATATCTGTTGACTCTCCCCTCTTTTCTCTCTCTGCACCCTCACACAGTGAGAACTTTCTTCGCTGCCTTGTGGCAGGTAATGAAAATAGGAAAATAAGCTGGCCTCGGGAGGCGAGTGTATGACGACAATTACTCAAGTGACATCTCCATCAGCGAACGGAGATCTTTTGGCCAGACGTGGACTCGGACGTGGACTTGGACCCGCGGACGTGCCCATCTTTTGGCCTCGACTCCGGGCAGCTGTAGGTGTTGCCCCATTTCGGTATATTTTTTATTTTAGCCTCGGTCTCAGCCTCAGTCTCAATGCGGTTGTTCCCTTCGTACGTGTCTCGCATATTGAACGGCTATATCTATATGTTCACAGCCACATCCAGAGCCACATCTAGAGCCAGAGACAAAAAAAAAAACAAATAGCACCCGGGGAAACGAGAGAGATGCCACGGTGAATCGATATTTATGGAGTAATCAGTGACATCGATTTATGCGATGGCCAAAGATGGCAAGTCAGCCGAGATTGAGGTCTCTTCTCCTAGCGAGAGTTATCCCTTTTTCGGGGGTTTATTTTCCCAACAAAAACAATTATTACTTTAAATATATAAGAGCTAATTTTTGAAAATTAATTTGAGAACATTATTTTAAATTTAAAGAAGAAACTTAATAATTGAAATCCTGAATATATGTATACAATACATATAAAAAGACATTCCAAAACCTTAGCCACGCCAGCTGGCAACACTTGACCTTATCCCCTTTTTTCCCAGTCATTAATGGGCGTGTCATTGCCCGTAAACACCCACAAGATACAAGCTACAAGATACAGGAGTACGAAATACGAAAATAAACATCCTGCAATGCTGATTTATACGCAATAAAATCGAGGACAACACGGGGACAAGCGGCAGGATACCATAAACACCGGCAGGAGCACAGATGATGTGCTGACCATTTCGGGAGAGACAATGGAACCTGCGGACCAACAGGACAACGCCCACAGAATAATGATGACGATGGGCATGGGCTGTCCACCAGTCACAACAAAGGCGAAACAACAGGCAGGACAGGCAAGGACGAGGACACACACACACAGGACACCGGCACAGTCGTAATCATAAATAAATTGCACACAAATTGTGGAAAAGGACCTCGCCGTGACCATCCTGATCAAACTGCAGAAGCCGACGAGGTTTCCATGGGGTAGGGGTTAATCTAGGAGCACATCCTGCTGGCAAAACGCACGACAAGTGGCGCCTCGGGAGGATACGAATTTATTATTGTTTATTACTATTTACTCTTATTTATTTCCAATCGAATAAAAGCGAAAAACTATAGGAAATTGAGCCACTAATACCTTTTTTATTTTAATACAAAAGAAATCAATAAGTATAGATATACAAAATAAGAGGAAAAAAAGGAGGAAAAAAAAAGAAATCACCTAAAATTGAGTGAAGTCAATTACCTTTTAAAAATTCTTCAAATACCTTTTACACTTTTATAATGAAAATAAAATGAATATTCAACACGTAAATTGAAAAGAAATTATAAGAAACAATAAATTTGACTTAATAAGGAATAAAAAAGTTATACTTCAGTTAAGTTATTTATTTGCTAAGACTTAAGATATTTTAAATTAAATTATTAAACAAGTAAGTACTCTATTTACTACATTTTTTAACAAAGATATTAAAGAAACTTTATAGGTAAAATATGAAATGTTTTATTATTATAAATTATGTATTTTCTCAATTTAAAAATAAATAAGAGTAAAAGCAAGAGTACCTCATTCTTCCTTAATTTGTAATATTTATACCTTTATTTTATATTCAATAAATATAAATATTTAAGACTTAAATCCCCCTACTTTTAATTCCTCAAAATTCCCACTGTGAACCCTCCCTTTAAGCCCTTTAAAATCTCTACAGAAATATATTTAAAAATTATATAAAAACCCATTAATCAAATTCAGTTTTCGATAGGCAATCGCTAATCGAAATCGACATCAATCGGCTGCATATCGAATTCCCTGCCCCTCGTCCCGAAACCGATCTGATGCATTATTGTGTCACCCTGGCATGCGGGCAGCGAAGGGGTTAACGTTAAATTATCTAAGCTAATTTCGTTTTACAATTTAATTTGTTTGAATTTCCACATGTCCCGCATTTGAACGAATTTATTAGCAAAGCGTTTCGCCCTCTTTTCGGGGTTTTCGGGTATTTAGTTTACGCTTTTTGGGTCTCGGGTCTGGGTCTGGGCTTGGCCGAAGGTCCGCGCTCCGGGGTCTTATCTTGCGGATGATTCAGTCCAAGGTAAGGCCCCGGAATTGGGTCAGAGCCGCCAAACTGGGCCCCAAAAAAATCCAAAAACAATGAGAGAGAGAGGGAAAGGTATGGAAAGACATATATGCTATATATTTACAAGCCAAAAAGCCGACTGTCATGCGTGAATGGGGCCCCGGGCGTACTCACTTCCGGTTCAGCACTCTCTTTTTATTTTTTTCTACCAAATAAAGTCCAAGTTTGAACTCATATTTCACGGCTGATTGAGGTGGAAAATTCCAAAAGGGAAAATGTTTAGGAAGAAATATGGTATATTATATAAGAAATCAAAAGAGAGTTCTTGGCTTACTAATAACTCTTTCGAAATGCTAATCTTGGAACTTAAGCAGGCATATTTGTATACTTTAACTACTGTAATTAGTTTGTATTTATTATATTTTATTTGTTAAAGAATTTTCTCAAATTGAAATCCCAACAATTTAGTCTCTATTTTGGTTATTTATTGTTCTTCTTCTTCCCTAGTTTCCTAGTGCAAAATCAATAGGAAAAAGCCAGTCAGTCCTAGGCCCTGTCTAAATTTGGCATTAATTGCTTGCAAAATGTCTCTTACCCCAAAGGGGGGCAGAGGCAACTGGGGGGAGACTGAGGCAGGGTCAGGGGCGCCCCACATTACCACGGGGGCGGCAGAGTCAATGCTCGTGCAGAGTTGGCAAGTTCCAATTCCAGGTCTTCGCCGTCGCCGTCGTCGAGGAGGACAATAAAAGTTCGTGAGAACTTGATGCTTATCGAACTGAACTTGCAGACAATGCCGCCGCTGCTGCTGCTGCTGCTGCTGCGGCCTCCACTTGCGGAAAATGCCTCGGAAAATGTCTAGAGAGGTGGGTATTTTCCCTGGCTTTGATTAGCCTGAAATGGATCAAAATCAGAGGCCAGAATTTCCCACAGTCCCACGGAGACACACAGCTGCCTTGCGAAAAAGGATGTGATTTCAATGCGATTTCTGCGCACACAACTCTACACCTCTTTCACGTGACAGCGAGTCCTGTTAATCCTTTTTCTCACGCACCAAAAAATCGGAGAACCGTCTATAAAAAGAGATTCATCGAGCCCTGGCCAGGTTCTCAAGCATCCTTCGATCTCGATGACACGTCGCAAATATCGGACAGGCCCACAAAATGCGCACTCATTGTCCTGGCGATTTCGCCAGGGTCCTTGCCAGCGCTCCCTCCTATTTTTTTTTTTTTTTTTCAAATGCGAATCCAGGTAGCCTGGCCATCATTATGATCGGCCCCTGCATCTGCATCCTCACGGCGAGGCCAACAATGGCCACAAATCCGAATCACGATCAATTCAATTACCAACTCCCCAAGCAGGACGATCGCAGGATCGCTGGAAAAGGAGCCACGTCACCTGCTTGCTTGCCAGGACAACCACCGAAATACCTTTCAATATATAAATGTATATTTTTCTTGCAATCTCTTGCTGCTTTTCGCGGACACAGAGAGAAATATGAGCAAAGTATCTTTGAGTTGAGAGTTTCCCTAGCTTTCTCCTTGCTAAGATTTTTGATATCCTGTCCTTATTTTCCCGTTTTAATTTTATGTATATTTTTTATACTATATTTTCCTTTCAGTGCATGGGGCTAGCTAATCAAGTGGCCGGCCAGGACATTGTCCCAGGGATCTTTTCGCATTTTCCAGCGGCGCTGCTTTGTCTTGTCTGCAGCGTCTTTTCTGCTGAAATCTGAGGCGGCCAGGAACAAGTGTTCGGGGCCAGGATATAGGGACACAGGACTCCTCTCTCTCTCTGTCCCTCTGTATATGCGCTTAGTGTAATGGGATAAGCTGCAGCGGGCATCGACATCCCTTCCCCTGGTCCCACAAGTGCGCGATAATGAAATTTTATACTTGTACATTTCGCTTGGAAAATTGTGGGAAAATCTCTGGGTTAATCCCCCCGTAAATTGTTCGATCGATTGCAGGTGCAGAGGCCCCCATTGTTTCCCCGTTGAGGGCTAAGCCGGAATTTTCTGGTCTCGATTTGCACAATTGCAGCAAGGAAGGGAGCCAAGGAGGATGCAGGAGGCAATCAAGGATATGCGCGGGGACTTCCGTCACTATTTTTGTTGATTTATGTTTTATTTTTGGGAAATTTTATAGAATTTTAAATCAATGAGAGATTTTTAAATAAAGTATAAAGAATTATAATTATAATTATGATTTAAAACTAAATATAATTTAATATCTATAATTATATTTAGCTTTAAATACATTTGCAAGAGTTTTGTAGGAAAACAAAAAATTTATTCACAAATCGAAGACTTCTTCCAGCAATTAATATAAAAATATATTATATTTAATAA
The DNA here is from genome assembly GCA_018152175.1 of Drosophila jambulina. Lineage (NCBI taxonomy): Eukaryota > Metazoa > Arthropoda > Insecta > Diptera > Drosophilidae > Drosophila > Drosophila jambulina. The sequence continues at coordinate 1,205,043 of JAECXH010000099.1, read as the reverse complement.
TTTTGATTAAATTTAAAGCATATAGAATCATTTTAAAGTTAAATTAAAAGCTATTTAGCTTTGACATTCTTTTAAACTATTAAACTATAAACATTAGTGTAGAAGGTCTTGGAAAAAAAGGATTTAATCACTAATTGAAGAGTTTTTTTCATTATAAAAATAATAATAAAATGCTTTCTTTCCCCTTAATTAATACCCTAGTTAATCTTATATTATTTAGTTAAATATATTTGTAATAAATATATTTTTAATAAATATATTTTGTATATATTTTTCCATAAAAAAAACCCGTTTCAATTGATCTTAAGCCCCTCTGTTCTGCCTACTCACTGTCTGTGATCACAAATCCCGTGGTTCCGCTGACTTTCGGACCCAACTCGTGGCCTGGGAACCTCGAAGGGCCACCTAGAGTACCGTTAGACTCACCTGCAAAGAGAAAAATCCAAGGTGCATAAATTATTAATTAAGAAGAAGTGAACAGAAATTAAATGCAGAGAGAGAGAGGGAGTGCAAAAAAGCGGATTCCAGTGCAAATAAATTAGCAAAGCGAGGAGGAGGAGGTGGGAAAGCTACTCCCGACTCCCGTCACCCACTCCGACCACGTGTGGCACACGCAAGAACCGTTCTTTCCACCTCCCACACCCAACACCCAACACCCATGGTAATGTACGGTGCTAACCCACAGCCAAGACAGTGACCAGTAATGACCCCACACCGTTCGCTCGTTCATGTGAATGGGGAATTTTTCACACTGCACTTGAGTCTTGATCCGCGGAAGACAAAAGAAGTTCGCATAACTGGAATTAAAGCAGCGCCAGCGGTAACTGCAACTTGCGGCCTGCAACTTGCAACTGCTGCACACTTTCCTGGGCTCGTGGGTAGCGCATGTGCTAAATGGGCCACGCGGGGCTCCTCCTGCTGCTGCTCCTCCTCCTGCTGCTCGCATGCAATCGAAGTGGACAACTCCAGCGCCAAGTCAGTCACCCCGAAAAAAGCAACAACGGCAGCAAAATAAAATAAAATAAAAATAAAGAGGAGCTTCAAGCCAAAGCTGGAGCTGGAGCTGGAGCTGGAGCTGTGCCCCATCAGCGGAGACAATGGTGGGAATATTCTCATATTAAGAAATCGCGCGATCTTCAGCGCCAGATGTGTCCGTGTCCGTGTCCGCGTCCGTGTCCGTGTCGGTGTCCGCCAGTGTGTGTTTGTATTTAGTGCAACGCCAGGTCAGTACACCACCCAACTCCCAAAGCCACCCTTTCGCCCCCGCAGTGGCAATGCACTGCAAGAAATTCTAGCTAGCTGGGAAAAAATAAGCCTGTTAAGGCTTCCTAAATTTGTACATACAAATATTATCGATATATCACATAGAAATATATCGATACAATTATGACGCTCCATATCATATCGAAAATATTGTTTACTTTGCTGTATCGCACTTTTGAACATCAAAAATATCGAATTAATATTAAAAAATTCATATTTTAGTGAAAATATATCAGAAAAATAGTATTTCCTTGATATGCCATTTATTCGATTATTTTGCTTCTATATATCAACCAGATTATCGATTTCTTAAAAATGCATCCTTGAAATATCTATTTTTATATCAAATTGAGTTAAAGAATATATATTAATATAGATATATATATTTTTTTAATAATACTGTTTCGATATATCCAACAAAATATCGATTTACTGCACATACCTCTAAAGCAATGTTAAAATATCGACTTGCGGGTCGAATATCGATATAGCATGAATATATTGATATTATCCGACACACCTAATTCATTTTATTTTATACTATGACATCATTTTCTAAATTTCTCTGCCCAGTGTGACCATCTTTCAGCGATGTATCACCAATGTGGCAGGGGCTGCCTCACTAAAGCCTTTTAAAGTATTGAAATAACAAAGTAAGGAATATTCTTACTCTACCATTTACTTTCCTTCTAAATACTTGTCTCAAAAATTCAAATATTTACATTTTATAAGAAAATTTTAATTATTTTACAGTGTGCAACATGCAGCAGCAGCCGCAGCAGCAACAAATGTTCATGGCAAATTCGCAACGTGTCGTGGTCGTGCCTCCGTTGTCATGTCCGAGAGTGTAACAAAGACCTCGACTGAATATCCCCAATGCCAGGCGAAAAGCCAGCCGCCCACGCCCCCTGGCCGCCCTGCCCCCTCGCCCTTTCCCCCCAACAGCAACAACAATAATTGCATTACACATAAAAATAAATTGTAATGAACTGAAGGAAGAGACAGCAGCAACAGCAGCAGCAGCAGCAACAGCAACAGCAGCGGCAGCAATGTGAAAATCGATGCGGAAGCAGCAACAAAAAACAGAAAAGGGCAACACAGGCAGCCAGCAGCTACTTTGTTTTATTTTTCTCCCGAGGAATTTCCTCCAATTCGTCTAACTGTAATTTTGGAGCCACTCTCCGGCTGTCTCCCCTCCCTCTACCTGCTTTAAATATATTTAAATAACACGCCATCAACATGAGCAACAGCCAAACATTGGGAAAATAGCAGGGAAAATCACCAGAGGAAACTCTTCGGAAGGGAATGGGAAACTGGACAAGATTCGAGTCGAATCTCAGGTTATATACATACATATATTCATGCAGTATTTAGTGGCCACAAGGATCCAAGCTGGGAGCTATTCATAAAGTTGTCAAAGGGAAGTCCTGCCACACATGCATTGGCTGCTGCCTCATCGAACAAGAGACGAGTGTGTGTGCCCGTTGTTCGGCGGACAATTAATTAGCCATGATTCTCACGACCTCAAATTAAGAGAAAAGCCATAACGAATACTAAATGGAGGAAAGCCCGATGAATACCAGGAGCACCAGCAGCAGCAGCAGCCACCAGAAACAATTGGACAATGGACAGACATTGGACAATGCAATGGCCCTCAAGTTGGCTCAAGTTTTAGGAGATTTTGGGACGAGTTGCAAGTAGCTAGTAGTGGCAAGTTGCGACACTGTAAAAATAGTGATTGAAAATAATATTTAAAGAATATATATATAATTAATAATATCGAATTTCATCAAAAAATCGAAATGTGTTTAATATCGATAATAATATCGCTGAAAAAATCACGCAACTATTGTTTTTAATTGTATTTTATACAATGATCTACATATTTATATTTTATATATTATATTTTTGTTAAATCTTAAAACCTAAAGAATTTTATGGATTTTAAAAAATCCATCATGATTTGCATTTCAATTTTAATTGAAAATATCGAAATATTATCGATTTACCATTATACAAAATATCTACAAATTCTTTTCATGTTCTCACAATTTGAAAAAATAAATTTTTTATGTATAATAAAAACTTTAATAATGAAACCAAAACATATATAGATATTAGATTTCAATAGTTTTTATCGAAAATGTTGAAATGTTATTGATATTTCTTAGTGCTTGATTGATCTTAGCTTTTTAAGCCATACAAAATGAAATTAAATTACATTATTAATAACAACTACTATAAAAAAAACCAAAACAAGGTTTCATATTACAGAAAATAAATTTTCTCCCCGTGTACTTGCAAGCGCCAGCCTTTGAGGGGTTTTCGGGGCTTTTCGGTTTTTTATTTTTATTTTTTCATTTTGGGAATGTCATGGGGCTTTTGTAGGCGGCGGGCATGTAGCTAGATCTGATTTAAACCGAAATTAGGAATAATGGCCATGGCCACATACACTACGTGTACACTCGAAAAAAAAAAAACCAGAGGAAGAAGGGGAAGGCGCGAGGCGTTGACAGGCAGCAAATGCGAACAAGACAGTTTTCGGTGCCCACAGCGAAGAGAAGAAATTATCTCACGGATAATCCGAACAACACGTTCAAACTTTGCTGCTTCGCTTTTCGAATTTTTCTCCGGCTTTTCCTCTCTTTCCATCCGACTTGTGGTCTGCCTTGCTTTTCTTCGCTGCTTTCTGGGCTGCCGTTTCTCGAGCGGATTCCCCGTGGGCCGGGATTGGGACTGGGACTGGGACTGGGACTGGCGGTGCCGATGGGGAGGGAGGCTGCGGAGGTCTCACCCTTTTGGGACGACGGCCGAAAACATTGACAGTGCGGGGGCGCCTCAAAAAATCTCTGGCTCTGAAACAATGGCAAACTCGGCTCAGACTCAAAGCCCAGACTCGGACTCGAATGCACCTGACGGCAGTCTCTGCACACTGAGAGAATATACACTCTGAATCTTTTTGAAAATTCGGTAAATTGGATAACTTAAATGTTAAAGCAAAGCTGGATTTTTATTATTAGATAATAATAATTATAATTATATAAATAATTAATATATTTATGAGACCATGGTTCTTTTTAGGGATTAAAGTGTTGCCAACTAATGACTTGAGAATTATAGACAAGAATCAGAGAAATAAATTTATAAATTTCTGAAGTTATCTCAAAATAATGCAAGCTTTTGTTTGTATTTACAAATATTGAACAAAATAATCAATTCTATTTTTATATTTTCTTTGATCTAGATTTTGCCCACAAATCACTTGAGAATTATAAACAAAATCCTGAAAAATTGTTATATGAATGCGATAAAAGCTGAATAAAGATTCTGAATTAAATAAAAAAGCTTGACACTTCTTGTAATGCCTAAAATACGTATAAAGCTTTATAATCATGTAAAAATAATTAAAATATTAAAGTCAACAAAGAAGCTATTATTAAAATTTAAAATATAATGGAATTAATGTTCTTTTTGTTGATTTAATTGCTGCCAACTAACTACTTGGAAATTATAGTACAAAATTTTAAATATGTTTATATGAATTTTGAAAAATGATTAATAAAATAAAAATGCTTCTCGGCTTTTTTTAAGATTTAAAAAAGTGAACTAACTTTTCTTCTTAATAATTTAAATAAAGGAAACTATACACCTAGGAATCATAAAAAAACAAACCAATAAATACACATATTGTGTATTTGATTTTAAAGAAAACCTTGTCTTGCTTTGATATATAATCAAAAATAATACCACAAAAATCATGACTTGTATACAATTTCTCTCAGTGCAGGCTGGAAAGTGTTTGGATGTCAGCTCCGGTCGGTCTCTGTGGTTGGTCGTCGCGTCGCTCATTGTTGTTGGGCCCGATGTTGAGCCGCCGCCGCTGCCGTTGCAGAAAAGCCATTTCGTATTTGCTTAGGCGCGCTGAGAGAAAGGGTAACAGATTCCCACACTCTGGACCTGGACCTGGACCTGAACCTGGGCAGTGGGGAGTGGGGAGAGGAACATAGGGAGGCGGCAACGGTACCTCTGCCTCGAAGCCGTTGACAACTCGCAGGGCCGCTCTTCTGCCGCCTTTGTGCCCATGAATGAAAAGAAGACTCCACTCTTTTCCACACTGCTCTGGCCTGGTCTTTTTGTGAGCTGATTGATGAATGTCAGCCGAAAGTGTTAAGGGCAGGGCAGGTGTCATGGGAACCCGTCTCTGGCCGCGCTCTGAAGGTCACCCGAGCGGTGAGAATCGAAATGTGGCACACACAGTCTCCACCGAGGGCGAGTGTTTGCCCAGCTCCTGTCTAAGAGCCCCCCACTCGAAGCCTTCAATTCCTTCGATTCGAACGGCAGCAAACAAAGGCCCAAGTGACGTGCGACCCACGAGCAGCGGGCACGAGCACGAGCAGCTAGCAACCTGCAACCAGCAAGCAGCAACCTGCAACATGCAACATGCTAACTGTACTGTGCGGCTCAAGGCTCCAGTCTAACCCAGTGCCGGAGATATAACTCATTGAAATAATGCCAGCCGAAAAGGGAATAAATAAACAACTCAACAAATTCGTACACAAAACGAAACGAATCGAGAGATGCAAAGTTGAAAGTTGAAGTCGCGTCGCGTCGCCACTTGAGCCGCAAGCCGTGTATATCTGCCAGATACTGGGATGCCTCAGATACTCGGATGCTCGGATACTCGAATACTCAGATACTCGGATACTCGGTTACTCGGCACTTGAAGCGATGCGCTGCCCTCTCCGCTCCGCGTGATCGAAGCGGCCAGCTGGCGGACAATGAATGCGACGACCTAGGTGCCACAGCCATGGGGCATCCATATGGATGAGCTCTCTGTTTGTATTACGTTTGAAAGTCATGTTGCAGATACTTTTCGCATATCTGCATATCCTCCGCACCTGCCTCTGTCGCCGTCGCGCTCTGTCGTCACTTGCATATCAATGTGGCCAAAAATAAAATGTGACGTCTCGAGGTGCACGATTAGGAGGGAGAGTCGGCGACTGCATGTGCCGCAAGTGCCGAAGATGCAACTGCATCGCCTCCAAGTATCTGTGCATCGTTGTATCTCGGTGCGTCGTTGTGACGCAATTGAAGGCGGCCCTAGCACAGGCAGCGTCACAGTCACAGTGAGCGGGATGGGGGTCTCAAGGAACAAACAAAGCAGCGATCAGCTACAGGTACACTGATCAAAAAAAGTATTAAAAGAATTTTTTAAGAGGGGGGAGTACCTTCATTTAAAAGAACTTGGCTGCTAGGATAGTCTTAGAACACAATTTTGCAATTTTGAAGGCCTTTTCTTAGGGTTTTCAGGGATTCATTTAAAGATCTCATAAATCTGAAGATATTTCCGCTACTGCAGCTTTTTTCCCCTATCAAACCACCATTTTCCGAATCATTCAACCCTAGAATTCTATAGAAAAAGCAAAAATATCGATATATTGATTCTGTATAAATATTTTATGCAATAAATCATTTTGTTTTAAAGTTGTTTAATCATTATATCAATTTAATAAAATCAGAATAGTGACATACAAATAACGTAAAATTTATATTTGATATTTTTCGATAATATCGATTTATTAGCAGCTTATAAAATATTTTTCTATGTACGATATATCAAAGTTAACGAGTTTTCTAGGATAAAATAATCGAAAAACTGCCATTTACAACATTTTTCGATTTACGATATATCAAAGTTAACGATTTGACTTCGATAAAATAATCGAAAAACTATCATTTAAACAAATAACACTCTCTTTGATATATTTTAATATCTTAAGATTTAATTTAACATTTTTAACCAACCAAGTTTTTCTTGCAGTGCTATAACAACAAAAACAAAGGGCTTTCGGTGGTAACATTGAAAGTGCAGCATCGATGGCGTCGTGGCTGAGTTTGTTGTTCGCTCTGCCTCTGTATTTGAACGTATTTAATTTTATTTTTATTTTACTTTAAGCGACTCTTGGCTTAGTTTATTTTTTATGTCGTATTTTTTTAGTTCGTATTTCCCCTGCCTTTTTGAGGCCCATCTACCCAGTGACTTTTGGCTCTCGTCTGCGGTTGTCGGCAATTGAATTCATTGAATGCGAATGCCCGGCGAAAAGAGTGAGGCTTTTGAGGCTTGATTTGCTCAACCGCAGCAGCAGCAGCAGCAGCAGCAGCAGCAATAGTTGCAGCAACATCCACAGCAACAGCAGCGACAAATGTTGAACAGACCAAAAGCTGGGCCCTGGTCGCGGTTGCCTTTGCAATTTGTATTAAGGATTTGCTGGCTGAATGGGGACGACATTTAGGGACACGTCTGCGGTCTGGCTAAGGCTCTGGCTCTGGCTCTGGCTCTAGCTCTGGCTTTGGCTCTGGCTCTCTGTTCTGGGTAAAAGAACATGGCTTAAAGCCTCCGACACCGCCCTTTTGGCAATCCAATTTTCGGCTGAGCATCGACAACATTTGCATTTACACGCACTTGCCGCAAGTCGGACATGCCGCAATCCACACACAGATACAAAAGACACACACAGATACACACCCACACACAGCGGGTATCAATCGGATTTAAGCCTTGAAAAGCGGCCAAAGGACAATAATGGCTGAAAGCAGAAGTCAGCTTAGGTCCTTAGCACCCAGGGAATTATTTAAGGTTTTTAATGTATTATTTTCAATGCTAAAAAACTGGCAAGCTACAAATGATTTACGAGTATTTAAAATTTTGAAGAAAATTTTACGATATTCAAAAATGTTTTACGATATTCAAAAATATTACACGATATTCAAATATATTTTGAAATATTCAGAGGTTAAAAATTTAATAAGTTGCCGTCTCCAAAATACTTCAATATATTTTTGTTGGCCCAAATTAAAGAAAAATAAATTATTACTAAACTAAATCGAAAGAAGGAAATCGCTTTTATGAGGATTGGTGTTTAGTAAGTAAGGAAACATAATATATTTAAGGCACACATAATTGTTAAATAAATTCTTGCTTCTTAAATAATTATGAATATATTTTCTTTCTGAATTAATTAAGAAACATTACCTAGTTTAAATAAATATCAGAAAGGAAAAAGGGGAAAAAAAGCAGTATCGAAACCATAATTTGTAATATTTAGTAGCCTGAACTTCCTTGACAAATAAATCTTAATTAATTTATGTTCAAAATTAACTTCTTTAATTATTTCAAATCCCCTTTCAGTTAAATATATGTTTAAAAAGCGTTTAAAATTACTGAATAACCCTAAAGTATTTAAATTACAACCCAAACTACTCAGTGACAATTTTGTGAATTCGTGTTACATATATTTTGCACATTTGCTGAATCAGCGCGCTTAACCCCTGACAGCCCCTCAAACTCACACACACGCCATGCATTGACACCTCCCAATAATTTCGGGGGTGTTCTGTGTGTGTGTCCCGGGTGTGTGTGCAGGTAGCGATGCAGCTGCGATTTGTTTCACTTAGTTTTCGCCTCGCTCATCGCTCGACGATGCAAAATTTGCGTACGGCGTCGCTGGGATTTGGATTGTGTAAGACATGCACGCAACATTACCGCAGCTCCCTCCCTCCCCCTGCTGGTGCTGCTGCTGCTGCTCCCTCGTCGGTACCACATTTTCCCGATTTTCCCTCTCGATTTTCCTCCACTTTTCCGGCTACTCAGATGTCGTGTAAGTCAGAGTCCAATGACAAACAAACACAAACATTGAGCACACACAGCGGAAAATGTCGCCTGATTCTGGGACACATTTCGATATATATAATCAAGGATCAACAAATAATATACGTATATATTTGATAGTTTTTGAAAGGTAAATAATAATTATTTTATCTTTTTTTTAAGAATTTATCCTTAGCTCAACACATTTTCTGTCTAAAGATGGTGAAAAAATTTATCAAATCGATATAAAAATCGATACTTGAACGTTGCTTTATTTGCAATGTATCGATATTATGTTAAACATATCGGAGTAATATATTTATAAAAAGCCATAAACAGAAATTAATCCTTTTTACCTAATATTTTTTGCTAATATCGATATTGTAACATAAAATGCAATATTTTTCGATAATTCAAAATTCGATTAATAAAATGGAACGTTATTTTCGATATAAAATCAAGCTGACTATCGGGCTCTTTATATAATCTCCCTTTTAATATTTTTTTTGTAGATATTCAAATAATTCTTATTTCTGCTCTTCTAAATTATATATAAATATTTCTATATTTTTCCTACTTCCAAAAAGCTTTGAAAAAAGTCGCGATCTTTGTAAAAACCCTTAATTTTCTTGCAGTGTGTCTGCTGTTGGATTTTTGGCCAAGCTAAATGTCATTCAACGTCCATCCATTTAGCCATTTAGCCAGCCAGCAAGCCAACCATCCATCCATCGAACCATCTATCCATCAGCCGGGCCAGTCAAGGCCACTAATTAGGTGTAGACTACCTGCTCTACCTGCTTACTCCACCCCCCCTTGGGCCGCCACTTTTCCAATGCTAATTAAGCGACGATGCATCAAAGTTGTTCTGGAAAATTCTGCGTTTCGCTGCACGAAAATTCCAATCCAGTTCCCATGTAGCAACGGAGCAGGGAGTACCTGCTGACATCCAGCTCGGACATTGACAATGCGCCCTCTGAGGTTTTGACATGGCCAAGTTGGCGACTCTGGGACTCCGTATTGAGATGTCATCGGTTGGGTTAACGAGTTCAGGCGGAGCACAAGAGGAGGACTCTCGGCTTACATAATTAGGCAGAGGAGAGGAGGAGGATCAGAGCAGGAGGAGCAGGGTCCAGGAGCCAGACGATTACACGCGCCGGTCATGTAATGGGGCCATGTTCGGGCCTCATCTTGGCCAGATCTGACAAGAGCCGATGGAGGGAGGGAGGTAGAGGGAGCAAGGACCCCTAAGAACTTACTGCTAACTCCAGCTGACCAAGGAAATTCAGGCTGATTAAATGGGAAGAAGTAACTCACCTGCAAAGATAGAGAAATACAGAAATTTTGGCATTAGAAAAGGGTTAACTTGAGGCTTAATAGTTTATAAAAATTTATAAAATATATCTAGGAATATAATGAACCATGGTTCCTTATATAAAATCTTTTGAAATATAGGTTTCTTCATGGAAGGTTTCTTTATGGTTTCTCTATGGTTTCTCTATGGTTTCTTCTCTGCAATTTTGGCCAACTTTTACCAGGAACTGGGCCTGGTACTGGGCTTAACCTCAGCTCTCTGTGTGTGTCATTAAGATTCTCCCACGCATTCAGTGTCAGGCCTCAAGTGCCTGGTGCCCCACTCGAGCCCCACTAAGAAACAAAAGGCAAACCCAAGCCCGAACCCAAACCAAACCTAAAATGCAAACAAAACAAAGGCAATTGGACCTGGTCTGGTTCTCGGATCAGTTCAGTTCACCTTCGGTTCTCTCAGTTAGTTCTAGGGACCGGTTCTGCGGTTCTTGCGGCTCTTTATTTGTTTACCTTTTTGTTTGTTTGTCTCTGTTTGTTGCAATAAAATGAAACGTAAATGAAATCTATTGTATTCCATATGAATAATGAGACAATTTTAATAATTTATAGACAACTTTCGGTTAACCGCAATAAGTCGCAGTCTCGGAGAGTCGAGTAAGACAATGGGCCTGAGGCCGAGGATTCCCCACCGCAGGCACCCGGAGTTCGATGATCCTAGACTCGGATATGGATATATGTACAAACTATATATATATACATATATACATGTATATATATATAGGGTTTCTCTCTCCCTTGGGGTCCATCGTTAGCCGTGATAACAAATCGCGATTGGCATCGCTTCCGATCGATCGCCGAGAGACACCAGAGACAAAGGTGAGAAAACTTTGGCCCTGAGTGGAGACTGGGTTATATGGAGGTGGTTACACTGGGAGAAAATTGTGTCTATAAAAGGAGAGACTTAAAAAAAGGTCGGCATATATAAATAAATCAAATTTAAATCAATGAGAAGCAGAGGTAATTATATACATTATTTTTAGTACCTCCTAGACTTGGTCCTACAAGTTTCCTTTTTTAAGGAGCCCTTTCCCCTTCCCCTACATTTTTTAGACCCCGATTTTTTTCCAGTACCTGGAGCCTGCAGTCTGGACCACTCATTCATTCATTCATTCATTCGTTCGCCATTCATTCATTGACCGCAAGACCAAAGCCCATCGTTTGTAATTGTATCTGTCGCAGCAATAAGTCAAAGTTGTCCAAAGTCTGGGAGCTGGGAAGCTGGGAAGCTGGAAAGCTGGGAGTCTCGGCATCTGGGCGTCTGGAGAGGCTGCCGCGACGTGTGTGGAACGTGGTACCCGGCACCAGGTCTCGGTCTCCGTCTCCGTCTCGGTTACATTTCGGTTACACGATCCGCGTCCGCGTCCGCTATTTGCCTCCTGGTATTGTCTTTTATGGCTTGGCTATTAGCCCGCGCCGAGGAGCTAATCTCCGCCAGCCGCAGGTCGAGTGGTCAGGAGTGGTTCCTGCTCCCTCCCGCCTTCCGTCTCCAGCTTCCAGCTTCCAGCTCCCATACCCCAGTACCCAGATCCGTCTGCCGGCAATTAAATGGCTTCACGGGGCACGGGTGACTCTCCACCAGGAGGCACAGGTGAGAAGAGATGGCCATTTATTTATAGGTTGTCTTGCGGTTGGGTGTTGGCTTTTTATTGATTTTCTTCCTCTTCTTCGGGATGTGCGTGTGTGAGTGTGTGTGCCTCCAAGTAATTGAATTCAATGAATGGCCAGAGGTACTATGTTCTATATTCTACAAATTTTGGTTATATAAATAATGTATATGAGTGTGTAAATTAAATAAAAGCTTTAGTTTAAAGATAAAAAAAAAAACATTTTAGATCTTTTTTTAGACCAAGATTATTTATGGAATTAAAAAACGTAACAAATAAAAACAAAATATATCTTTTAGACGACGATTTTGTTTGAATTAATCACATTTTTAGATCTTCATATATTTTTAGATCATGTTTTTTCTAGAACGCAACAAATAGAAGCAAAAAAACGTAGACCTTATTTATTTAAAGCTCGCTTTTAAAACAAATTCAAAAAGTTGAATACAAATATTAATTATTATTATATTTTAGACTTTTGTGTGTCCCAATTAACGAAATTTTTAGACCTGTATATATATTTTAGGACTTAACCTTCTATTTTTTAGATCTCAAAATATAGACCACGATAAGACCACTAAAAAGTTTAATAAAAAAATGTTTATGCCCTATGACTAATTTATTTTAATTTTTCTGAGATCAAGATTAAATTAAATAAAAAATAAATAATAAAAAAAACAACAAAAAATATCTTCAAAAAAACAAAAATTTTTTGACATTGATATTTTTAGTTCAACCATCTTTTTGTTTAAGATCTCAAATTAGAAGAAATTTTAGTTTTTAAAGTTTTTTTATACATCGAATTTTCAAAATAGTTAAAATAACATTAAAAGCTAACTTATAAAATACCCAAACAACTAAAATTTAATGAAAAATCACGCTAAAAATATCTCAAAATGGGCGGAGTCTCAAGAGCTGGACACATAACTAAAGTATTTCAACGCTCATACGCCCCTTTGTCCAATCGTCCAATCGTCCAGTGGCTGCCCCTTTTTTTGGGGGAGGGAGAAGGGACTCCCCACCCAACCCTCAGGTTCGACGACGTCCAGGACACATCCCTTGTGGCCAGGCAGCCCCCAGCTTCGGGCCAAAATCAATAGATGTGTGTGTTTGTGTGTTTTTTGGGGGCTGTTTCCTGTGCGAAGAATCAGTTCCTGCTTCCTTCCAACTCGAACTAGAAGGCCCAAGGAGGAGCAGGAGCAGGAGCGGGATAAGGAGGAGCAGCAGGAGCAGGATAAGGAGAAGGAGAAGGAGCAGGAGCAGCAGCAGGAGCAGAAGCTCAGTCTGAGAGCTGAAAGCTGAAGTTGAAGTCGAACTCGGACACCCGGATGCGACACTTAAACGATGTGCCAGAAGGACATGCGAGGGGAGCAGGGATATGGCAAGGATGCCTTCGCTGCCGCTGCTGCAAACCGAGAAACCCGCCAGGGACAGACGACGACCAAATGTGGCCGATGACGTTGATAGTACACGTTCCACAAGATACACATATATGTGCAGGCCCCGAGATACAGATACGTATAATACATATGTGCAGCGGCGAATCCTGCGTCCTTCTCCGCGCTCTCTCTATCTCTCGCTCTATGTGCTCGTCGGGGCAACAATAAAAACTTGAATTTTGTTGATTTTATTTGCTTGAAGCGAGGAGTTTTTGGTATCCACCATGGCGAGCATCCGGAGTAGTGGCCACGGCTGCCAGGCAACTGTTCCCGGGAATCGCCCAACTTGAACTTTATGCGCTGCGGCTGAGTGATTCGTGCCCCGTGCCGTCGCCCCCCCCTTCCAGGCACACACAAAAGTGGACCTTGGACGTTGTCTGGCGGAGAGACATCGAGAAGGAGTCCTAGCAGTCCCGCTCCTACTCCCACTCTGAGTCCCGCTTCATCTCCATTTCCATTGGCATTGCCATCGCTGAACTCCCAGCTCTGCCCCTCATCCTGCAGATGACTAGATAGCACGCGTCGTTTTTGCCACTTATTGGACAGTCTCCAGTATCCTGGTTCCTGCAGGATCCGAGGGAGCAGGCTATGTATTTTGCCCGGAGTCAGCAGCAGGAGCAGGAGTAACTGCTCCCGCTCCTGCTGCTGTGTGGCATGTAGCTTGTAGCTCCAGACTGCTGACTGCAATTTGGAGAACTTAACCGCAACTGGCAGGGCGAAGGACGAAGGACGAAGGACGAAGGACGATGGACGAGGACCTACGACGGACGAAGCCGGCACCGCAGGGCAGGACACAAATGGCGAACAAATGAAAGTAGCGAAAACGTTCGACTGGAGCGGCAAAGCCGCTGCACAGGACAAAAATAAAAACAGGATTTAAATTAACAGAAATAAAATCTATATAAATAATGAATGAAATATTAATTAAATTTAATGTAAGCCACTTTTAATATTTTAATATTTTGTTTTTAATATATTTTTCCCTTAGTTTCTTTTGTTTATATTTCAGTTTGCTTTTCTCTTAGTGCACTTGTGACTTGTACATGTGTACTTCCTGGTCTAGGTCTTAATCCTGCTCCTGTTTCGGCTTCTGCTTCGGTTTCAGTTGCTCCTCCTCCTGCTCTTCGCCTCCTTTATTTTCATTTTACCAACACAAGGATTTTCTATTTTCCATTTTGTATTTTCTATTCCTTTTTTGGCAGTTTAACTGGAGGTCAAGAGAGCAGCAACCAACTTGCTGATGTATTATCCGTTTCTTGTTTTAAAGGATGCCTTTTAGGAGGTCCTGAAATCATTATCTTTTAGAGGACTTGATCTTTCTTAGTAGAAAATATGAATTCCGGGAATTTTATTCAACACTTTCGTGTGAAAACTTACAAGTTAGTTTTCCCAGAAATCTTAAGTTTTGGAGAGAAATATCTCTAAAAATAAGTAAGGAAATATTTATAACAATTCTCAGAACCATGTTAGCCTTCCAATATCTTAGAATTTCATCCTAGAATTTCCTCTACAACTAAAGTTATTTAGCCCCGCATGTTACCTGCTTTCTCCCCCCAAAGTTAAGCCACTGTTTATGGCCAGGCCAATTCCCAGCTGCCATATTCAAATGTGCGGTTTGGCACTCTTCAATTTACAACAAATGGCTGAGAGGCAGCAGCAACAACAGCAACAGTGCCATAAATCACACACATACACACACACACAGAGTGTATAGAATGCATTTCCTTACACACAATTGTCTCCTTTCTTTGGCACAAAAGTGACTCCCCAAAAAGTGGCAACTCTTGGGTGGCTCTTTCTTTGGCCTTTTGTGAATTGGTGTCCAAGCGTTTTATGTTTCAATTATGCGCAACTTGGGCCCGACAATGGCGCTCCCTCTCTCTCTCTCTCTCTCCGACTCGCTCTGTTCCCCCAAATGAGGCTGTAAAAGGACCAAAAGAGGACCCTGTCTGTGTGCCTGCTGATGCATAAATTCCCAGCACACTCATATGCAGTTGCTAACATCACTCATACGCACGCGGAAACGAAGGGAACGGCAAGGACAGGAAAGGACAGGAAAGGAAAGGAAAGGAAGCTTCGCATGTGCAATTTTCCAGCTGAGAACAGGAGAGGCCTTTGCCCTCGAGAGGTCCTCGCAGGAGTAGATAGAGGGAGAGGGAGAGAGAGACCCGTCCCGTTCTGTCCCGTCCTGCCTTTGGAAAGTGGCCAAGTTGGCAACTGCCCGGGAAGTCCAACTGGGAACTGGGAACTGCGAATTCAATTAGGACCCGCTCAACGTACCGAGGTCAGCGCAAGTCACCCCTTTTTTGAGGGCAGTTTTTGCGCCTTAAGATCCTTCGGAGTACACAGGGGAAAAAAATGAAGGCGTTAAGCCTTGAAAATTCCCATTTTAAAAGCTTGAAATATGATCAATAAAAAAACCTCACGAAAAGTAACTTGAAATAGCGGTTTCTCTCTTGGAGAGAGAGAAAATAACAAGATCTCTCAGAGGGCAACCAAAAGGGGAACTCTCTTGTTCGCTATTGCTTGTACATAGTTGGCAAAGCTTTGAAGAGAATAGAGTCGAAGAGTTTTTTACAGTACAGAAGAAAAGAGAGCAAAAATACAAAATGGTCTCCTAGATTGTCCCCGTAAAAAAAGAGTTCCTCATTCGCGATTGCTTGTGCATAGCAGGCAAAGCGTGGAAGAGAGAATAAAGTCAAGTTGGGCGGTTGTTTTAATGCCCCTATTCCTGTAAAATTCTTTTCTGAAATACTTCTTCAAATACTTATGTATATGTATATAAGAAGTAAGCCCTGTAATTTATTATAACTCGGAAGACTATACTTTTTCTCGCCCTGTACGATCTTGTCCAGTTTTGAACCATTTTTGAACCCTTCTGAACGGACAGCCAATGGAGTTGAGAGACTTCAAGCTGTGCCACAGCTTTTGTAAAAAAGAAAACTTAAAGATGTAAATTGTGAGTTTTTTTTGTAATATTTTTTATAAGCATTCAAAAATGGCGGCTGCAAGTGTGTGTGTGTGTGTGAGTGTAAGCAAGCTGCGCAATCGCCGAGGAAAAATCGCAGACGATGACGATGCTGTGGCCAAGCCCATGAAAGAGAGGGACAGACAGGGAGAGTGAGGGAGATAGAGAGAGAAAGAGACCGCTGGGCTTGGCCCGAGTTTAAGTATTTATTATTTTTATTTTTTCTTTTTTTTTTGCTTTTCGCTTTGCCTTTGGCTTTATTAAGGTCTGGCCAATCAAAATGTCCAACGACTCAGAGACGCACACGCCAAATGAGGAGAAAGAGTGGGCAGATCGGACAGAAAGAGACGCACACAGCGCTGGCGATCGGCAAACACAGACAGAAGACAGCAGACGAAGGCGACGGAGGACGGACGACAGACAGGTGTGAAGCAGTCTTAGCTTATTTAGCTTCAGACGGCAATAACAAATACCGTAAGGCCGGGGCCCGGGGGGACTGAGATAACAGCGAAAGAAGAAACGGGGTAAGACAGGTAACTGGAAATAAAAAACAAAAACAACAACAACAAAAACCTGCTCTTTATTGTTGTTTTTGCTTTTTCACTGATATTCATTCAATTCGCTTGCCCAATTCGACTCGCCCCACGTCTCCATCTCGCTCTAACTGCCGCTTTCGCTAGCCACCTCTCGCTCGCACACGATCGCCACGAAGACCAAACGAAGCGAGCCGAACCGAGAGCCGAGCGCTCCGAACGAACCGAAGAGCCCAACCGAAGCGAGCGAAACAAAGCCCCAAAGCGGAGTAAATAAGTTATCAGGCGGATTTGTAACTGGAAACCGAATGAATAAATAAAAGGGGGAGGCGTCAACAGAAAAGCGTAGAGCCAGGCATAAAACGATGAAAAAAAACAGAGCAAAAGCCAGAGAAAAAAAAAGAAAAAGCAAAAGCAAAAACCAAGCCAAGCCGAGCGATAATAAAGATCAGAGCGCGTCTTCGGGTGATTCCGAGAGACTTGTACACTGAGAAAAAGAATGCTGGACTTTATAATAATTAACAAATTTAAAACATTTCGAGGATGTTTTTTTTTTAATTTAAGAGAACAAATAGTATAAAATAATAATAATATTATCAAGAAAACTAAAAAAAAAATCTATTATGAAATTATAATATTCAGGCGTAAAATATATATTAAAATAATAATAATAACACATATGTTTATATTAAAATAATTCCCAATCCGAAGTAATATTATCAAGAAGAAAATTCTAAAACAAGAATATTTTATCATAAAATAATTTTTAGATATAAACAAAAAATTAATACACAAATAAACAAAATCAATATTACAATAATTTCCAATTCAAAGACATTTAAATGTTCTAAAATTAAATTAAACTGAAGACTTATTTAATTTTGTATGGTGAATTTTGGTAATTTTCCTTTAAAATTTCATTATATCTATATATTTTTTAATTATTATTTTGTTTATTTCTTTTTACTGTGCTTTTAGCAAAACAATTAATATTTCATTATTATTTATCAATATTTTAATAAATATAACTTATTTTCTTCCAGTGTGCAGACTGCAGACTGGAGACTGCACACAAATGCCAACAAAGAGGAGAAGCTGGAGAAGAGGCGGAGAAGGCGCAGCGAATGGCTAGCGAGCGAATCGCGAGAATTGCGAGAATCAAGAAACGCGTGCCACCGATGGAAAATGAAGCCCCAGAGAAGCATCCGAGATTATAAGGCTAAGACTATATAGCCAAGACTTTAAGTCAGATATATATATAACATATGAAGAGGCCTCTGAAGCCAGAGATAAATAAATTGCAAAAAAATGTATCTGTGGATTTGAAGTTTAAAAAAACACCAAAAGATACTTGGGAAATAAGTCTTAATATCATAATGAAGATTATTATGCCTATTTCTGAAATGTGCAATTTATTGAGATATATTAATTAAGACCAAAAATGTTTTCTTATTATTTGTTATTAATTAATATATCATATAAGACCAAAATTATATAAAGTAATATTTTTTGCCATATTTTATATATTATAAATATATTAAGCCATGATATTTACAATTTATTGGGAAAATAAAAAATATAGAATCTGAATCCTATTTTGTTATTAATATTATTTCCTTAAGACATTTACAAGGTATTTTATGTTATATATGTTCATGATATATGTAAAAACCAGTCACTTTTTCAAAGAACAAAATTTCCCAATAAATATTATTTTTCAAACCCAAATATGACCTTAAATATTGATGGTACAGCTCTACCTTTAATATGCAAGGAAGTATGCACATTTGTGCAGAGCAATTTTCGAGAACGAAAGGCTGAGAGCACCACCCACTTCGCCCACAGAAAATAAGACCCCAGACCCAGAGCCAGACTCCTCCCTCTGGCTCGCATTTTACCCCCTCTTTTTTATACATTTTTTATTTTTATTTTATTTTTTTTTTTTTTTTGCAAAAGAAGGAGTCGGATCCAGGCATCATCCAACGCATCCATCCACATCCACAGCCCAGCTGCCTGGGTGCCTCGATGATCCCAGAGCTCCACTTTAAGGTGTGCAATGCAATGTGACAATGGCATCTTAATGATAATAATTATGCTGATAAGATGCGTTGGAGGAGGAGGAGGAGGAGGAGGAGGAGGAGGGAGGACGGAGAGGAAGGCGGGGAAGGAGACTGAGGGCCAGATGGTGGCATCCATATCCATCCAAGTGCCGATATAAATCGCTGGCAAACGGAAATGGGGAGTGCCTTGGACCCGTAAGAGAACCATTGCATGCATTTCGAGGTGGGGTTCCCCCGCTGCGGATTCTCCCTGCCTTCTCCCTCCGAAGCTCTCGTCGTGATTGATTTATTTATTTGAGCCCGGGCGCGACGCACATACGGTTTTTTCTGTACTTTTTTTTGTAGTTTTCTTTTGGATTCGCATCTTGGTTTCGTTTTGAAATCAGTAATCATTGAATTAAATTATGCCTGGGCCCGAGCAAACACGAAATGAGCAGATGGATCCATCCATCTGGGTATCCACTGAGATCTGCAGATCCAGCGAGATCCATCCCCACCCATTCCAGCTCCAAGTTGGCCGCACCCACACCCACCATCAACAGCACGAGACGGCAATCACTGGGCAGGATTGAGGAGGATTCCGAGGAGGAGGAGCAGCTGGTCACATGCCAAAATCGGCCACAATATTGGCTGTGAAGTTTTTATTGAATTCGCTGCCAAAAACACCCACATGCTAGGCCCTCTATGGCCCATGGTGTGTGCCCATTGGTGACGAGACCGAAAAATCTCAGAGAACTTCAAACTAAAACTGAAAGCTGAAACTTCGAAATTGTAACCGATATACGCAGGCCGACAGTGCGGTTCGAAATTGAAAAGTTCTCAGGTTAGAATCTACTTAAAAAATTATAACAAGTATATATATTAAGGAACTATTTAAGGTATATTTAATTTTAAAAATATTCATACTTAATTTATTAAATAGTTCTTGAAAATACATTGAAGATATGTATGATTGAGTTTAGAAAAATAAATTTTCCAGTGGAAATCAAGATCTGTTTATTCTAGATTCTAGAATCCCTTATAAATATTTTATCAAGCTCTATTTTTTATATAATTTATATAAGTTTTTAATATTAATATAACTAGCCTTTATGAAAAATATCCTTTTAGAGAATTTATAAAAGGTACTCAGAGATCTGTTCATTCCAGATTTAAAAATCTTTTAAAAATATTATCAAGCTTCCGTAATTTTCTTCTTTTTCTTATATTGTTATTGGTTATTATAAAATATTTTTTAATTATATTTCTATAACTAACCCTCATACACAATATGTTCTTATAGAACTCAAAGGTATGTTCCTTCTGCATTGCCCTAAAAAATAATTTCCAAATATAAACCGAGTTTTACCTTCTCCCGTTACCAAACTTGAACTTCTAATTTTGCCACTTTTTTAATGAAACGCACTGTACAAACTGTGCTTAAAGGGTGTGTGCACCACCACCGACTTCTTGGGCTTGGAGGAGTCGGAAATGGTTAAGGGGGGAGCTCGGGCTCGGGCTCTTGGAGGTCCGGCAATCCAACGGATTGCGTGGGCTTTGCATTACCAATCTCTTAGCTCCAGAGCGAGCTGGAGCTATTTATAAACGCAATGAATGGGCCGGCAAGCGGATCAATGAATGAGCCAAGAAATAATAATTGCTTGGCTCAATTAAAACCGAAAGAAAAGCAAAAAAAAAAAAATAATAAATGAAGAAATGAAGAAGAGAGGAGACCCCATGCCGAACCTACAAGTTGGGGACAGGCCCCGAAGACTCGCCCCGAAAGACAAAAGGCCGTCAACTGGCGAAGAAGAAGCCTCTGAGTCTGGGTTTCTTCAGAGTTTCTTCGGGGTTTCTTCTGGGCTTCTTCCGAGCCGCCTCGTCTTCTTCTTGGGGGTTTGATTCCGACTCAAGTTGAGGTTTCTCTTGGGTCTTTGGCTTTGACATCGCGTAGGCGCTACGCCGCGCGACTGCCAGCCAAGCCCGTGGATCTTAATGAACGACTTGGGTTCCCTCTTCGGCTTCAGAAACTAATCACGCTCTACCCCGCCCAGCAGCAGCAGCAGCAGCTGAGTTATTTGATCTTGGCCTAATTTATGCAAAATAATTACTATTACCATAATAATTCCCTACGAAAATACTTGTATTTCGCTGTATTTTTTTTCGGAATCTTCCGCATTTCCGGTGTGCTTCTCGCTTTTGGCACGTGCTCGCCAAAGGGGATGAGCAGATGCCATGTGGAAGTGCAAGAAAAATGAGCTGCCACAAAAAAAAAATACAACAAAAAAAGAAGCAAAGGCAAGCACAAAAGTAAACAAAAAACCAAAGGAAAAGCCATTGAAATTTGGTTCGCGCCTAGGCAAAAATTCGAGGCGCGTGCGCAGGGAGCAAGGGAAAACCCACACCGAGGGGGCGGCGGGGGCGTGGCAGGATACTCCACCCCATCCTATCCGCACCATCATCATCATCGCTCACAGTCAGATGTTCGCTTTCGAACATTTTGCGGTTTGTTTTGCTCGCCGGCTACGCGCGCCTTGAAAAAGGAAGCAAAAAGAAAAGAAAATGCTGTTTGCAGAGACACAAAAAAAAAGGCCAAGAGGGGGAAAACTGCGAGGGGGAGGGGGGTGAGCTGCTTCTAACTATGACAAAGGTGCCAAGTTCTGCCCCCCATCCACCCACCACCCCGTTGAAAGTGAAAAGTTTGCCAAAGTGCGAGGCGGGACATCATAAAAAAAATAAAAACCGGCAAAAAAATACAAAAAAAAAGTGTAGAAAAGAAAATGCGCGTCAAAACAAAGTCTAAAAGATTCATTAACTTGTTAGCTTCTGTTTCAGGTCATTTCGGTGTTTCCCCCCCAGCTCACTTTTCACTTTTCGCCGCTCTTCGAGCCTTGCCTGGGCCCCTCTAGCCAATGTTAAGTATACGCACCGTTGGCAGGCTTTATAAAATAATAATAGTTTTCGTAAGTGGCACAGGGTCAGGGTGAGCTACTTTTGTTTCTTTTTCTGATTTCTTCAGAGAAAAGGGATATTGGAAAGTAATTAAAAGACAACATTTCATTTAGCAAATTAAAATAAAGGTTTAAGAAGGTTAAAAATCATATTTAAATATAACTTTGCTTTTCTTTTTAATGTAAGTCAAAACATACTTGGTATTTTAAATATTAAATTCAATTTATCTATAATACAAAATTGTATTTGTATACAAATTAAAAACAAGCATGAACAAAAAATTAAACAAAAATTTTTCAGCAATTCTTGTAATTTATATCCTAAAAAACTTGTACTTTTAGAGTTTAAATTTAATAATCAAAGCAAAAAACCTACAAATTTATTCCCCAACTCACACAGCGATTTCAGGTGAAAGAATAGAATAATCATAAAAGTCGCGGCATTAACACAAAACCCATTCACACTTTTATCACCGAAAAAAACTTTAAAAATTACAAAGACCGAGTGGAGGGGGACAAACACACACACATACAGTCAGCTCGGAAAAACACACAATAAAAGGCGAAAAGCGAGTGGAAAACAAAAGGCAAATGCAAAACAATTCAGCAAAGGCGAAAGGGGGATGGAGCAGGGAGTAGGACATTGCCCAGGACATGCAGGGCTGGCCAAAACGGATGCACCTAGCGCGACAGTTTGGACCAGGTCCTGGGAACGCCGCATCCAGTAACCAGGACTCCGTCTGAGGCCCAGACTCGCCGCAGCGGAAGTAACTCGCTGAGCGCTGTTGTGGCTGATTATGCTGCTGCTCCTGCTCCTGCTCCTGCTCCTGGCAGTGGCATGGGGCTCCAAGGGGGGTTGCCACATCCACATCTACATCCACAGCCTCTGCCCTCGTCCATCCATCCGTCTGGACCATGTGAGCGACGCTGGCGCTGGTCTCTCCCGCTGCGCCGGCAGCAGAACGGGCCAGTTTCAATTTATATCCGCCATGTCCTTGCCCCCCGCCAGGATTCAAATGCAGCAGCAGTTCCCCCCCCCTGCACCGCAAGAAAAAAAAACTAAGAAAGAGACCTCTTGGGAGATTTAAATTTCATTTAAATTTGAAACTATTTTTTAAGAGAAAGAAAATATTTAGAAGGAGGTCTGTTTGCCGAAATCAATGATAAAATTAATTCTAAAGCAAGCTCTTTCAAGGTCTTTATAAGAATATTAATAAATAGTAAAACTAATCTTTTTTATATAGGTTTAGGTTTATATATATTTTTAATATTAATAAACCTTAAAAAAATATGATTTTTTATACCCCAATTTTCCAATGAATAAATATTGAAAAATCCTCTAAACTTAAACAGAGTTCTGCCTTAAAGTAAATGTAGAATTCATTTAAAATCTTTATTAGTTAATAAATTATTGACAAAAAAACTAAAATCTTAGTAAAAGGTAAGATTAAACAAAAAATTATAAAGAAAACTTCTATGAAATTAAGTATCTAATTAGTTCACTGAAAATATATTTAATATATTTTCATTTATAAAAAATAGATTTCAATCTTATTTGCATTTTCACACCTCTTTGTTAGCTTTAATATTACTTAATAAATATTTAGGTTGTTTTTTATTAATTAAAAAAGCCTAAAAGAGCACAAGTATCTCATTTCATTATCCTTATTATCTGTGACTTTTAAGTACAATATCCATACCATATACCTTAGACTTACAAGATGCATTTGTAATTCTAACAATTCGAAATTTCTTTCCTTTTTGTGAGCAGTTTAATTATACCAAAATAGAGACACAGAGAGTTGGCATTCCGCCCGGAACACCCCCAACCCCCCACACTCCCCCCGTTGTGGCCGCTTGTTGGCTTTTAACATCCCAAAAAAAAAAAAACTGTAGCCGCAGCTGGACAAAAGTTTGACGTCCACATGACGACACGTTGACACTGCGGGCACGGATGGGGGTGTAGCAAGTGTGGGTGCAAATAAAAAAAAAATAAATAAAAATAAGGACGAGGCAGGGGGACAGGAGGGGGCACTCTGTTATTTGTTATAACAATTGCAAATGCTGAAAACGCGAGGAGGACGTTGCCATGGCGATTAGGAGCAGGATAACACGAAAAAAGGCAGCGGTCGCCCTGGTCGGTCGGTCGCTCATTTAATGGACACTGTTTGGTCGATAATCAAATTAAAAGAACGCCCAAGGTACGAGAAAAGCTTACAGTTAAAAAAGTAGAAAAAAGTAAAGAAAATAGCAGAAAAAAAAGTGGAAAAATCAACAGCCAACAGGCGCCAGGACGACCATGAGATGGCCACCCAGGTCAACCGCCCGCCAGGTGGTGCTGGTGGTGGGTCACCTCCCCATACTCTCGGGTATCCTGTCAGGCAGGTGCCGGTCCTGCTTGATTAACGCTGACCATATCGGTGGGCATATATCGAACCCTAGTCTCCCCCTCAGGATGTTTGTGCAACGAAGCTCAACAAGGGCCGGCAGGATATTAGCCAGGAGGACAGCTGAGTTTTTTTTTTTGAGGCTTTCATCGGAAATTATTCATTGCCTTGAAGATCAGTGATTAAGTGGTTAGTTTTTGTTTTTGTTATAAGTTTTATGCTTCAAGTATATTTTGTTATTTATTTAAAAGTAAAATGATTGGGACTTTAAAGTATTAATTAAATGGAAATGTATGTTATTTATATATATTTTACTATATTTATTACTGGAATTTGTAGTAATAGGCCTAAACCTTTCCCCACCTTTTAAGCCTTAATTTTTTCCCCAAATTTTCCCCAATTTCCCCCCTCTGCTCTTGTTACCGTTTTAGACACACTCCCAATAGAACTTGTCGTACATGGAACATTGCGACTTGTTCTCGGAAATTACTCATCAGGCCCCCTGAGCCCCCTCCTCCGGCTGATAAGCAGCGAGGAGCAGCAACACCCATTGGGCGGCATGACGAAATGCTGCGTGTAAGAGACTCTCCTGTTCTTGTTTCTTTTTGGAGATCAAAAAGATTCTCCACCGAATGGAATCGAAATTGAAATTGTAGCAATTAATTATGATGGACGACGGAGGGGGAGGGAACACCGCCCCGCCAGCTAGCTAACAAGAGCAATTTTGGGGACAGAGCAGGGAGATATCGATAAGGATGGTAACCATGTTTATATATATGACATATGGCAGGGCAAGACCGGAGCATCACGTCCAAGCCTCCTCCTCCTCCTCCTCCTCCTCCTCCTCCTCCTCCTCCTCCTCCTCCTCCTCCTCCTCCTCCTCCTCCTCCTCTTCCTCCTCCTCCTCCTCCTCCTCCTCCTCCTCCTGCTTCGATCGTCAGCAATTAGGCCTTCTCTCTTATCACCTGGAAATTACCTGGAAAAGGCCGCTGCTCGCCCTCTTGTTGATTTTGATTTGTAAGACAAATAGACCGAAAAAAAAAGAGGAAAAAAATATATGGAAAGAACACCAACAGCAAACAACTTTGCGAGCAATTAAAATTGTTTGACGACACAAGGGTTCCCCCTCCCACTACTCCCCCTCGGGAAAAAGGGAGTGGAGCCAGTGTACTGGCCAACTCAAGTGCGTCACTGTCCAGCGGCCGTCGCTATCTAGATAAGATTGATAACGCCGCTTGCTTGCTCGGGCAACAAATGGAAAATCTGTGCAAAAAATCCCAACCTGTGGCCCGAAAACGAGCGAAAAAAAAATACGACTTACTTTATTGCTGCCGCGAACAATCCATATTATGACAATGATATGGATATATGTCGATTGTATGGAGCTTTATGGCTTTACGGCCCTGATTTCCCTTTGAACTAAGCCGTGTTTTTTCCACGATGCAGCTTGGACGCTGGTCCCACCAAGGGGTCGCCAAAATAACACAGAAAACCAAAAATATAGCTGATAGGGAAATCACAAAGAACCCTAATCACAGAAAATTCTACAACTGGAAATTATGGGGAAAAAGGCGTTAAAACAACAAATCTGAAAAATCATTGCAAACACACCTAGGCGGGGGCGAGTGGCTCTGATTTAGACATGGCCATATCGCAGCGATAACTCGACTAGATACAAGAACAACAAAAACTACAACAAAATAAGGAGACCGTCCATATGGTTCAGGGAGGGGTGTGTGAGTGTGCGGTGTGGGTGCGACATGGTCGACTGATATGGCCTGACCATAGGCCACAGCCGAACCTAGCACACACATTCCAGAACCGTATTGAGATCATCTTTTCAGGGGTCACCTTGCCTAGATTTATTGCAGTATTTACGATTTTGGTCACTCTGGAAGTCATGCCCAATACGAAATGATAGCTAAAGCTTAAACTGGAGATCATTATCTCGTATGAGAAAAGCTAACACTTAATAGCAGATATAGTTTGTTTAATTCACTTTAATTAGAATTGTATGGAAATCATTATCTTATATGATAAATGGTAAAACTTAGGAGCGTACTATATGCTATAATTTATAATTATTTATATTTTATATTAAATCATCTTTTCCATGACTGTTACCTTACTCAGTTTCTTTTCTTTATTTATTTTTTTGCGGTTTTGGTCACTCTAGAAACCTTGTTCCATGTGTAAAAAAAAATTAAAATTTAATTCTGTGATTGTTTGCAGTACGTTTAGCCAGATTTTGTCAAATACATAAGCCTAATATGGCATTGATAATTAAACAATAAACAATGATATATATTTAATTAAAAAAAACTATTAAGTTAAGAAACTATTTTTTAAACTGCCCATGTATAAAAGTTATTAATTAAGGATCTGAAAATTATTGTGTAAATGTGTTAGCTATTAATATTTAAAGTTTAAACTTTATAGACAATAGTAAGAAACACCTGCTAAGGTAAACAAACCAAATTAAAAAGCCGAATCTCATTGAATAATATTTAAATTAATACTAAAATAAAAATTAAATGTGGCAGTAAAATAAAATGTCCTGAAAAAATGCCAGGAACTGTGAGCAAAGGAAATCTTTCATAATTCTTAGGGACTTTATCAGAAAACCAAAAGACACTTAAGAAACCTTCGACACCCATTCGCTTTAAAGCCTGCAAAGTCAGCTGTTTATGTCCCAATTGGAACCTTAAACTTTAACCCTTATTTAACACACTCACCTTGTGCAATTCGAACCGCGGGCATTTTAATTCTCATTTTTCTTTCCAGTTTCCGGAAGGTGATTTAATCTTCGCCACAGACACAGGCACACTTAACCCCACAAAGGGCAATGTCCTGCCGATCTCCAAAAAAAAAAACAACACTCCGACTGAGACTCCAAACGATTTGGATTTTCAAATTCCAATGCGAAGAAAGTTTCAAAATTTGTATTCTAGGTTTTTGTTTTTTTTCTACTACTCTCCTCTCCGTACTTTTTGTTTACTTATTGCACTTGTTTTGGTGTTTTGTTTATTTTATATATAAAAAAAATTGTTTTTATTGGTATTATCTATTTGCTAATCAGACAGCTTCAGTTTTGGTTTTACTTGTTGTTTTTGTCATTTTGATGGCTTTTCTTGGGCTGCCATAAAAAGGAAAACCGGAACAAAACAAACAAAATACAAGGATGATACGAGGGTATTTGTAAATTTTGATGGTAAAAACTTGAGCACTTTTTCACTTTTATTTTCTATTTTCTTTTTTTTTTTGTGATTGTTGTATATTTTTCTTATAGGAACCTTTTGCACTCGGGTTTGGGTTTTCTTTTTCTTCCTTCGATTTCCGTCAAGCCTTGTTTTTTAACTGAGTCTGTTTTGCTGCTGCCTTTGCTGTTGTCGTCGCTGTCGTTGTCACCTTCGCACGCGGTTTCATTTTCCCAAAAGAGATTCCAATTGGAGTTGGTTCAACAACGAATCGAAAAAAAAACCCAATTGGTTGGTAAGCACACTCCGAGACACTTGAAAAAAAATGGAAGATTGCACTGGAAGAATGCCTGCTTTCGTATCTTGTATTCTCTTATTACTTTCTTATTATTTTCCCATTTCGTACGTATTTCAGTATTATATGCTTTCGTATTTCGGTATATTTTTGTTTTTCTTCTCGATTAACTGTTATTATTTGCCGCGACGACGACGGCCAACGGTAAACGGTGAACGTGTGTATGTGTGTGCGCGCTTTAGCGGCTCCGGCTTGTGTGCGGTGCTAACGGTAACGGCGGAAGTACGCGACTACTTGCGACGTTTTAGCGGCGAGCGCGTCTTCGCTGCCGTCTGGTCCTCTGCCTCTGCCTCAGCCGCGGTCGCCAAAAGCTGCGCAGCTTTGCCTGTCGCCGTTGTCCAGGGCCCCACCACACCAAAGCCAGCAACAACAACACTCTGCGGCGACCACGTTCCAACCAACTGAACGAGCGAGCAAGCGAACGCCAGCGAACGCGTTGGAAGTGTGACGAAAGCTCGCTTTGGACACGAGGCGCGACGTGAGAGCGGGAGAGAGTGTGAGAGAGAGAGAGCGTCAAGCGCTGGCCAAAAAGAGAGGGCGGCGCTGTGTGTGAGTGGAAGAGCGAGCTTGCTTAGGCGAACATGTCCGAACGCGACGATGTCCTGCGAGCGACTGCAGATAATTCAATTTCATTTCAGGCTTTTGCACTTTAATGCCAATCTGGCAATTTGATTTTGGCTAAGCGACGCCGAGGCCGACGCCGACGCAGCCCTTTCCTAACGGTGCGGTGCCGTGCCGGTGCTTGTGATGGTGGTGTCGGCGGAGGTGGTGGTGGTGGGTTGGCTTCGCGCTCTCTGCCCGCGTCGCTGCCGGCGTTTGTTTATTTGCCGCTGGCCATGTGTGCGTGTGCGTGTGTGGGGGTGGGCACACCGGCCACACTGGCCAGAGCGGGACAGCGCTACAGCGAAGCTCGACGCACACACACACACATACACGCATGCAAATCGCAAAGGGGTGGCAACTTTTCAGGCTGGTCACTCTGGTCAATCGCTGCCACACACACACACTCGTGCCAGTTAAGGGCGCGATTACAACCCTCTCGCAATTACAACTGTCCAGGCAACAACAGCAACTTGAGCAAGGACACCGAACAAGGACCACAACAGCCTTTCGGATAAGAACATCAAAGCGCGCGCGCACCTTTCAGGCTGTAAATAAAAAACAATTAAAATAATTACAACAACAGAATTACTCGTTCTTTTACTGGGATTAAATAATACACGTATACAAGTGTTATTATAAATTCAAAAAATTGATATTTAAATAAGCTATTCCAATATATTATATTAGGACCTAACTAATATTAAATAGGTCTGATTTCTTAATTTTAATCAATTTAAATTTCAAATTAAAGAGTTATTAAACTATTTTTTTTATTTAGATAAATTCTAGTTGATGTTGTACTGTCCTTTTATCGGGTACGTGTGCCGTTATGCTCCCTTCAAATAAATGTAAAGCTTCATCAAATGTAAAATTTTTAAGTGAAATTTTGCATACATATAAATAAGTTGGATGATAAAATATTTGCCTAAATAGTATAAAAAATTATACTACTAAACATTAGTAATAACCTCTTTTTTGTTTATTTTAACACAATTAAGAGGGCATTAGGCTTTAATTACTATTCTAAAACTATTATACTATTTAGGCAAATATTTAGTCATCCTACTAATTTTTTTGAATAGTATCTTAGTATCTTTTTTTTAATTAATCGTATCTCTTATAACTATTATTGAAATAAATAACCGTCATATTAAAGGATAATAACCCATATTAACAGCATTTCTTGGCGCACGTCCTCGTCGGACGCCCGAGAACGTCTGGTGGAGCTTGGCGGTCTTTGTGGCTGCTTTCGGGCTTTGGAGGATGCAACCGAAGTGGCGCACAACCTGCACAGCTGCCAACACGTTGCAAGCTCGCTAGAGATCGACGACAGAGCGCCTGCAAAGGTCATGTCAATTGGTTCGGGGCGGGGGGGTGTGCGATGATAATAGCAGCGTTGGGGGGTTAAGGTGCATCCCTCAATGAATGATCACCGCCTCGCCTCCGCTGGTGCTCCCCTCTGGGCAGCTTTGCAACCGCAACATCGAACATGTTCACGCCTGCCGGCCTGCCTGGTCTCCCACCAAATAAAAAAAGCAACAAAAAAAGCTGGACAGCGCTGCCGCGGCCAGCGTCGCGACGCTGCTGCCATTAATGTCAGGCTCTTTGATATGAGAATCAGCGCACTCTCACACATATGAGAGCTTCAAATGCTGTGAGTGTGTGAGTGTGTGTGCGAATTGTTTTTGTTGTTAATTGTTTTGTGGATGGGGGACGGGAGGAGGTGAGACTATGGGGGGGGTTGCAGAGGAGCTGCGAGGTGTTTTTATGTTCTGAAGTCCGAGTTTTATTATCACTCTAATTCACTTGTGCAACGTGTTTGAACACGTTTAAAATAACGATTTTTGGCAATGATTTTTTCTGTTTGATTAATAATCTCAAATGGAGTTTCTGAAAATATTTCAAAATTAATTTAAATATGGTCAATAATAAAAAAATACACAAAATTTTAGGGTAAAATCAAATATGTAATGTGTAATATTTAGGATTTACTTGGTATTATGGTTTTGTTTTAAAAATACCCATTCCTTACCATGAAATCATGAATTTTTTTTCGAAAACAAAATAATATAATATCAAAAATATGAATTTAACATAAGTGTGTTATACTATAAGGTTTATAGGCTATATAACCAATGTTCTTAGAATTCATAAAATAAATTCCTTTTGAATAAATTCCAAATCGTAGCTTTTAATTCCCAGATCTCATACCTTGTATCGAATAAATAAAATAAAATAATATCCTTAGTATAATAATATTTTATAATATTTATATTATACCTAAAATAGTAATGATCTTTTATACAATGAAAAACTATTTAACTTTATAGATCTCATATTTAAACTTCAAAACTATACATACAAACATATGTGGAGATATAAAATACATATATATGTATATATTATTGGCACTATATGCAGGCCCACTCGCACTCCCACTCCCTCACACACATACGCACTTTTACACACTCCCGCACGCACACACACACTCGCCACGAGACGCACACATGTGTGGCGTCGCACACGCGCGTTCGTCATCGATTGGCCGCCGTCTCTGCTCTCGCACATTTGTGTTTGACAATCTCCCACTGCCACCCCCCGCGGTCCATCACCCCTTCCCCATCAACCCATAACCCATCCGTACACACACTCCTCCCCCACCTGCGGCTCTCTTTTATCGTACAGGTAGCACACATATACAGAGAGACTTGCTGAGAGAGCAAGCTCTGCCGGCGTTGCCGGAGAGACAGCGAGCTTGAGAGAGCGCCACCCCACAGAGGTGGAGAGAGCGGGTACTTCTGGGGGGCGGAGGAGGGACAACACAATGTGTGCCACGACGAAGTGCCAAGGTGAGGGCTACTGGCCGGCAGGGGAGGAGGCAGGTGGGGATGTGGCCGTGGAGTAGGGGTCGCCGGGCATCGCTACAACTGTTATCAGTCGAACGGAGACCGCTCACACGACCAAGCCGGCTAGCGGAGCGCAACTGGAATAGAATGGGAATGGAAATGGGAATAGGAATGCAATTGGCAAAGGAATGGGGGCCCAGTGATAAGCCAGGATTTATTTACTCCTTTTACAGGGTATCATAATTATTCTGAAATAGAGAAACTATATTTATGTTGTAATGATTTCAGTATCTCTGCTTTCCGAAAATTAAAAAATGCATTTTTACATTCATAAAAATCATTTAAAATTTGATAAAAATCAATTAAAGATCAAGAAAATCATATAAAATGTAGAGTATAATCAACTATTTCAATTTTAATAGCAAAGTTCGGCCAAAAAACGATTAAAATCGATACCAAATCAAGAATATATACATATAACAAGAAAATAATATTTAGGTTGTTTTTCAATTTTATTAAAAAAATCATATAGAAGCAAGACAGGTATATAAAAACGCTTAGAATTCGGTTAAAAATAGATTATATCGATTAAAAATCGATTTATTCCACTAATGTCTTTTAAAATATATGCCAAAGAGGGCTTTTTCTATAATATCCATGTCTAAACATTTAGTGAACTATTATTCTTAAGTCAAAATTAGTTATATCGAACTTTACTATATTGTCGATTTTTTATCGATTGCAGATGAATTACCCCTGATTTATATACATACGTCCCTAAACAGAACTTGTTTGCTTTTTAACCCATAACTGACCACGCGAAAAACCCACTTCCGAAGCATAAGGACAAATTCCTGCGCTGGGGATATAACATTCCGATTCCGAATCCGATTCGGCAAGATCAAAGATCGAAAAACAAAAAATAAATAAAGGGTAAAGCCAGACGGGGGTGGGCAAAATCTAAGCAGAGCCGAGCAATTACCCGCAAATCCGAAAGGCGAGTGTGAATTCGAGAGGAACCTTCGCAATTGCAATGTGTGTACGCAATCACACATTTCATTACACATGCATGCACTGAGAGAAAAAGGTGAATTATTACTAAAATTTGGGAGCTTAATTAATATATTTTTAAGAGAAAATGAAAAAATAAAACTAAATTTTTGGTATACAATTTTTGTGATTTATATGAACCGTTAATTATGTATGATGGAAATCAAGAATAAATTATTATTTTGACTAAGACTTCAAAACCTTGAAATGATGGCTAAATATATAAATTTTTTAAGGCGAAATATCCCAGAAATTATATTTATTTTTGATTTACAAAGTATGAAACTCTCATAAAATAAATATAACTGCCATCAAATAAAATAAATTCTATATAATGTATATATTACAAATTTCCTATATATATTATATTTTAGGCTACCCTTTCTCTCAGTGTATATATTCATACCTTTTTTAATATATGCAGATGAAGGCCCGGCTCTGTCAGCGATCGATGGACGCCTGGCTCCTCCACTACCGATCATTGTCGGCGAGATGTGAGAGTTTCGCTTGCATTTTTGTTATGAAAAAAATAATAATAAAAAAAAAAAACCGAAACAAAACCAAAAGCTGAAAACTGAAAACTGCAAATAAAAAAGCGAAAACATAAAGCTACAGAAACCGAGCACAAAAACCGACATTTAACAATAACGAAAATTGCAGAATTGCCGGCAATTACCAAAGGGGGTGGCCGCCTGCCTGCCTGCCTGCCTGTGACATATGCGAGGTAGAAACCAGAGGAAGAAAAAATAAAGAGAGGAAGCGATGCTTGAGATTTAGAGTGCACTCCGAAAATGCAGTTGCAACTGCAGCAGCAACGACCCTGCAGCAGCAACTGCCGCTGCATCATTATGTCAGCCAGAGGAGGTCCTGCGGCTGCAGCATCCCGCTCAAGTCCAAAAGTGTCGACAAATTGCCCCAGCAGTCGCCCGCCTGAATCCCAATCTGTGATCCATCATCGAGGACGTGGCTAACTTGGCCAATGGCCAACGGCCAGTTCTTGGCCAGCTTCGCTCCATTAGCCGTTGCGTGCCGTGATTGCCGCTCGGGCCAGTCACACTGCCCAAAAAATATAGTTTACCTTCTTTAAAATGTTACCAAAAATATTTTTTAACCTCAAGAAGCCTTAAAAAAATATAATTAAAATTAAATAAAACCCCCTTCTTCTTATTTTTGAAGTTTCAATTAATTTTTCAGTGCATCATTGATCGTTGGCTGGTTTGGTAATAAATCGTTTTGGCCAACGGCTGACCATTATCACGGCTACCGGTTCTGAGTGCAGTTTCCCCTATATATATATATATATATGAAGTGGGGTTAAAATCTCCCCCCCCCCCACTCTAGCAGGTAGTATATGGTTTTTTTCCGTTCTTCTTTCCCCCGCCTTGGCCCGAACCATTAATTGTCGCGTGAACAGCTTTGTTAGATCGATTTGGGGGTCAGGAACATATATATACAAATTTATATCTTATGCCGCGGTGTCAACCACTGGAACCACCCACCTTCAAAAAAAAAGGAGGAAAAAAAGTTGGTGGTGGCACCAATTCCGATACCGATACCAAAGCGACTTCTTAATGCCAGCGGCCATCCCGCTGATCGATTAAACGACCCTGGTGAAAGGTAGGAGGTGGGGCGCGATGGCCTGGCCAGGTGAGAGGTGGTAAGGTCCGCTGGCAGCATTGACAAATTTGGTGATTGACGCAATCCCCACTAAGGAATGTATAAATATATATATATCTAGAAAAATATATTTAGAAAAATATGCAAAGGAAGGCCGCGTACCAAGGAGTTGATTATTGTGAGCCAAATAAGTTGGCTCAAGTCATCGATAACTGGGTAAACCTCTTCATAAATTGAATAGATATATCTTCATATTTTCTATACCCATATTTAAAGTAAGATTTCTCAAAAAGGATTCTAGCAGAAATAGTTTTTAAAATATTAATGAAGTCCTTTAAAAACAGCCTTAATAAAGATGAGAGGAAATATCGATTAACAAAAGCTGTAACGATATTTTGTCGTGGCCCATCTATGTAGAATAAATATGGATACTTAAGAATTACATAATGATTTAAATTCTTAATTTTAATAATATACACATCCAAAATATATTAGAACTTACGATATTTTCAAAAAGATATTGAGCCCAATGTTTTTATCGATATAGGATATCTGAATTTTTCTTTCGGGTTATCTGTATCTAACATAAAAAGTAAAATAATTAAAAAAATTAATACATTTTCTCTTAGATAATATCTATTTTTTAACAGTGTTAACTGTGATCTTTATTGATTTTTTCGAAACTTCTATATATCAAAGTTTTCGATATTTTCTATGAATATTTTTGATATCATCAAATAAGATAATATATATATACATTATTCAAGATCATTTTAAAGATTTTTTCAGCAATAAAGGTAAGATATAGTTTTGTGATATTTTTTGATATAAAAATTTTCGATGAATCAAATATTACAATATTTTCGATGTTTTGGATAAATATCTCTATCCAAATATTTCTAGATTTTATAAACTAGAAAATAAAATATATTTAAACCATATTTTTTGAGATCCTTTGGGGATATAAGGCTGGGTATAGTTTTGTGTGATATCTCTGGTGGGCTAGGTTTGATTGGATAGTTGGGGAGTCGGAGTCGGTGGTCTATCGGGCTTTGTGGTTTTGGGCCGCGGTCGAAATCGCCGTGGATTCGACCGGCTCACTGGCTGACTTCTTGTTGTTTCCGCGCACTAAACAAAGTTTATCGATTTAACAAATTTTAGCGACGGCGAACGAGAGCGAGTGCCACATTTCGAGTCTTTCGTCCGCGTCTCTGAGTCGCTCTGCCTCGGCCCACCCCCCCAGGACACCAGCCCCCTGACTTCCTTTGTTTAGATGACCCAACAAACTCGGCCTGTGTCCTGGCCACCCAAGTGATCGATTATACATTCGATGGCCATGAAGGCTAACAACAGGCCTCCACCTACTGTGGGTCGTGGGTCCTTTTTGCCGCGGAAAAAAAAAAACAAAAACAAAAACAAAAACCTCAACCACCGGCTGTCCTCATTGCCCCCTCCTTGCGGTGGTGGCTCCACCAACGGACCTTGTTCTGGGCCATTAACCAGAGTCTTGGGGCCCAACTAGGTGAAGGAATACGGTTGAAAATGGGGTTGGTAGGAGGGAAAAAGAGTGGTCTCAGAGGGAGCAAGAATATCTTCAAACTTAGGATTAAAATTAAACCTTTCTTTAACTATAATTAATAACAAATTTCGGTTGGAGATTTCACTTAACTTGGAACTTAAATAACTTGGTTTCTTATATGAATTCAATTATTATTTAACAGGTCCTTTAGCTATCTCTCCTTTTGGTTTCCTAGTTTTTTTCCCAGGCTTGGAAAACTAACCTCTTATGAGATATATGTTTTACCCCCTTCGAAGTGTCGGCACTTCTTAGGGTTTTGTGGGAATATATATGTATATATATGTAGTTGTAGTTAATTGAAATCCCAGGACAAGTGCTGGCGCAACCACTTGAGGCCACTCGAAAGAGTCCTGGCGTTGTCCTGACTGTATTTCTATCCGTAATCGGAGATCCCTTCCAATCGGATTTTCTTTGGGCATCAGCAGCCTACATACAGCCTCGTTTTTCACTGCGGTTAACCGAAAGGCGGAGAAGTCACCCACTTCAGAGGGTTTCAGAGTTTGGAGTTTTTTATAATTGAGGTTAGAATTATAGGAACGCAGTTTAAGAATAGTTTTATATATATATTTATTTGTTTTGGGATATTTATTTTATGTGATAAAATTAAAGTGGATACAAAATTAGTTATTCTTAGGGAAAGTGAAAATATAAAATTGAAAATATTTGAAAAAGGAATATTTAAAAATAGGATCAATCGAATAAATCGCTTTTTCGATGCTCTATCTATATTTCTCGCTCTCTCTACCATGCTTTGCCTGCTAGGTACAGGTCATAGCGAACGAGAGAGCTTCTTTTTAGCTGCTCGCTGAGAGAGCTTGGCATTTTCGCTCTCTTTAACGAGAGAGATCTTGCGCTTATAAGTTTCTTTCGTAATAAAAAATATAAAAATAATCATTTTCATATCTCTATTTATATTTACATACTAATAAGTATACTTAGTGTTGAAATTATGAATCTTTCGTAATAAAATATTATATTTAATATTTACAAATAAATTATAAGCCTTTAGGGACTTAACTAATTAACAGGCTTGCTATTTTCTTGACCCTGCTTGTGTGTGAGTCAGATGTATCCCTTCCTACTCCCTTTTTTTTCTCAAGATGATGCGATCACTGACTGTCCAAGTGACAATTTCTCATTGTATTCTTTTTTTTACAGTAGCGGCCATAAATAAAACCCAGTGACAACACCATGGGCACTTGATATGCTGCTATATGTCGTTTGATTTGCCTGCCTCCGCTCTCTGCTGCTGCTTGCTTTTTTTCTTTAAAAATTTCCAACAAAATGAAAATATTTGGGAATTAATGGAATCTCAAGTGTGTCCACAAATGGAACGAACGATTCACCAAGAGACGGCGGCCATTTTTGGGGGCATCGCCGCAGGGGTGGCATGGAACCGAAGGGGCGATCCCCGGAGGAGGAGTACCAAGAAGGGGATTATATATACACGGAGATAAAATAATATTAAATTGTACGATTATCACTAGAATTCCCTAAGCTGTAATGAGAACTCCAGCCTAACCGATCTAGACTACTTTCTTTCTTCTAAGTTTCCTGTCCTCCTCGAATCAATAATAAAAAGGGAAGTAGATGAGTTTATAATCCAAAAAACACTTACATAAAATTTATATATTTAACTCTTAATTTCTTAAACAATTTACAAAAAAGGTAGTATTTTTTTGTTGAGTGCCTGGCCCAGCCCCACGGCCAGTCCGTGTTGCAAACCAAAACCGATGGGCGTTTGTCTTGTCCCACGGACCAACATATGGCAGACACATGTGAGCAGCCGCAACTCAACTCAACTCAACTCGGGCCAGGCAATGGAACGGACCCGGGTCTCCGATCTCAAGACCCCGCGTAATGTTATTTTAAGCCACCGCCAGCCGTCGCGGAGATCACAGATCACACAGATCTCTCAGTCTTATTCTTATTCTTATTTCCATGCCGAAGGGGGGACGGATGGATGGCCATGGCCATGGCTGTGACATGAAATGGTTTCGGTTTCGGTCTCAGCTCCACATTTGACCAGCCACCATCCCCGCCGGAGCTGGGAGAAGTCTAGGGAGCTCATAGCAGGGGGTGAACTTGAAAATCCCCTAGATATATATTTTTAAACACAAATTTTCACATTTATTATTTATAGTTCTCTCTCGGTAGAGAGATGGAGGGAAGAGTGTAGGATAGTGTCTGATTTTTCTAATTTTTCTTTGAAGGCTCTTTGTGTTTTCCAAGGTTATGTTATGACGGGGGGAAAATGCAAGAGAAAATTATGAAGGCTACTGGAAAATGTTGAAAAGAAAAAAAGGCAAGGAAAGGTTTGTATAAGATATTAATTTAGGTAGCATTAGGAGAGCTTCTTCTTGAAAGAAATAGATGAGAAAACCCCTAAGAAAATCTTTAGAATTTATTTAGTCCACAGATTATATCTTAGTTTTCTTTCACCTATTTTCCTGGACACAGTTTCATTAATTACTTAATTAATTAATAATTATTTAAAGGGTTTGTTCCAATCGGAAGCTGGTCAATTCCAGAAGCTGTAAGCTTTCATTGCGTGAGCTGAGAATGGAGACAGAAGACAGGAGACTGCAGGAATCTTCCGAAGACTGGAAGACCGAAGACTGGTACAGCAAACCCCGGAGAATCACGAACAATCTCAAGGGGGAGCGGCTTAACCTGGCTTGTCTCTAGCCGACTTTATCTTAATTGCAATATCGCTGGGGATATACGGACTCGCATCTCCCGATGGCAATCGGCCTCATCGCTGGCAAATCCATCTCTGCTGGTATTTCATACCCTATTTTAATATATGTATACATCGTATCGTATCGCCCCGATCTGGCGATGATGTCGCCGCCTTAATGATGGACCCCAGGAGATATGACAGATGGGGGAGCAGGTTATAGAGTATGCACACTTCCACCTGAATTCTCCACTCTCCGCACTTACTAGACTTATTATTAACTCCGAAAAAATCTTTTGTTTGGTGTCGTTTTTTAGCTTTGTTTCTCTTATTTTATTTTGTATTATTTTGTATTTTTTGCCAGTGTTTGCTCTTTAGGTTTAACGACGACGGCGACATCCCACGCAGTCTGCGCTATGAATTCGAATGACTTGCCCCGGCCAGATCTTCCACATAATGAATGAATCGCACTCCCTGGGTAGGTACACAGCTCAAGAAAATCATTTCTCAAGACAATATTTAACAATTTAAAGTTTAAATATGTTAAAAAATATATAAAATAAATACCAGACATTTTCTAAGATTAAAAACCCAGGGAAAACGAAAGGTAAACTGCTAGTAATTAGTATCTTTCAGCTGAAGCTACTTGCTTTCTGGTTTATTTATTTTATTTACCTTTAGTAATTCCCCTTTAAATTATTTATAATTTTTTTTGTAGTGCCTAATGTTGTTGCCTGCTTTATTATTACTGTTTTCAGCTGGGGCCTAGCCCGCGCTCCAATGACAAATGGCTGGCTGGCTGGCTGGCTTTCTGGCAAATGCTGTTAAGGTGGCGCATGACACCGCCATACAACTACTGGGCCAAGTCCAAGTATTTAGCCAGAGTTGATTAAATATATATATCCGAATATATATGTGCAGATGGGTGGGTACAGGGGTGGCTCCCTCCCCCAGGAGAGACTTCCTGCTGATCCTACACAGATCCAGTCGAGATCTCCTGGCCGTGCCCCACATCGATGAATATGAAATGAGGCGGAGGCCTACTCGAGTCGGGATTTGGCTCTGGCCTGGCTCTGACTCTGTCCCTGGCTCTTTTCAGGCATTATGTCTTGCTTTGCTCCCATTTGGGCCCGATATCGCGGCTGCTGCATCTGCGCACGCACCGGCCATGACAGGGGCGGCCCAAAAGGGGGGTCTTTTTGGGAGGGGGTTTACGGTAGACAAATAATAAAAATATTATAATACATCAAAGGTTTAGAAAATATTTAAAAAAAAAATTTGCAAATTCATAAAAAATACAAAATAAAAAAGAAACTCTCGTGTTTTTTATGGCTTGTACATTGCAGGCAAAGCGGGTAAGGGAAAGCAAGAGAGACTGAGACAAAGAGCCATAGCAAATGGAGGATAGCAAAGACGACTCACAGTCTGTGGATAGCAAAAAATATTGCTAAATCGATATTATATCAAAATTTTAGATAGAACTTGATATATATCGATATTTTTAGCTAAAACTTTAAATATATCGATATTTCATATTTAAAAGTTGCCATAAATTTGTTTTTTGAGCAACCTTAAAAGAGGAACCCCTACTTTTTGTGATATTATTAAATTTTTTTAGCTTAAAATTAGAGGGACCCCCTGCAGCCCCGCCACTGCCCCCGGAGAGAGATGGGGCGCGATCGACGAAGCGTAGGTTGGGACAATTTTGTACTTGTAAGCGATCGCACTTTTCGGCTGGGTTTCTCTGGTCGATTTTTTTGTGTTTTGGTTTTTGTTTTGGTTTTGTTTTTTGTTATTAAAAAATAAGAAAAAAAAAACAGAATTTGTTTTGGGTGTGCACAGGGCAGGGGCAGGGCCTCACCCTCCTGCTCTCTGCTGCCCAAGAGAGTCCCTGCCCAAGTTGGGCAATTGACGGGGCATGCCGGCCACGCCCAGCCTTCCTGGTCATCAATGGCACAAGACGACGACGACGACGACGACGACTACGACGGCGATGATGATGATGTTATTTGGCTTGGTGGCGGCAAGCCTGGGCCAAGATTTAGTCGGAATCCGAAACGAGGTTCGTCGCAGCTGGAGTCGGAGGAGGTGACGGTGCCGGCGGTGTGGGCACATGGCCATCGCCATCTGATGGATTGTCATGCCTCGGCGACGCTCCGCTAATCATATGGCACCAATATGCGTGGACCCATCATGGACTTGCACGTTCTTCTCACTTGGAGAAATCAACAAGTATTTACGGGGGTTTTTTTGGGGCTACGAAAGGGGTTTTTGTTGGACTTATTATTGGGCTTCATTTGGAGACTTAAGAGAAATATGGGGTTTTTAGCAAAGAAAAGTTTAGAATTTTGTCTAAAAAATGCACATCTATTTTAAATAATTCTGTTAAGTTAGCTATATTTTTTATATTGAGTTTAAAAGTAAAATTTTGATGCTGAATAAATGTTTATCTAGGGATTTCTTTAAAATATTTATTTATTTACTTATGCTTCTTTTGGCAGCTTTCAGATGTTATTTTTTTATGTATTTATATATTTATTAACCAAAAATTTCATGAATTCATTAAGTAGTTAAGGGTCTTTTTAAATAAATTTAGAAACATTTATGCTTTAATTTTTATGTTTTTGGTAACTTAAAAGTCTTATTTATTTAATTGTTTATATACATGAATAAACTCTTTTATTTATGTGGATTTTATCTATGATTGTAGGTTTTAATGAATTATTTATCCAATATATATGTATGTATATATACTTATTTAGTAACTCTTTTATTATAATTTTATTTTGTTTAAGTTTTTAAGAATTTTCTCTATGAACCGATACAGGAGATGTATTTTATTCCTTTTCCGATTAAGCTTGAAAAAATAATTTAGAAAGCCTTTCTTTAGAAAATAAACCAATAAATATTATTATTATTATATTATTAGCTTGCGAAAATCCTAAACAAAATTCAGTAACCATCATTTGACAAATTGAATTAATTTTCTCCGGGTGCTGACAGTGTTTTGACCTCCGACTTTTCCCCATTTCCCAGCTGCCTGAATTTTTTGCGTCAATTTCGCGGTTGAACGGCGTCGAGCGAAGCCACTGGCCGTGCCAGAGGAGAACCCAAATAAAATCGAGAGTGAGTCCGAGATTCAGCTGGACATCGTCACACGGACAGTGGATATATGGCACACCGATCCCCCGGAGACTGCCACGATGACGCGGCACTTTGAATTGAGTCTCTTGAGCTCGGAAATTCGAATTCAGGATTTGGATTTGGTTGGGCAATCGCCATGGCAATTGCCCAATGTGACAGCTGATGGGGAGAACCTAGCAGGGAGATGGATCGGTTCCGAGCCATTGATGACTTGCGGATGCGGAGGTGTGCACCTAGAGATGACGACGACGATGATGACGACGCCGGCTGGTGGCCTCGACCCGTGGGCTCATTATTTAAACGACGCTGCTGCAGCGGCTGTTAAAAGTCATCAATAAGGCAGGGGCCGCTCATGCCCAAGCCGAAGCCAAAGCCGATGCCGATGCCGATGCCGATGCTGATGCTGATGCTGACCACCGGTCTGGGCTTGGCTCTGGCTGTGGCCCCTCGTGGCTCATGCAAATGCGAGTGGGTGGCGATCCAATCCGATCCGATCCGATCCCATCCGCGGCGATCCGGCGGAGAGACGGAGAGAGAGAGGGATCTCCCAACCGCACCCACGAGACCCCGAGCCACAGGCGGATGGGAGCAGTCACAGTTACAGCTCTGCCGGGGCAACCTCACACAACTCACTTGGGAGACCCCAAAAAACGAGGAGGAAAAAAAACCAAATGAAATGAAGACGACACCCAGATTGTCGCCGAGATTTCCCTGTAAGAGATTAGGCCTCTCCAGCAGTGGCTCCTGTGCGGTGTCCACTTGTTGGGGCAGCAAACGAAGGCCTGTTTCGCCTAGAAATTATTTAGCCAACTAATTTTGGGAAATCTGAGCATTAAGGGGATTTAATCTGTAAGTGGTGCCTTAAAATATTTAGTTTATCTATTAATTTTGATTATTTTTTAACAGAAACCAAGATAGACTTTGATAAATCAGCTTGGAAAGAACTATATTTACTAAGAGATTTATTGATTTAATATTTATAATATTTTTTTAACTAGTTTTCAGTGTAAAAAAACCCTTTTAATTTAAATCAATTTATTGGATTGATTTATTGAATATTAGTTACTTTATTTAAATTCAGAAACCAAGTAAGGCATGAATAAAAGAGCTTAGAAAGAACTATATAATTTAAATAAATTTACCTTCTATTAGTTATTAATAATTTAATTTAAATCCAGCTATAAAAAAATAATATAGACGCTGGAAATCTATTGTCCTTAAATACCTCAGAGATGTGAGGACATCGAGAAGGAAAAACTGATTTAATATAATTTTTTTGCCTTTGTTTTTATTTTTAATCTCAGACACTCTCCCAATGTCTGGACTCTTTGGCATTTTTTTATGCTGGCCTTAGGGCCCCATTATCCATTAGCTAATGGACTCGATGTCCACTTGTTTTGGCCACAAACTCAATTTGGGCAATTTTGCGGACAGGAGTCGCATGCCGATTAAACACCAGAAGTTTTTCCCTGCTGGCCATTTGTGCGGGCTTTGCTGTGGGGTTCCGGGTTGGGGTTGGACCTGAAGTTGGACCTGGAGTTGGGTTCAGGTTTCCATGTGGTTCACACTCGAGTGCCCACAATTAAAATACAGCCTGTATTTCGTACTGGCCAACTGATAAGCCTTCCTGCATTTCTTTTCCTTTCTTTTCAACGGGAATAAATAAAAAACGCAGAGAGGAGAACGCAGAAATTGAAAAGTTTTGAAAGGAAATTTTGAAAGCAGAAGGTTCAAGTGTGCGGGGTGGCTTTGGGAGCGGGAGGACACGCACCACACACACACCACACACACATGGGTGTAGGCTGTAATTCAAAGAGTCTTTGAAAAGTTATTCAACGCAAACAAAACTTTTAATTTCGGCCAGTTTGCAGTTTGTGAAAAGGTGAAAAGAAAGATAACGTTGACCTGGCCAAGACCAGCGACCGACCGACCGACCTGGCCCCGTATGAAATATTAATGCTGGAGCCCTCACCGCCACCCCTCACTCCCCCTAGGGTTGTGTGTGAGCTTCGAGGGGGAATTTTGAATCACCCAAAACGGACTTCAATCGAGGCAGAAGAGCCTTTCGGCAGAGGATTCGATGGCATCTGCTCGGGCTGTGATTGTTGTGTGGGCAGCGGAACATGGCCAAGGCAATTGCAGCGGGAGAAATGCACTGCCAGAAAATCCTTAGCCTATTAAAATCCATTTTAAAGAAAGGTATATCGATAGGGGAAAATATTTAACACAAAAAAAATATATATATATATAGAAAATAACATAAAAATATCAGAAAAAAAATACAATATTTATTTTGAAGAGAAAAACTCTATCGGAAAGTATAAAGCTCTTTATGTCATATCGAAAATATCGTTAACTTTGATTTATCGATTT
Organism: Drosophila jambulina; assembly: GCA_018152175.1. NCBI lineage: Eukaryota > Metazoa > Arthropoda > Insecta > Diptera > Drosophilidae > Drosophila > Drosophila jambulina. The sequence goes on along the minus strand of JAECXH010000099.1, from coordinate 1,161,402 downwards.
TTTTAATATCGAAATAGGAGAAATTTAAGGTCGAAATAACGCTCTTGTCGATAATTTATCTTTGCTAATTTATATTGCTTTGTTTATTTACTTCTTTTCTTTTTTATATTTGTTTGCCAAATCAAAATATCGATAAATATCGAAACTAATGTTTTATATCGGTGAAGCTTAGATATATTAAAATTGTCTGTTTTCCACCTATTATCATCTTGAACAATGACTGATTGATTTGATTATTAATTATTATTATATTTTAAAGTTTAGTAATTATTTATTATTACTATTTATTAATGTTAATAATTTTTTTAATCAATTACTAAAAATAAGAGCTTACAATATTAGTTATTTCCCATTAAAAACTCGCAAAGAAAACCTCTTAAATAAAATCTACAAAAATATTGTTAATTTAATATATCTATAAATTTCCATTGGTCTTCCTGAGCTAGTTCTCTCCGGCCAAATATTTATGTTTTAATCTGTTTATTTTTCGTTTTTATTTTATTTTTTCGCCTGAAGTTTCTGTGCAGCGACTGTGCATCGCTCTACATGCCACATAATGGGGCATCATCGCTGCCGCCTGTCTGGATGTGTGCCAAAGTGCAGAGCGGAAGTCATGACTAGCCAAACACGAAGCGATGAGATGGGGATTGGGCTTGGAGAATTGGCAAAGGAGAGGATCAGGGGATGAGGGAACGGGGTTGTGGGGGGACGGGAGGATGGGGCCTAGGCTGGGAATCGGGGACTACGAGAAAAATAAGAAAGTTCGTACATTATTTCGGGCAGACACCAAAAAATTGCGCGACCGTATAATTTGTGCGCGTGAAAGTGAGAAAGGTTCCAATTATAGGGTGCTCAGGGGGGGAGTGCCCACTGTACGTACAGTGGAGCAGCAGCAGAAGCACCCACTGACTGACTGACTGACTGACTGACTGAGGTGCCTCGAAATTTGTCATAACCACGATTACTACTCGGGCTCAGGCTCAGGCTCAGTGAATCCTCGCTTTTGTTTTATTTCTCTATTTCATTTAGTTGATTTTTTATTTATTTTCTTTGATGTTGTTATTTTTATTCCTTTTATTGTTGCTGCTGTTGTTGTGGTGCAACACGAGCAGCGGCCTGTGTCCTAATCGTGCCGCAGATAGATTCGTGAGCTTAGCATACATATGTCGGATGTAAATCATTTGACAATTCCGCCAGACAACGTTATGTGTGCCTCTTTGCCTTCTGTTTTTTCTTAACCAAAACCCCTCTTCCCCCGCCCGGTAGCTGGGAGGTGTGTGGGGGGGAGGGCAGGACTGACACCCCCGCTCACTGGAAAAGCCTTTTCCTTCACAGCACACAACACACAACACACACATTTTCCCATTTCCGCGGCTCGAAAGTCAAGTCATGTGTGCTGTGTGGGCGGCGGACATTGAAGGGCCAAACAAGTCCAATTAATTGTTATCGATCAGTTCGATTAATTATCGGGGATGCTGGGAAATTTACTAGTTATCGGCAGGCTTAATTATCCTTTTTTCTTAAGCCGTTAATTAAGGTACTTAGTTTCTCTAATTCAAATATTCTGATTAACAGAAAATTAAAATCAATTGGTTGTTGTAAATACTTAACAATAAAATAAATTATAGGCCTGGGGGCTTAGTAATGCTTATTACGTAATGGGACTTAATTTCCCAATCGATAAATTCGATAAAGTACCCAGTCATTGTTTATCGTTTAAGTCCCTTTCTTATCGATGATGTTTTTTAAAAGATTTAAGAATTGGAATTACCAGAAAGAACCTAAATATAATATAGTATTTTGGGTATTAATATTGCTTACTTACCCAGTCGATAAGATATAGATAAATTATCAGGATTGCTGAAAAAAATTAAGTCTCTGTTAATCGATATGTTTAATATTCAGTGATATTTAAACTGTAATCTAAAGGAGGATTTTAAATAACCTTAAATAACTTAATGATAAAATAAAGAAAATTATGTAAAGTCTAAAATTTTTTACTTAATCATTCGACAAATTCTATTATTAATAAAAAATACCAGGAATAGTATAAAATTCTTATTTATCGATGGGGTTACTTAAGTTTAATTTCAGTTTCCCATAATAATGCTGGTAGTCTCACAAGAACTCTTATTGTTCACCTATATTTTTCCTCAGGTGATGATGCATTGATCAGTGAATGGATTTTAAGTTCGCCAGAAGCGTTGGCCCGCTGTCTGTCTTGGCCATTATTAATATGGCTCTGGGCATTTTATTGCCGCCAATTGTCGTGGTCGCTGTTGTCGCTCCTGGAAACCCCTGGAAACCGAATCTTCTGCCGCATTTTCGTGATTTATTTTTTAAGCAAATTGTCGCCAGTAATCCAACAATCCAACAATCCAACAATGCAACAATCCAGCACAGTAGCTCTGGAGCTCTGGAGTTTGGAGCTGGCGAAACTGTCGCCAAAACGGCCATGTAACGGGGCCAACAGGGCGGGTGGTTGATGTGGCTCAGGGGATCGCCGGTTGCGGGGGAACCGTCGTGCCTGCCCAGCGGAGCATCTGTATCTGTATCTGCACAAGATAACCGCCTCCCCTCCACTGCCTACCCCTCTCTCCCTTCCCCTCTCTCTCTCTGCCTCCTCTTCCTGAGCAAATGTCGCATGTGATTTCCCAAAAACTGTTTCCACGCTCGCTGCCCACCGCAAAAGAGCAGCCAAAAGCAAATGTTTATTTAGCAGGGAGCCCGGAGATGGTGACTCGCAGTCGTAGTCGAGGACAGCCGCTGATTATCATCAAGAGATCGGAACTGAGCGGAGAGACAAAGCGCGGAGGCTTCTTCTCGTGTGAGTGGCTTCCTCCTCCTCGCCAGAAAGCCGCCTGCCCGCCGGCTTGGCTCCGCTGGCTGTCGCCGAGAGGAGAAAAGCCCCGCCGTGGAAAGCCCCTTGGAAAGCAGAGCGTTATGCCCTGTACCCACACTCTGTTGACAAAAAAAATACAACTAGACACACACATACAGTGGGGATGCACTGAGAAAAAACTAGACAACATTTAGAGGGTTCTGTGTTGAGAGAGATAGAGTGCATAGAGTGATTGAAAGTAAAGATATCAATACAGAATCGATACAGAATCGAATATCGATGGAGTGTTACCTAAATTGGAGTTGTAGGAATAGATCAATATATCGATAATGTATCGATATTTAAGGCAGAAGTCGATATATGTTATAGATTTATGTGATACAAAGCGATATTATAACGTATTGTATCACATACATTAAATTTTATTTGATTTAGCGAACAAACGTAATCGAAGAATGTTGCCGATATTTTTTGATGTTTAAAAAATCAATATCTCAAAGCTTCCAATATTTTTTATATGATAATGAGTTGAAAAATAAATAGTTTAAAAATATGATTTAAAATTTATATGCAAATATATATTTGTATAAATAAAAATAAATATATCGATAATATTTTTTATGTATATTTAGGTATGGACAAATGTTTACCTATTGTACTTAAAATTCGATTTTCCCAATCAAAATTTAAATGCTATAACATTTTTGTTTACATTTAAAAATTAATTGTATTAAATGTAAGATATGTTTGTTGTATGATAATGAACCCGATATTTTTTTCTCAATATGATTTTTCAATTCGATTAAGCTTTAGGCTGAATCTCCATAAACAAATGTGCAATTTCTTGCCGTGTACCTTCCGCTTTGGCGGCAAATTAAAGCAAAGTCCAAGTGCGAGTCAAATTATTTCTTCACAAGTGAGTTACTGTTTTCATTGCGGCTCTTAATGTAACTAACTGTTTAGAAATATTCGTTATTATTGTGGCCCGAGCCGGGCCGTCAGCCAGTGCAGGTGACGTTGCCTGGTTTAATCGGCCCCTCAGGTGGGATGACTGTCTGACTCCGCGAGTGGATGCCTGGCTGGCTCCGGGCCTGTCGTCGCAGTCTTGATGATGATGACGATTATTAAAAATCACTCTTAGCCGGGCTAAGCGCATCTAAGCGCTGCCCATGCCCAGATGCCCGTGGCCAGATAAAAGCCAACATTGTCCGCAGTTTCTACCCAGATTAATGAGCAGGAATACGAATGGGAGGTATATACGAAAAAAGAAAATGAAAAGCTCAAAGGGAAAGCGGTTGGCCAAAATTTAAATCTCAACTAGGCACAAGTCAAATGAGATATTTGTCAAATTACGGTTTAAATAAGAAGTTTTTAAAAATTGTAAATAATGTTTAATGGACTTAGTTTGAGTTATCTAAAGGTTTAATTTCTTTATAAAATGTTATTGAATGTCGATTAAAAGAGTCTACAATTTCTTCTAAAAATTATATCGATAAATATCGATTAAATTTCTCTAAAATGCTCATATTTAAGGTCTTCCTGTAATCAGTTATGCATATTCTCCCTCAAAATCTTAATTAAATAATATAAAAAAATGAACAAAAAGGGAGAAAGAAAATATCACAAATTTTTTAAAGAAGTTATATTATTAAAATTGTAAAACTTTAGCAACATTTTTAGTTTTTCAAATTTTTAATTTTAGTATGCAAATTTTTAAATACGGTAAAAAATATCATTAAACATGCCGAATTGAATTTAAATCTTTTGTTTCTTAATTATTTTTTATTTATTTAAAGAGTTTATTAGAAAAAAAAATCCAAATTAAATTTCGATAAATATAATATTCAAGTCAGTAAACGGAAAATGATTAAGTTTTATTTAGGGTCCAAAAGGGCAAAGTTTGCCATAAGATACTGCTATACAGATTTTATTTAATAAGAAACCTTCTTTCATTCTCAATTAAAAATCTTTCTCTCGATTTTCAAGTCAAACAAACAAATAATTGCCTTAAATAGGCAGACGACCATCATATGTGGGCCACTTTAAAGGCAATTTTGGAAGCCACCCCGGAATAACTTCAAAGTTAAGTACGGATTTCTGGGCCAGATCTGTCCCTGCGATTACCAACCAGCCAAAAATCAGTTCTAAGAGGGATGGGGATGGGGATGGGAATGGGGATGTGTGTTCCCTGGAGGAGTTGGGGCTAATTGCAAGTGCAATGACTTCCGAGGAGACTCCACTTAAATGTGAGTTGGGATGGGACTTGGCTTTATTTTTTTGTCATAGAACCTGGACAGTGTGTGTAGATACCGAGACAAAGATAACACTAACATGGAAGGGAGGGGAACCGGGGAACCCGGGGGACACAGGTCTCGGCCTGGTCGGTTTGGGCTGGCTGCCCCTTGTCGCTTTCGCGGCTCAGTTAATGTTCATGTTAATGTGCTCCAAAGTATTCTCCGGCTATCTGTGCGTGCAATTGTGACCAGTGGGTTAAACCAATTTCACGCCGGTAAAGCGCCAAGAACCGAGCCCTCCAGGAGGAGCAGCATGGAGGGGGGTGGAGGCAGAGGAGGGCCGGCCCTTGGCCCTGGCTAAATGCGCATGACGTACACTTTTTGGACGGTACTCGCCGGCGAATGTCGCCAACGCGCCGTGATCTCTAGCCGGAATGGAACTTGGCACGGCCACAGCACTGAGAGAAATTTTAAAATGATTATTTATTTATTTTTTTTTTAATAAATAAATAGGAAAAACCTGTCTTTTATAGGTTATTTTATATTAGGGAGCCATACAAAATATGTTGAAAGATAATTAAAAATATAAATATATAAAAAACATTTATGAAAATGTAAGCCTTAAAATTTCTTTTAAGTTTGAGCATGTTTTTGTAATAAATTTTTTATTTTTATAAAAAATTAGAAGCAAAAATAAAAGAAGAAACACATTTTATTGTACTTTTTAACAATAAGCATAACATTCTTTTATAAAGCATTCTTACTTGTTCATAAATATGTTATTGTATCTTTTCTTATTTTTTTATTAGTATTTCTCTGTACAGTTTTTTACTTTGTAATTATATTTCTCTAGAATTTTTTCTTACATTTTCTTTAGCTTTCCTACTTGTTTATAAATTGCCCAATGTTTAGCTTTCTTACTTGTTTAATCATATTTCTCTGTACAGCTTTCTTACTTGTTTATAATTATTCCTTTTAATAGCTTTCTTACTTGCTAAATATTTTTAAAAGAAAACTTAAAAAAAAACTTGAATTGAAGCCTTATCAAATTTAATACAAAATCAAGACAATATTTAGGAAAAAAATAAAGAAAACTATTTTCCGAGCTTTTTGCTCTCCGAATTTCTTGAAAATATTTTTTCTCCCAGTGCAGACCCATGGACTTCAAAAGATGGAAATAATGACAGTTGGACTGCGACAAAAGTGCTCCGATCTCCGGCTCTTCTTTGCCAGGCCACAGTCACTGGAGCGCGAAGGAGCCTCAAGCCGAAAGGGAGACCCCAGAAGACCCCCGAGGAACCCAGATCTGGGCACTATATGGACATTATCAAATGGTGGCGCTGGCCAAAAAGAGAGCGGCGAAAGGAGAGCGGAGAGAGTGCGAGTGTGGAACGCATATTAGGCCATTAAATGCAGGCCGATAAGAGAGTTCAGCGGAACTGAAGCGAGCAATTTCAGGCTTAGTTTAGCTTGGCCATAATGCTATATACGATGTACCTACATACGTGTATATGAACTATGCTGGTCAAAATTAAAGCCAGCTAATATTTTAGGATAATTTTGTAGAGAGAAAGAAGTTTACAATGTAGAAGTTTTCAAATTAAAAAGGTTTTCAAGGTACTTTATGTAAAATATATCAAATTATACGATATTAGTGTACGATATTTATAGGGATATATTATAAAAGATTAAAAAATATATATTTTGTTTTAATTCAAAGCAAAAGATATTTACTTTGTCTTCATAATTAACAGCTTAATAATATACTAATAATAATATTGCTGCTTTTTTATAGCTATAAAACAATCTGTATATACTAAATTCATAAAATACTTCGAAATACGACTAAGTAGACCTATTACCTTGACCGCTGCTGTACTCACCAGAGGTATTAAGACACAGAGGGGGCCTGGGGACAACGCGGAGCAACGTGTGTCCACTACGAGAGGCATCACGATCTGGTCCAACATGCAGACATGTGTCGATGGTGCGGATATACTCGTACGAATACTCGAACTCCGACTCGAACTTGGTCTGGTACTCGTCCTCACATCGCTGTACAAACACAAGGCGTTTGGGGTCGGCGTGCTCGGCGCCGAAACATAATTTTCGCGATCGCAGAGCCTGAGATACTGGGCAGTGCTGTCAGGTAGAAAAAATAGAGGAAATATTGAGGATTTAGTTAAGATAATATAGAATAAATATAGAATAATATACATCTATTAATTATATAAATATCTTTACATAATAATAAATTATTATACTATATTACGTACATATATAAATATATATAAAAATGCATATTTCTTTTTATTTAACATGTTTATAACTTTTACAAATAATGATTTTTAAATATTCTTAGTTTGTAAAATATTTGTTTTATACATTTATAGATACTAGACTTCAAAGTATTTTTTTGTATATTAATAAAATTTCTAAGAATATTTATCATGGTTTATATAAATATATTTTGTACATGCATAAACCATATATTTTAAACAATTTGAAGACTGAATAATCTCCTAAAAATATTTTGTAAAATCCCAAGAAAAGACTCATATTTTTAATATATTTAATTATTTTTTATTTACATATTATTATTAGTATATTGTTGTATATTTCAGAGTTTTAAAGCTATAATAGACATCACTGATCCTGACGATCTCTGGCCTGGCTTAGGCCTGGGCAAAAGCCCAAACCAGATGCCAAACGATTTTATTGATTAATGAACCATAATTAGAGACATTTACAATGAGTCACAATAATTCTTCATTACCCGAAAGCCACACGCTTCGTCGGGGCTTCGACTTGGGCTTAGACTGGACTTGACAGTGGGTCTTCGCTAAGGCCTAAAGCCTAGAGGCTCTCGGTCATCAGCCAGGGGCATGTGTCCATAAATCGAGCCACTACTGTGCAGGCAGAGTGGCAGGTTAAAGCACTGAGAGCAAAATAAGAGCCTAAATACAATAAATAATTTCTAATAAATAGTAAAAAATAAAAAGAGAACTTTAACTACTTCCTCTATTGTTTTCGATTTAATCTTTTCTTTAATATCTTAAAAAGATTCTTAAGTTTACATGCACACTTTTTAACTATATTTTTTCTTGCAGTGCCTCAACTCCCACTAAACCTGCCTTTGCCCCTTCCAAATGCCAACTCCTTGGCCATCTGCATCCATGGAGCGATCGTGGCTCACGCGCACAACTCATTCAATTTCGGCACAGACACGACTCCAGATCCAGGTCCACCTTCCACCTTCTCCTCTGCGATCCGCGATCCTCGATCCTCCATCCAGGAGGAGGATCCCAGCTCCACTTCAATGAATGAATTCGGCGTCCCATTCTGCGTGTGTAAGCTTTCGGTTCAGGAAATCTGCAGGGAAATCGCTCTTGGAACGTGTCAATCGAACACGAAACGAACTCGGACACACACACATAACCACATACTAACATAATAGTGTGCATACGAGTTCATAAATCCTCCGCTCCGCGTGGAAAATCATTTTCCCAGCCAGTTTCGGTTGGTCAGCGGTGGGATCTGTAATTGAATTCGACTCCAACTCCACCTCCTCCTAGTTGCACCCCGACTCCTCGCAGGTGATTAATCGATAAATGTAGGCGATTTAAAACGACAAATGTGCGAAAGATACGAATGTTGCCCATAAATCGCCGCAAATGGCCAGCGATTAGGTTATCAAGTGTCGTTAAGTAGGCTAAATCCATCATTTCTGGCCATATAATTATATTCACTGCAAGTGTTTTTGGCCTTCATTAGCTGACGGAATTATAAGGTGAATTAAATAACATTAGTGGAAATATTCACTAATATTTTAGATAATTTGTAATATTTGTTAAGCGGTTATTAAGTATTTGTTCATTGGAATTGTTATGAGTTATGAGTCAGGAAGATCACATAAAAATTATATTGCAAGGGTGCTCTCTCTCGTAATTGAGAGTCCAGCAGAGTACGAATGGTAAGATCTCTCAGGGTGCAACTAACAATATACTCTCTTGTTTGGTACTGTTTGGACATTGAAGGCAAGGAGTGAAAGTGAGAGAGAGAGAGACAGAGAGAGAGAGAGAGAGAGGGAGAGAGAGAGAGAGAGAGAGAGGGAGAGAGCGAGAGAAAGGGAGAGATCGAGAGAGAGCATGAAAGAGAGAAAGAGGGTAAGAGCGAGAGAGAGGATAAAAGCAAGAGAGAGCGAGAGGGGGACAGAGCGAGAAAGAGAAAGAGAAAGAGAAAGAAAGAGAGAAAGAAAGAGAGAGAGAAAGAGGGACAGAGATGGACAGAGAGGGAGAGAAAGCAAGAGAGAAAAGGATAGAGTTTTAGTAGTTTCACAAAGAGAATCGAATGGAAAACTCTCTCAGAGTGCAGCCAAAGGTAAACTCTCTTCTTCGCTGCCGCTGTTACATTGCAGGCAAAGCGTGAAAGAGAGTGCAAGAGAGAAATAGTGATTCGAAAAGCAAGCAGTGTCATAAGAGCCAAACTAACTCTCCCACAATAATAATAAGTATAATAATAAGTAACTACAGTAAATTAATTCGTGTAAATTATAAAAGAAATATTTAAACAAGTATAATTTAATGTATATAATTATAGAGTTATTAAACTAATATTTTACAAGCACCATAAGACACCTCTACCTTAATTAATTAACTAATGTTGCATGCATAATTTCCTATGCTTAATTTTCTTATCAAGGAAAATCTTCAAGGTTCTCTGGCAGCTCCTGGGGACTCACGCCCATTGCCTCTTTTCTTTTTCAATTATTTATTTTTGCGATTTGGCTTTTGTGTAGGCCGACGACGACGACGACGATCGATTAACGATAACTCAGCCGGGCAGCAGCATCATCGGCGCTGCAGCGCCGAGATATGGCCACTCGATAACCGCTGGCAAATAAAGGAAAAGCCAGGAGAGGAAAAACTGCAACTGGAACTGGCCTCAAATGAGTTTGGTTTCCCTTCCCCCTTCCCCCTCCCCCCCGCACCGATCGACGAGGCCAATTTACTATGCATATTTATTTGGGAAAATAAGTAATCAATGGAGTGTGGGGAGTGGGAAATGGGAATGGAAATGGAGATGGCAGGAAACCAAACACGACACCGACACCCTTTCCTAAATAAATAAAAGCTGATTTATGTAATTTTCGCAAATTGCCTGGGCTTCTGGATTGGCACGGCTCCCATGATCCATGATCCAGTTGCCGGGCCAAATCGATGCGCAATTATTGCCCAGATCACTGACCATAGACCAGAGGAGACCTGACCCCAACAGCTTCAAATGGCCAAGAGCAGAGAGCCAGAGCCAGAGCCAGAGCAGAGCCAGCAGGAGCCGCCGCGGTGCGAAATTTAAATTTTTCGCTCGAAACGCTTCTGGCGACATTCTGGCCGAGAGTCAGAGGGAGAGAGCCACTTGCCCAGGCGGACCAAGGGGACGTGGGAACTTGGGAGCCACCGACTCCGACAATGTCCCACCCCTGACAAAGGCAACTTCAGCAAGCCAGCACTGGGGGGAAATTTATAAAAAAATATAATAAATATATTTATATAAATATTTTTGAGAATATAATTTCCCCAACTTGATTTTAATTGCAACTTCCTTTAGTCTTTGTGAGCTTACTATTTATTTTATTTATTTTTCATTGGGCATTTTTTAAACATTTTATTTTTCATTGATTTCTCACAGTGCTGCTTTGGCCGTGGGCTGCTAGGCTTGCCGCAGAGTTTGGCTCACGAATTCTGCTGGCCGTCCGCCGCGGATCTTGGCCAAAAGCAAAGCTGCTGCTGGTGCTGCTCCCACTTCTGTTCCCACTTTTCCGGCCAAGAGCTAACAGCTAACAGCTCCTACTGCCGCCGAGTGGCTGCCCACTCCCAGTCTTGGCCACGGTCTCTTAGCCACATTCGAAGCGCTGTTGGCCAGCCAACAATGGCTCTGTGTGGATCGATTAAATTGGTCGCTAAAGGTCGAAATTAAATCACGAAATAATTGTTACACCAAATAAGTTCTTCTATGTCTTCTTTGCGGCTGCTAGCTGCTAGCTGCTAGCTGCTGCTTCTTGGCCATCGTGCTCTCGGAGAGCAGCCAACTGGGCCCCTTGATCTATCTGGAGCCCTGATGACCGTTTCTGGCCAAATTCCCATAGCCCATACCCAGGCCCAGGTGCGGGGTGAGGAGCCCACTGGGGCTCGGACTCGGTACAATGCCCTTATCGAGTTGCAAGTTGCAAGTTGCAAGTTGCCAACAGGCAACAGCAGCAATATCGGCTGCCCAAGGCAATTACCTCGTGTCACAATAAATTGTTTCGTTTTTCGCCCAAAATTCACACTGCAACGGCTTCAGAGATATCAAAAGAGGCCTGACAATAAATAAATAATTATTTAAATATCCGCAAATAGTAAATAAACAATTAAAAAATCCAATTTTTAAGCATCTCTCTTGGTATTTATAGTTTCTTGTAAGTTAATTAAACCTCTTTTCTCGCTGTGCATCTATGGGGACGATCACAAATCTTCCGCTTGTTTGACTCGCCGTGTAATATGTAAATTGAAAATGCTAAACGCCACAGACACTCGACCTAAACGCTGCTGCACAGTCATAGATACAGATACGCGATATGTCGATACAGATACAGATACGGATACAGCTGGAGATACAGATACATTTACGGTTGCCGAGACACAGAGAGGCCTCGCCAAGAAAACAAAGTATCAGGTATGTATATAGCGGGTAAAAACCTTATAGAATATATCGATAAATAGGTCGCACTCAATATTATATCGTAAATTTTGTAAATTTTTATTAATCGAAACTTTAAATAACAAAAATCCCTATTTAATATATATAAAAGAAAATATCTGTATTAATTTAATATCAACAGTATTGTAAATTTGTGATATATCGAATTTTAAAATATCGAAAATCATTATTTTTATAAATTTGCAAAAATATCGCACTAATTTTTATACAAAAATTTTGTCACGTCTTTTTTTTATTATCAAAAATTTCGCAATCTTAAATTTCCAAGACAATTTTTAATAATAATATTACAAAATTGAAATTAGAATTCTGGATTTTTTAACGACAAATTTTAATGATTGAATATTAAATTAAATTAATAAGTAGAGTAGAAGATTACTGAATGAAAATTTTAAGCATTTTCTGCAAATAATTTAAACCTGAAAGCCCTGGAAATAACATTTAAAGTTTTCCATATCTTTCTATATTATTTATTTACTCAATTTTATAATTTCCTGAATGCAATTCTTTGAAATATTAACCGAAATCAAAATAAATCAATCAATTACTCGAATTCTCAGCCTTGGAGGTGATTGATCAATCGCTCTGCCTCTGTCTACAGTCGGACCCCATTAAGTCCGACGACCATTCTCTTTGCCTTTCTCTTTGCCCTGCAAAAAGGCGGCTAATTGAAACCGAAAAGAGCAGCCGAAAAACGCGAAATAATATTGAGAAAAATCATGAAAAAAAAAATCAGCAAGAAAATGTAAAAAAAAATCGCGAAAAACTCCCCTTCTTGAGAGCACCCACATTTTGCCTCCCCCCGGGAGAGGGAGTGGGGGAAAACCATTGACAAACGATGGCTGGCAGTACAAATTGAGTTATTGTAATTGCCCGAAACGTTCGAAATCCATCTCGGTCTCTCCAGGTTTCTCCAATTCTCCGATTCTCTCGCTCTCTCTCTCTCTCTGTGCGAGGTGGGTGAAAAGTGGGGGGGTTTTCCAGGGCCACGACTTCTTGAGTGGCATGTGAACGAACGTCTTGCGAAATGCGACCAGGACGTGGATGTGGATGTGGATGTGGACGTGGATGTGGATGTGGATGTGGATGTGGAATTGGACGTGGATGTGGATTTGTGGCACTACTGCCGAGCGATGGAGATGGAACCGAGAGCCAGGTTAGCGGCTGACTGATGCCCCAGAGTCACAACTGCAACTGCAACTGGAACTTCCAATGACTGATTGCCAGGCAGTCGAGTGGAGGTCAGGTGATGGACGACTCCAAATCCAATTCCCCAATCCGCAATCCCCAGTCCGCGTACCCAGTACCCAGTCCCCCAGTTTCCAATCCCCAATCCAAGCGTGCAACAGTCCGTCGTATCCCATCCCATCGTATCGCATCCCCACATGTTTGTAAATTACACACGATCATTAAAAGATTGTATTCATGTCGAGATATTTCGCGGACCGCATTTAAATATTGTTGGAAGGGTATATTGGATATTGAATAAGGTTCATATTTAAGATTGTTATATAATTATAATACAGAAATTTAAGAACAATGAATAATAAAAAGTTATGTCTGTTCCCAAGTAAAACCATATTTATGAAACATTCTTATAAAGAAATTAATAAAATAACTGAACTAGTTGAGAATTATAAGAAAAAATTATATAGAAACTGGATACTGCTGTCTAAATGTCTTACAATTTTAACTTAATAATCTTATTCATAAAAATTCTAATTTATTTCTATAAATAAAAGCACTTTGCTAATAAAAGAAAAATTCGATTTAAACCAGACTTAACCAGTTGCGAAATATAAAAAAAAACTAAAAACTGTAGTGCTGCTTACATCATATAAATATTTTATTTTATTTATATACCTTTTATTATATAATCAATATTTCTTTATATAATTCATTCTATTTTTTGCAATTTAAATTAGTAAACGTTAAATCCAGGGTACTCCTATAGTCGCTACACTCCGCCTGGCCACACAATTCTCACTTGTTGCGATTGTCGGTGCGGTTGCATGTCGGCATCGCCTGTCATAAGCGGCAGGCTTTTTGGCTTTTTGGCTTTGGGCCGCGGCTTCGACTGGAAACTCAGCTTCAGCTTCAGCTCGAGCTTCAGTTTCGGCATCGACTTCGACTTCGGCCTCAAATCCCAGCTTCCCCTTCGACTTTTGCTCTTGGATTTGCCTTGTGCCTGCCTTTAATGGAGCACCAGCTATGCGATTTGCAAGTACGGCCACATTAGCGCCACGAGTAACCACTGGCTGAGTGGCGAGCTGACGGGGAGCAGGGGGCTTAAGGGAGCCCCGAGGGCAGAGCGAGGGTTAAGGGGAATCCCAACATGCAATACACGTACCGCACCATACCATATATACACTCCAGCCAAGAGGCAACAAGGTTGTTTGTCCGACATGATGATGAGTGTTTTAGGCGGCTGGAGTCGGGCAGCAGTCAGGACACTTAGAGAAATTTCATTAAGGGACTTAGAAATTAGGAGAATAATCAATATATGCTAAAATATAATTATACTGAATGGAAGTTGAGGAATTTATTGCTAGTCAAGTAGGAATCCTTTTCTCTATCGTTTTCTCTTTCTTTCTACGCTTTGCCAGCAATGTACAAGCCTTAGATTCCGAGAGAGTTTCTTTCTAGCTGCTCCCTAAAACTGATTTTGGCCTTTATTGTCCTTTTCTACGAGAGAGATCCCCCTTTTTCGTGTGATTTTAAGAGTAAAATCGTTTCTCTCCCGCGCTCTCTCTCTCTCTCTCAAGCTTTTGCCTGCAATGTACAAGCCTCAGTTTACGTAAGAGCTTCTTTTGAGCTGCATTCTGAGAGAGCCTGCAATGTGCAAGCAAAAGAGCTAGTTCTGAGCTAGCTTTGCTACATTTCTCTCAATCTCTTTCTCTCCCCCTCTCTCACTCTCACACTCTCTCCCTCTCTATCTCTCCCCCTCTCTCTCTATCTCTCTCTGTCGGTCTGTTTCTCTTTCTTTCTCTCTCTCTCACTCTCTCTCTCTCTCTCTCTCTCTCTCTCTCTCTATCTCTGTGTCTGTCTGTTTCTCTCTCTCTCTCTTTTTCTCTGAGAGATCTGAATGTAAGAGCTATGCACTTTTATCTTTTGCATTTTAAAGTGTCTCATTATTATTAATTTTTATATCTTTATATTTGTATTCTTTTTATGATGAATTTTTGTATATAGTTTACTCTTCTCTCTATTTTTTAATATTATTATATCTTCTCTATGCATTATTTCTCTCCGTGCTGGCTGTTCATGACTGCCCAAGATGTTGCCGAACTTTCGGCCAAGTTGCTTTCGGGGCCCCGCTTTCAGCGAGTGCGAGTGCGAGTGCATGTAAATGAGCGTTGCAACTGTGTTGTCCAAGTCGAGGCCCAAGTCGAAGCCGAATCTGAAGTTGCAACTGTCGAATGTGTGTTCGATGATGATCGCCGATGAGGCTCATCATGATGATGGCGACGATGATGATGACGGTAAATGGTGGATAGTGGATAGTAGATCTGTGCGACGTTATTGTGCCAAGGTAAGAGATCGGTTGCCAAATTGTTAAAAATTCTTAAAATAGAAGGTACGAGAGGCAAGGATTTTTTTATGCCAGTCACTGCCGAAAATGACAACAAAGATCATTGCAAAATACACACAGATATATATATATATATAAATATGTATATTTATAGCTCGGCACGAGCATCTGCAGTGCTGCATCTTTCCATCTTGCAGCTCCCCCGCTCGGATTGGCGGCAAAAGGTGAAGAATCCTTTGGATTGTCAAAATATTGTATGCCAAAAACGGCTCACGAGCGGTTGGATAGCTGTGGATCTGTGTGGATCTGTGTGGATCTCTTCCCAGACCCCGTCGAGTCTCAAGTCGAGTGGCAAGCCGGGCCGCATAAATACCAAATAAATGTCCGGCTGAAGCAATTGACACATTTGCATTTACCGAAAAGGTGTATCTGTATCTTGTATCTCAGCCGAGTGCACTTGCAATTTGTCTGTATATATATACTGTCCAGGAAGGAGATATATATTTTTGTATCATATTTTTCCTAGGCGAGAGATTTCGCACCAGCCGGGGGCAGTTTACCGCTTTTCATGGCTGCTTTTCAGTGGCTTTTCCTACAGAGGCGCAGCCGCAGCCGCAGCCTCAGCCAGGGCCAAGCCCCCGAAAATGCTCATAATTCTCCAGTTCGACGTTGTCAACGGGAGCGGCTTCTGCACTCATCGCCTCGCATCTGCCATTGCCAGCCAATAAAAGCAATTGTGCCATGTCTCGGACGCTCCTCAGTCAGTCAGTCAGTCAGTCAGTCTGCCAGTCGGTCCGTGGGTCTGTCTCTGAGTCAGTCTCCCAGCCAGTCTGTGGGCTAGTCAGTCGGCCAGCCAGAGCTGGCCAGAGCCAGTAAATGCCATCATGAGCCGGACGGAGGAGCTGCCAGTTCCTACTGCATCACGTTTTCCCTGGCCAGCCACGAGGGAGAGAGAAAAAAATAAAAGATTTTGACTTTTGATTGCCGGCAGAAGCAGCAGCAGCCAGGCAAATTTTCAGTCAACCCCAAAAAGTCTGACCGAAACGAAGCTGTGAGCTTAAAAAATAAGAAACCAAACGAAAAAGGGAAACATTAAAGCGAAAAGCAAGCATTTAACTAAATACTCTTTGAATTTAAATATTTTAAAATGTATTTAATTCAGAGCCACAGAAGTTATGGGAATATTTAAATAAATTTTTTTAAGCTCTTACAAGAAGCTGTTACATCTTATCAGAGCTTAGCAAAGATCGATAAATTAAGAGGAAAAAGGACAACATAAAAATAAACCTTTAAATACGAAAAAAATCAAATAAAGACATTAAGGCAGGTGTTAATGAAATAATCAATCAATTCAAGAGCTTGAATTTCATTAAAATATTTTTGATAGCTTGAAAAATATAAAAAATAAGAGGAAAGACGATAAACATAAAACCAAAAATACTTTAAATATATGTCCAATTAAATAAAAATTTCAAAATAACTTTAACTAAATAAAAGTATTTTAAAAATATCTTTAAATATTTACAAGTATTTAAATATGTCTTGAATGATTCATTAATTAATTCCAAAACATTGAAGAGATTTAGAAATAGCAGAAAATCTCTGTATTGCTTATTGACTTTTAAAGGTTAAGTCTAAAAATAAATATTTATTTTATTCTTTTTATACACAAATGCTCAATAAATAAGTGTTCCTTTAGAAATATAAGACTAATATAATCGAAAAAAGACACAAATAAATTTTACAACATATTTTTGACACTTTAAATAGTTTAAAATTAAATGGGCTATATATCGATATTTAAGATTTCTATATATCAAAGTTTACCATATTTTTTAATATGAAAATAGGCGCCATATTATTTCAGATATATTACTAACTATTCTTTATGATTTATAAAAATTTCCACAAAAAAACACTTGAATATACACATTTTTTATATATTTTTTTATTAAATTAACATAAAGCTGTTTTTTAATTTAAATAAAATATCGGCGATATTACGCTTGCTTTTAAAAAATGTTTATCTGTACGAGAAATAAGTTTAGGTTCAGTAAAATAATTTGAATAGAATTCATAACATGTTATTAAATACATTTTTAATCCAACTAACCCAAGCCTTAGTAATGTGACAGATAAAATTATCATTTAAATTAGGAAAGCATTTGAAAAAATTACCCAAAAACTGCAAAAACTGAGAAGAGCTTACAAAACAATCCCAATACCCTTGGCAAAAATAGTTAAAATACGAAATACGAAAAAAATAAAACGAAAAAAAGGTGAAAAAACCGAAACCAATAGCAAAACCAAACTCTGGTCATAGAACGATTCCAATTTCAATTGCGATTCATGACCGCTGGTCATGCTTGCATGCTCCACTGCTACCTGGCTCCCTTCCCCCCCCAAGTACCCCTCCCCCACCAGCCCAGTGCTGGCCAAAAAAGGGACACAACCTGGCCGAGACCAAGTCCGGTCCAGTTGGAACACCATGGCCATAAAGTTCAAGCAATTTGAACTCTTCCCTCGCCGTAACAACAGGCAGCTCTAACTGGCGAGTCGTGAAATTCACAGCAGTCACATTATGTGTTCTTGGCCAGGGAAAACCGGGGGGATCCCAGGGGTAACCCAGGGGGGGCACCAGAAAGTGTTAGCACCGAACAAACACCAACGAATCAGGCCAGAAAGCTGCGGAGAATTTCCCAGAAAAGACCTGCCTGGCCAGGGGAAGAAGCTGTGAGTCTTTAAGCTATTAGTATTTCAAAATGGCACTTATTTGATTAAAAATATGTTTAAATATATAAATAGATTAAAAAATATATGAAGAAATATAATAAAAGAAATATTTAAGCTACAAGTCATCTACTTTTAATTTAAATAAATATTTTAACAAACTTCAAAGCAACCTTTCTGGGATTTAACACAACTAGAAATCCAGTTCAAGTTCAGGCAGATTCTACTTCTGGCCAAGATCTCCTCAAGCTGCTGGAATCTCAATTAGTCCCGGGGTAAACTCCATTAGCAGGGATCTCACAGATCGCAGATCAGGCCTCCAAATCATAATCCCATCGAAACGATCTCACATATCCAATGGATTTTGCACACATTCCAGGCAGACGAGAGACTCGATACAATTGCCCAAGCGGGCATCTGTTTCGGAGGAGCGGAAGATGTCCCCAGATCCTATCCCAAATCCCAAAGATATAGATCCCATCAGGGGAAGGTGCACAGCATGTGTGTGTGGAAACGGGATCACTTGGGCAAATAATCTTAGGGAACCCCAATTAAAATCAATCACATTTTCGGGCCAGAGCCTCATAAGCAGATAATCATCATCAGAGATGCTCCGTTCTGCGATTTTCTTCTGCAGGAATATAGTAAATATCCTGGTGAGCTTCTCCGATGATCATCATCGAGAGACGGCTTCTTTTTCCTTTCCTTTTTTTTATTCTTTAGCAAACCCAAATACCAACTCAGCTCATCGGTTTTTTGCTATTACACAAAGAACAGAAGCGGTGGCGGCGGCGTCGGCGGCGTGCGAAAATCTAGGCAGGACTCAAGGAAACCCTAGATCATTGTATAATATTTGTTAAAAAAAAGAAGAAAAATAGAGGAGGAGAAAGGAGCAGAAGGGAGAAGAAAGGAGCAGAAAGGAGCAGAATGGAGAAGAAAGGAGATCAGCGGAGAAGAATGAGAAACCGCTAGGCATTCGCGTCTCAAGTATGTCCGTTTGATCCTGGCTGTTTCATCAGGATGTTGGTACCGCTATAAAAACGATCCGTGCGTCTTAAGTTTCCTTTTTTTCTGATATATATATATATATTTATGGTCTTTTTTGTGTACTTATTTGTTGTATTTTTTTGTTGTTCGCTCGCTATTCATGTTTTGCGAGGCCAATGAGGGATAGCCTTGTGCTCTTGAGCCTGCCACTGGTCCTGCTCCTGCTCCTGCTCCTTTGGTGGATCCCACTCACTGCCATTGTGTTCCTTTTATTTGATAGGCTTTTTTTTAATCAAAAGTCTAACTGTACTTTGTTTTTTGAAGGGCAGCAGAGGGGTCAGAGGCTAGAGATGGTCATGGGAGAAAATTTCAAGGTAAAAACGAAGGATATCTTAGGGATTGTAGAAAATATACTTCATACTGTATATATAAAACGGTAGCAATTTTCATAAATTTTATAATAAATTTGCTTAAATATATAGTAAAAAGATTTGATGGTAATTATTAATATTAAAAATCCCTCAATTTAAAGATTTCTTTAGGGTTTTATATAACAAAAACAAACGGATTTCGTTTATCTTATAATAAGATTTAAAGTATATAGTCATTAATGTACAAATGCATAAAAAAGAATTAAAATATTAAAATATTACATATATATTAGTACTTAAGTTAATAAAAATTAAATATCAAATAATTTTAACACGTTTTCTATTCAATTAACTCATTGAACCTATTTTTATGAGCCCTTTGAGTGGCTTAGACAACATTCTAACCCATCGATCATCCTTTCGAATCGAATTTAATCCAAAAAATCCCATCTGGCCGGACCAGCTTGACCTCTACCTGCGTGGGAATTATTCTAATAGAGCACTTTCTTTTTACACCTGATGAATAAATGATCCTCGATCCTCAATCCTCGATTTACCATCCGATTCGGTGCAGAACATGTGTGTTACAAATTCGAAATTTCCCCCCTGATTTCCGGTGGTTCCCACACTCGCGATCGCCGCTCGCTTGATGATCCTTCGGGTTCCTTCGATCCTGCGGCGCATGCACGCCCGCATCACAAGTGCCAGAATCTGCAGGATACTTTGCTCCTGTCAGGCGCTGTTCCTTTCTCACTGAGAGAAAAGGTGTCTTAATATTTAAATAAAATATACATTTTCTAAAAAATGTACTAAAAATGTGTTTAAACATATTTGTAAAATAAAATGAATAACAAACTTTGCCTAAAAGGGAGAATTAATGAACATATGAAAATAGATATATTATTTGAAAAACTGAGTACTTAAATTAAGATTCTCGAATATTTTAGCTGAAGAATTTCTAAGTTTTTACTTGTTCAAAACCAAAATAATTATTTAAATACTATGTATAAAATATTAATATTGATATTAAATACAATTACAACTTTATTAATCTTTTGTTCATAGAGTTATAGAGTTTCCATAAGTTAATTTCATTAATTTAAGTATTTTATATAAGAAAAATAAATAGATATGTAAGAATTAAGTGTAATTTTACTCAGATTTTAATGGCAATTATGTATAACATGTATTTAATAAAATATAAAAATTAATAATATATAATATTTAAAATTTTGCTTAAGCAAATATGCATTTTTTTTCTAAAATTTACTTACTAAATTTATGTTTTTTTGATAGAAAACATGAATGAATACACAATTTTTAGTATTTTTATTTAGATTTTACTGAATATTTTAAATACAATATATTTCCCAATTTTTCCTGTTTATTAATTTGTAATTATAATTTCTAAATATTTCTCCTTGTGTATCCTGTATCTGCCTTTGATCTATTATTATATTTTCAGCGTGTTTACAAACACATCACGGCTCGCACAGAACGCGCAGGACTCGCACCGGACAGCGCCAGGATGCTGTTCTACCTGGTTTCTCCTACGATGCCGTATACCGTTTTTCCTCTATTTTCCTTTTCGGGGCACATCTGGTACCGTTAAGCTGGACCCAGCAGGTCATCTCGCAGGTCCATCGACCCATTGCACTTGGCAGGCGGCGATTCATTCCCATTTTCCGTGGTCAGGGAACACTTCCTGCCTTTCCCTCTTCCTAATCTGTATTTCACAGCGGCGAAAATTGCTTAGCTCACCCGGGTTTCCCCTCTAATTATTGACGGCAAAATCGGAAAATTCGGAAAAATCAAAAAGGAATGAGAGAAACCACAGCCGCAGCGACCAAGTGTCCAACAATTGATCCTTTTGCGGATATACACCTTAATTGCCTTAGGGGGTTGAGTAGAGACAAAATAGGAAATGCAATTTACAGAAAGGATCCGACAAAAAACAGAAAAAAACTACAAGAAAAGGATCATTAACTACTGAAATAGACGGCGAGTCAATCGCTTTGGTCATTCCAAATCAATTGACCGCAGAAAAACGGGGGAAAAGTCGGCAAAAAATTCATTGAACGGAAAAGGAGTATATTTATAATTATTTGGCGGCAGGAAAAAGGGATAATTACTGGTAGGAGGGAGTGAGGAATTCAATTAGAATCCCTCGTTTGTACTAAATATATCTAATATTAATTTGATTTCTTCGTTTTCGTTTGTCTTGTGGCTTAAGAAATTTTTCATTTAATTATTTTCTCAAGAAAGTTATTATTTATTTGTATTTAACATAAAGGAATTTATTATTTGATTTATTTAGAGTTCATGATATTATATTATATTATATTAGCAACATTTTAATGGTTTAATTTGCCTTTTTCGACTGTTTAAAATAGAGAAGTTAAGTGTTGAAGGTTTAAATTCAAATGTTTCACTGTTAAAAATTTAAAATTAAAGGTTTAAGGTAAATTATACGTTTTCTGGCTCTTTAAAATATAAAAGAAGTCATTCCTAGGCAAAAATAATAAATTGAAAAATGATTAAAGGTCTGAATTAAATATTCTTTTTGCTTAAAGTATAAAAGATAAATATTTCGGACTTACAATAAAAATATTCTGACCCTTTAAAATATAAATAAATCTTTTTCTAAGCCAAAATAATTAATTAAAAAATATCCATTACGCAAAACATAGAATTCGGGAGGTCCTGACCAGCATAAAGTGAGCCTAAAATCGTTTATAAATATGCCAGGATATGGAAATCAGGCCGCGACCTTCCTCCAGCTTCCCTGTTTTTTATGCATTATTTTTTTTATTGTGAACTCTGTGTGACCTGTGAACCCGATCGCAGTGGGAATGGGGTGCGAAATTGGTTGCCGATGATGATGCTTCCGGGATGGTTCCGGGCCCGATCAGAGATAGTTGTCGCGGGTCAGCCCATGGAGTTACCCTGAGGATGCGGTGACCCAACTGGATTTGCAGAGGGTCCTGGACCAGCCTCACCCTTATGCAAAGGACGCATGTAAATTAATAAATTATAGTCAACTAATGCGCGGCCCTCTCACCCCGTAAAAAATAGATGAGACGACGACCTTTTCGGGATGCATCGTTTTTTTTTTTTTTTGTTCTCTTTTTACATTTTCCATTAGTTCCGGTTTACCGGGGGTAAACTCTTTCGCGCAGCCCTTTTTTTGGCAGGACATTGCACCACTTGGGACGAGGATGCATATTAAAAAAAATTCAAATTCAAATTCGGGGGGAGACAGAGGAAGTTATTCAATATTCGCGGGTACAGGAAGTGGCCATGGCTATATGGATATATGGATATGTGGATATAGTGTGTGTGTGTGTGGACTCGTGGGAAACGAAAGGCGTTCGAATAAATAAATCAAAGTGCAGTACAGCCACGCCATGACCGCAGATACTGCATCATCGCATGCAGATACATTTACAGGGGCAGATGCAGACGCAGATACAGATACAGATACATCATTAGCGAGCGGATGCAGGCCTCGCTGCCCCACAAGAAAAGCCGGGAGTGTCCCCGAAGAGGCCCCGAATTCCCCCGATATCGACGCGGGGCTGCTCCCAAATGGACACACATGTGTCACATGGCCGAGACTCCACCAAGAAGGGAGCAACTTCTTCTGCCGTACTCCCCCATCTGCCGCATATCCTGCCAAGGATCCCTATTAATAGTAACCAGAGCCTAGGTCAATGTGTTCCACGTTACACAAAAATCCAGTCCCAAATGAAAATGTATATTTTGGGGAGATAGTTTGCAAGTGGAAAAAGTGCCTAGGGTTTACTTAAGGTTCGTATTATTTAATTAATGAATTCATTGAATTAAATATTGTATTATTTTAATATGGTGTTATATTTTAAAGGGGTTTATTGTTGTTATAAACGCAAATTTGCCTTGATTTAATGATCTGATTGGTCTGATCTTTGGGGAAAGTTTAATAGATTTAATTATAATATTTGAATATATTTCTTAATTATTATTTAATTTTACTCATAGTATTATTTTATAAATTTGTTATCCTTGCAAAAGAAATTAAGAAAATTCTTGAAAAACTAACCTATTAGACTTTGTAAGGTAATTCCTTTGTGGCTTAGTTTTCTTAATATTCCCTTCAGATTTAGAATATAATATCTTTGAACATATATATTTAAATATATGCCTAAAGTTCAACTATATTTATTAAATTAAATATATATTTAAACGTATATATGTTTAGTAATGATATACTTATTTAATAATATTAAAATCTTTCTTTTCCGTTCTATTTCCTTTTCTCATAATAAACAATAAAGATATTGCATTACAATTCGCTGTCATGGAGTTACATCAAGCCAGATTCTGGCGTAATTTTTCTTGGAAAAACGTTTGGGGAAAAGTTGGAAAGCGGCCTGCAATGTACAGTAACACAAATCGAAGCGGACACTATAAATAGCCACCCTCCGCGACGAAGACGAAGACGACGGCTGTGGCGCATCAATATCCAGCTAGCAATCGCTACACTCAACAAAAAGTAGGGTTAATTTAAATAAACAATAAGAAAGTCTGCCTAATAAATTTTGTTTTTGAGAGGTAAGCGAACTATAAACTGGTCTGAATTAAATAAAGAAAAATTAACAAGGGATTTCTAAGCTTAACTAGACTTTAAATTTTATCATTTTCATAATTCCACTTAAGAAATTTGTTTCAAAATAATTTCTTTGGGGTTTTAACTTAATTTTTATTAAAAAATGTAAGTGCATTGTTTATTTTTCATTTAAATATTTGTTGTAACAAATGTCAAGTGATTTTTAAACATTTTTGCTGGTAATTGTTGAAACTATAGCTTAAAAATTTAGATTTTTAGCAAGGAAAAACTTCTTTACGAATTCTGATTAAATTTAATGGATAAAATTTTTATTGTTTCAAGGCTTTTAAATTTAAAAATTAAGTATTATTTTTATTTATAAAAATTGATGTATAATGTATTTTTTAATCACCTTTCTGACAGTGTAAAAAGGAGTTGAGGCTGGCCCCGCAAATGGCTGGGACAAGCGCTGGCTTCTGAGATGGCAACTGAATGATGATAAAGAAGGGGTGTGGGGGGAACTGGAGACTGCAGGGGAGGTGGGGTGAAGGGGTGCGTCTGCGGCAGGGGTGGGGCAGGGTATGGCCTGCCGGACGGTTGGCTAAATGAAACACATTCGAAACGACATTAAGTAAACAGACTAGCAACCATGTCAATGTCAAACGCACTCGCCGCCTCTGTCTCAGTCGCAGTCGCAGTCTCGGTCGCAGTCGCAGTCGCAGTCTCAGTCGCTGCCGCTGCCTCAGTTGCTGCTGGCGCTGCGCACATGTGCGTGGCCATGTAACGGGAAAAAGAGGCCGTGTGGACAGCGCTCCTGGCCCTCCCACGCATCCCCATCTCTTCGCCAGAAGCTACAGTAGGCACTCGATGCCAAGGAAAATTAATTAACAATTTTTAAAAAATTTTTAACAATCAAAAATATTATGGTATAAAAAAAAAATGACAGAAAAAGTCTTCAGAAATCCCACAAATATATTTTCTTGG
Source organism: Drosophila jambulina (assembly GCA_018152175.1). Taxonomy (NCBI): domain Eukaryota; kingdom Metazoa; phylum Arthropoda; class Insecta; order Diptera; family Drosophilidae; genus Drosophila; species Drosophila jambulina. The sequence continues at coordinate 1,136,378 of JAECXH010000099.1, read as the reverse complement.
AGTTTCATTTGAAGAATATTGATGACTATCGATATATAAATAATAATCGCAATTTAATTTATATAAAAATAATATTCATAATTTTAACTTTGTTATTTTTAAATGATAAATGAGTAAGTAATTAGTTTGATATAAAATATAAAAATATAAAATTTAATAATATAGATAAACCGGAAAAGAAGCTTTTCTTAGGGAACCGATGCTTCTATACCTTTGGATCATAAAAATTGATCATAACTAAGCCAAAAATGAATTAATTTCAATTCGAAAGGCAGCTCTGTGCTAGGTTTTACTAGATTAACAAATTTGCACATTGAATTTATAATTTTTAAAAATTGAAATTTTTTTTCATATTTTTGAAAATTTTAATGATGCAACCCTCATAAAATTTTGAAAAAATTTTTACAAATTTATTTTCTGTCGGACATGGCTAGATCGATTGGGCTTTTGATGCTGATCAAGAATATATATGATTTATAGGGCCGGAAATGACTGCTTCACTGACTAAAATTATAATAATACATAAAAATACAAAAAAAAATGTTATTTTTCGAAGAATGCAATAAATTTACGATATTGAAAATGTTTAATATTTTTAATTATATTTTTGTATTAAAGTCTACAATATTATCGATATTATAATGATGAGATTGATTTTGTGAATATATTAAATCTCTCCAAATTTTTAAATGCAAAAAAAAATTATATAAAATAATGTTTGTAAAATGTTTATAATATTTTTTATAGATATTACATTATTAATTTTTCTTTTTTACTAATTTTATTTAATACCATCCTCAGTTTCTTTATCGATGCCCCACTGTGGCCTGTCTCCTCAGACGCAGGAGTTGTCGCTTCGATGGCATCCGCATCCTCACGGTCATCGGCGGCAGATGAGAACGCGACTCCACATCGACGGATGCGCGTGTTTATTTTAGTATTGCGAGTGTGTGAGTGTGCGTGTGTGTGTGTGTGGGGATGCACTGCATCCCACCAGTCATAAGAATCTATCTATTTCGGTAACAAAATGCCAGCCAGCCCCCCCTTTACCCATCAAACTCACGCACTGCGCCACTCGACTTTCCACATTTTCCACAATGCCAAAGTCAAGTTCAACGGCGATCGCGATCGCCTTCCCTCTCCACACGCACACAAATGCACAGAATTTCCCATTATAGAATTTTCTGAAAATACAAAATGCATCCACACATCCTTGGGCAACATAAATGTTCAAATATAGTACTCGAGGAATGGAGAATAAATTGTTTAGGAAGCCCAAATTCTGGTATTTATTACTTCGCGAGTTTTTACTAATTTTATTTTATTTTTAATAGTTTAAGGATGTTTTTAGTTTGTTATTTGTTTAATGTTTAATATGGAACTTAAGGGAATTCCCACAGAAATTGTAGGTATTTAGCCTTAATTTATTTATTAAAAATTAAGGTATACGTGTGTAGATATTGATATATCTCCGAATCAACACTTTAAAGTATTATAAACTTCAACATTTATCTTAAAACCTTAAGCCTAAAATTTATTTAAAAATAGTTTTATGAATGTAAAATATTTAAATACATAAATACAATTAATAAAAATATTCATACAGTTTTTGAAATATGTGCCTTGACTTTAATGCAATTAATACATTTGTGGATAAATAAATAAATCATTAAAAAAGTGAATAAATGAATGCCTATATCAATTACTAAATAAGTACTAAAGAAGTTAACTAAATTAATTTAAAAATAAACTAACAAATGAATACATTAATGAAATGAACCTTAAACACTTTTATTAGCAATCTAAAATATATAGTTATACATTAATAAATCACTTTTATTTAGAAAAGGAAATATATTGTTTATAGCATGCTTAGAATTCTATTAAATCTTTTAAAAAATGTTTACTGAAAAATATTTATATGTTCAAATAATTTCTTAAATAATATTTAAAGTTTTTTCTACCCCGAAATCTAGGACAACACTTCATTGCAAACAATGGTCGAAGAACGAACCGTCAAATCGTTTTATTGGCATCTGACGCATTTGGTGCGGCCATAAAATCAATTTTTGCGAGGGTCCAGGGGTCCGAGCGGAGTTATCGAGGGGTGTGAGGTGTGTGTGTGTGTTGCACGCACGATTTGCCTAATCCATATTCAAATTCCCGAAAAGAACAAATGCCGGACAATCCCTCAAATGCAGGAAGGCAGTCAGCCAGCCGGCCGTTGTCCGAACACTTTGTTTGCGGTTGAGATTTATTTTTATTGAATTGAATTGCGCACAATTGCGAAACCGAAAAAAAATTAGGCAACAACCTCGAGGACTGCGAATGGTATACGGTTTTCGGAAAACTGTTTGAAGAGGCTTTTCCCCCCTTGGAAAATGTTTTTATTCTTTTTTTGTGGTTGTAATAGTTGGAGAGGATATTTACATAGTGTCTTAATCTCTGGAAAAAGTATATTTTTTAATCTGTTTTTTGTATCTTTCTATCACAAAATAGTATCTGAGAGATGTATTAGTTTAAGGTTTATTATTTTAAACTATAGTCAGGCTGGTTTAAAGGGGTTTCTATCTTAAATTCTTGAAAACTTTTACTTTCTTTTTTAGAAAAATGTATGATTTTTGAAAGCTAAAAATCTATAATACTTATCAAAATTTTATATATATTTATTTTTTAATTTTATGATTTTTTAAATACCTTTTCTTAGTTGTTCTTCAGTTTATATACACAGCGTTCTTATCTTCAGAAAACGTATCCTTATTTTGTATCTAAATAACATCAAATAGTATCTGAAAGTAAAAGAAGTTTAAGCCTCGTTTTAAAATCAAATTAAAATTGTTTTAATAAAAAATATTCTATTTTAATAATTTCTTAGTTTTTTTCTGAATGTAAAATATAGATATTCATTAAAAAACTATATTTTCTTGAGTTTTATTTAATTATAGTGCTGCTTTAATATTATAAATACTTATTCTTTACTTATTTAAATATATTAAATATTATAGAAAGTAGTTTCTGGCATTCTAGTTCCCATCTAAATTTTCCCATCAATTTTTTTGGGGGTAGATATTTGCAACTGCAACTGCGGGCCAAAGTCCTGCGGAGGGTCCTTTGCCGCCGGATCGAATCGCCTGGCAAGTGCGACAATTGTTTTATGATTTTCGCTCCTGATTTGCATACGCCGAATAATGCAGAGACAATGGCCCTGATTGTCTGTGACTGGCATGTCGATATCAACACTGATTGTGGGAGGAGGCAGGATATGGCAGGATATGACAGGACTTGGCAGGACTTGGCAGGGTGGAGGATTGCGTTAATTAGTAGCGTGGTGCGACCATGGCAAATCATGTCCCACCCGGACAAATGGAGGGCCCCCTGTCTCTGATTGATTCTCAAATGTGATGGACAGATGAGGGACAGGACACTGGGAAAAAATGCGGAGATCTTCAAGAAAATTCTTTGAGAAATTTCGATTTTTAAAGTGATTCTTAAACTTAGGTATATTCAAAATTATTTCTATACGTGAGAAAATTAAAATAGGCCAAACAAAAAGGCAAAATATTATTATTATTACTTCCATCTAATATTTCTATATATATTTTTCGCTCACTGGCCAATATCTGGGAACGTGTTGCCGCTGCCGGAGCATCGCCAGGGGGACCACCCAGCGGATGGCATCTCGGGATCATCGGGGCATCAGGGCCATTGAAACCAATACGTCAAACGTGAGATTACATAAAAACCGCAAAAAATCTCGCAAAACAATGGGAACCCAGTGAAGGAGAGACAGAGAGGAAAAGCGGAGGAAGAAAGGACGAAAGAAACGAAGGCTGGCGGCTGACCTTTCCAGGCGGCATTGTCCTGACGCAAATACTCGTAAAAAATGAGTGGCGAGGAGCATGTTAAATGCTAAATATTTGAAATCGCCATATAGGGATATTCTGATGTTTCTTGTTTTTTATTTTATTATTATTATTTTTTTTTTTGCCAGCACGTACAGCCTCCCAAAAGGACCGCGCACAATGGCTGAAGGTCCTGGCTGGATGCTGACTTTGATTCGGATCCTGATTCCACGATGGCCACCCAGGCCATGAAAGGGGAAGAATGGGTTGCGGACTCTGGCCTGGGGATGGAGGCGATGGAGTCGCCGGCGAGAAGGAAAAAGGCAGCTGTGACAGCCGCAGGACCTTAAGCACCAGGGACATCTGGAGTGTCCAAAGGGCACAAATAAATATATATATATATGGGTATGTCCTGTTCTTGATAGTATTCTTTGTTTGATGTTGTAATTTTTCTGTATTATAATTCTTTTTAATAAATTAAAGTGTAGAAAATATAAAAAACAATCTAACTCGTTACTGGATGATGTTTTAAGTTCTAGCAAATATAAGGCTTTATTTTAGAAATAAATTAACCTGTTAAATACTTTAAAAAAATATTTGTTTAACCATTTCCTATATATTTTGTTGTTTTTTATAAATATAACGTTCCTAAAGGCTTTGTGTTTTCATTTTCCCAGATATTAGATTTTTTACATTTTATAAAAACATTTAAAAGCTATTAAAAGACGTTCTCTTTCACTTTTTTCGCCTATTAAATATAATTTTAGGCTTTAGTTACACAATATATTTAAATAATTTATTTTTATAAAATATTTATACTCTTTAGACATAAAAAGAACAAATTTAACTTTTATTTTCAAACTTTTTCTTTTATATTCTACCACTAAAAATATATTTATTTTTTAAAGACATGTCTTTGCTTTAGAAACCGAATTTCCAGTCAATTTTAATTTTCTTTCTTAACTTAAACATTAAAATTAGAGTTAGTAAATTTTTTGTTGGGTTATTTACAAAGGAAACTGTTGTTTATAAATCCCTAAAGACATAAATTAGAGCAACCCTTTTTAGGTTTTTTGCCGCTGAAAGGCACTTGAAAATTGGAATGAATATGGAAATTCCTGAGATCTGAGTTGGCGACAGCAACTGCAGGATGTTATGTTATGTTTATCAGTGTCAAGGAGGGGATCCTTTTTTACCGAAAAGGAAAAACTAAAAATAAGAAACACATGTGCACGCGAGATACAGATACAGATACAGATACTTTTCCCTAAACACGCTCCATCTTCTGACTCCAAACAAATGCGTTTTATTTTTTGGGAGATCTCAAGGGGATCGCGTATGCCTTTCATGGAGTTTTCCCACAAGGAAAATGTACAGTTTCGGTCTTTATTATATTATCCTGTATTATCTAATATTATTTTAACTGATATTTATTTATTTAAAGCTTTAAATGCTACGTTTTTTCTTATAATTTCTTTTTAACCCCTTTTCCTATATAATCTTTTAGTGGTTAAGAAAAACCTGTAATTTTCTCTGCTCTATCAACAAATTTTCCTACGTTTTCTCCTGCCCAATCTTAGGTAATTGAATAATTGTACGAATACAACCTTCTCACCTCTTGACCCTTGACTTCTCAACCCCCTTGACCCTTCTGACCTATCATATTTCCTTTCTTTTCCAAGAAAATCTAGTTCCTTGACCATTCCCCCACCCTTGCCCTTGCCTCTCTTTCGGTGTGTACATCCTGATTTGCATGTGTGAACTTCGTGTGTGTCGTATGTGTGCGTATGTGTGTGTGGGTCACATGTGTGTGCGCTAACCACCCCGATTTTCCGGCAGTTCCGAGCCTTCCAATTGGCATTTACGTTTGCGCGTGTCCAATAAGACATATGTCGCCATCTGTGGGCGAACAGCTGAAGCTGTACAGGTAGCCACCAGATGGCGTTTGGTGGTCAGGCTATGTGGAGGGGCTCTATAAGTGGGAAAAACTATTCTTAAACTGAGGAATAAATAAATAATTGTTTTTGTTGCTTATTTTATATTTTTATTTAACTTTTTTTTTTATATATTGTCCATTTGTATATTTAAAAAAAAACCTTCAAGATTGAGGTATTTCTTTGTTGTTGAAAGAACAAAAGAAAAAGACTAAAATATTTCTTTGTCATTAAACGTACAACACTTAAGGAATATTATATTTATGTATTTTAAAAGCAATAAAACATATAATAAAATTATATTTCCTTGTTATAAAATATATTTGTTTAAAAAGCTATAAAACATAAAGATTAATATATTTATAGGGCACTAAAAACTAAAACTTAAGCTGGGTAAACAAATATAATTGTATACAAAATTAAAGATTAAGTAAATAAGATTTATTCAAGCCATAAAAAATATTTAATATAAAATACGCAAGTATGAGTTATTAAAATCCCAAAATTCTATTTATGTCCTTTAAATTAGGCATATATTTATGAAAATTGCTCGAATTGTTTATTAAAAAAAATCAAATAAGTGTTAAAACGGTTTCTAAATATTTTGTATATATTTTTAAATATTAAATTTAACATACTAGATTTTTGTAAACATATATTTAAATTTTAATAAAATATATTCAACCTTAGCTTTTTGCCCATCTCAAATTTTATAGCTTAAGGTCCCTACAACCGATCGAGCACCTAAAAGTAGGCAACACACGATCGCTGCTATAAAAACCTAACGAACCCCCCCGTAGGTTCAGCCATAAAAAATATAGTACAGTCGCAAACCCAATCAAAATCGATCGATTTTTGGTCTTTCCATCAGCAAACAGTTGGAGAGTATGTGTGTATGTGTGTGTGTGTGCTAGGGGGGTGTGTGTGGGGGGACATGTGCTTGTGTGTGTGTGTGGGGCCAGCCTTTGCATTGTTGTTTGCCCACGTAGAGCATCCCCTAAACGAGCGGCCAAGGGACATGTTTGGTACATAGAGGGCCATGCATGAGATGTACATAACACACTGGCAGGAGGACCAAAGGACGAAGGACGAAGGGCCAGGGACCAAGGGACGGAGGACCAAGGACCAAGGACCAAAGAAGCCAAGGAGCCACCCTCGCTTACATATGGCCAGAAAGTAGCAAGCGGGGCGGGTTTTTCGCTTTCCTTTATTTTTGGCAACGATGCCAATGCCCGTTGGTTTTTTTGCAAGCGAAAGGAAGGGTGACGGTGCCTGGTGCCGCCTCTTTTGGGGGTGGTATTCCTCCAGCCAGGGGCAGGGCGGGGGTTTTCCTCGCTTTTCCGGCTCTTTTCCTGTGGGTGGCGGTGGTGGTGGTCGAAACACTGGTCACACAACGGCGCCCAGTGGTGGGTTCACCCGGCTTGTTATTCACATTTGCGAATGTTTGCCATTGCTACTACTCCTCTCCTTGCCTGGCAGGATACAATGTTCGCGAAAAAATAAAGGACATTTTACAAGGCTATGTGTGTGTGTGTGTGTGTGTGTGTGCACCATAAAGGCATTAGCATTATCGCTCGTTATGTCCCCGGACTCCAAAAAGGCGGCATATGCAAATGAGCTCGAGCTTGATGCTGATGCTGATGCCGAGGCGAAAGCCATCAATATCCCAGGTCCCCAGTCCCAGGTCCTGCATCCTGCGTCCTGCGCCCTGCGTCCTACGTCCTTTGTCCTCTGCCTGATGCAAAACGCAAATTCAAATCCAATAATGCCAGGGAAGCGGATCTGGATCTGGACTAACGAGAGCATATAAGGAAGGACACTCGAGGGTAGCCAGAATTCGCAAATGGGGTGACAAGAGTTCATTTGCCAAGGCTGATTTAAGGAGCAAAAGCATAAAATACATCAAACAAAAGCTAAAAAAAAATATTTCTTATTTTTAGTATAAAGTTCTGTACATTCAGTGAACATTTTTTAGAGATTGGGCAGTTAGCAGGGAAGATATATAGATATATAGTCGCCTAGCTCTGGCTTTCTGAGATGGGAACACTAATTAAAACTAAAAATATATGGTGAGAGTTTGTTTATATACATATATATATTTTATTTGTATTTTTTAGAACCTAAATTGTCCTCTCTTTATACTTTTCCTTTAATTCTTTACGTAGAAGCTTAGAAAATAAATAAAATAAATAAATACAAGCCTTAAAACCATTTAACAAATTTAAAAGGCTGCAATTTAGGCCACAACTTTAAATTTAAGAACTCAATTCAATTTTAAATAATAAATTAAATTAAATAACTTTTAATATTAAATAAGATATTTGGAATTGAAAAATCTTTAGAGAGCATTTAGCTTTCGACTTGCTTCTGCTGTGACTTGTGGTGGTCGCTAATGCTGGTCGCCTTTCCCTTTGATATACTCCCTCTTGTACCACTCATTTTCCCCCATCTTCTACCTCAATTTCCCCCTTGTATGCCCCACTTTCCCCCCTTTTAACCCCCATTTTCCCAGTCCCATATTTCCCAAACCTTTTTACCAATATCTTCGACTCTATTTGGGTCCAGAGAGTCCAGAGAGACGGAGAGAGAAAGAGAGAGAGGAGGCAAGACGTGTGCTCCCACAAAGTCTCCTGTGTGTGTGTGTGTTACATACACAGGGATACGTGTATGTAAGGACATTCGCACACACAGGGACATGTACCAAGTTCCAAGCTCATACATAGATTTTATGTACTGGCAAGTTGCCAAAGCGCATTAATCTAACGACCACATCCGGGCACACACACACACACACAGACACACACTCTCCTTCGTCCTGTGTGTGCCTGTGTGGGTGCAGGACGAGTCCTTATTCGACTGCTTATCCTGGGACTGCCAGTGTCCCTATGCCATTGCTTATGCTTATGTCCTTCGCATATTTGTCATTCGCCTCCTGCGAATTTCCCGATTTTCGCACAAAATCGCAGCCAACGGTCCTCGTCTATATATATTTCCTTTATATATATATATAAATAGATATATATGTATCTGTACGTATGTATTTGTGAGTATATGTATATGTACGAGATGTGTTTGCGAGTGTTTTGCATATCAGAAATATAAATCACTTGGCATCAGACCAAAGCCAAAGCCAACGGGAAACCCTCCGTCCAGGAAAACCGAATCCTGCCCACAGGCCCGGACCCCTTCCAGCTGATCTGCCACATCAAGCATTCTATATTCCATCTACACTGTGAGAGATAATGGTTAGTTTGGTTTATTACTATGCTCTCTCTCAGAGAGTAGTTTAAAGAAAAAGGGTCTCTCTCAGACAGAATCTCACAGAAAACGTTCTCTCTCTCGTTCGCTACTGCTTGTACAAGGCGGGCAAAGCGTGGAAAAGAGAGCGAGCTTAAAGGAGAGATTTCATTAAAAAAAAGTAACAAAATAAAATAAATAAAATATAAGTTCTAGTCGCAATATGCTCTCTCTTAAAGAGGACCTAGTAGAAAATGCTCTCTGTCGTTCGCTACTACTGGTACATGGCAGGCAAAGCGTGGAAAAGTAAGCGAGGGAAAGAGAGGGATCTTATTTATACTTAATAAATTAAAAAATTAAATCAAATACATATAAAATAAAGAGAATGGTACATAAATATTTAAAAATGAATTAAAAGTTTCTTTTAGTTACTTCTTGGATCAGAAAATATATAGTAAGAAAGCCACCCTGTTTTCTTTTTCAGTGCACACCATCCACTTGTTTGCCCAGCAGCCCAGCCACTTGACTCCCCAGAGAACACAGAGGCAGCCCCGGCAGCGGGGGGAGAAAACGGATGGCAAACGGAATGGCACAGGACACGACCATCGAATGGGAATTTACCGTGAACTGGCAAACTTTTTGCGAATGCTAAAAATTCACCCAGATTATTTTCGTGCCAGGCCACAGACTGATAGAGAGGCAGAGAGCCCAGAGCCCCTTTATTTTTCGCCGCCGCGAATGTTTCGGTTGGCAATTCAAATTCCGCGGCAGTACAGTTGAGTATGGAAAATGGAATTTTCCCCGCAAACACTCGCTCACGTATGGCTGTGAGTGTGTGTGTGTGTGTAGAAGCGACGCCATTGTGTATTGTACATGCGCACGGACACACGGACATGTGGGCCACCCAAAGAGCACCACCCCCACACATCGATACACATACACAGGACACACAGGACACAATATAGAACGAGACGGAGGAATGAAAAGCCTCAAGAGGTCAACAATTGAAATTGAAGCTACCAAGGATCTTGGTATAATCAAATCAAGTCGAAGGATGTCAAGGAAATGCCACTAATGAGGAATAATCAACTTTAAACTGAAGTTGTATATATTTTTTGAAGATACCTGCACATAAAAGAGATTTTTACCTTATATATAAATGTGGTATTTAATGATTTTGAAAGGATAACTAAAACTTAAACAATATTTTTATCACTTGGGTTTTGAAAACTTTTCTAAAAAGTGTCTAAAAATATTCAAATAAAATGTTTGATGATTAATAATGGTAAAAATAAGCTATGAAAAATAAAGCAGTATAAAAAAATAAGACAAGTTGCTGTAAATAAGTATTATAAAATAATAATAATTAATACAAATATATAAATAAATAAAAAACCCATTCAAGAACCTAGTTGTATTAAATTTATTAAAAAAATACAGTCACAGGTAAATTAACTTTTAAATTGCATTAAAAAAATGTATAAATATACTTATAACAAAAATAATACATAAATAAATCCCAACATTTTGAGGAAAAACCAATGAAAATTCGAATGGCAACCATTTTGTGTGCTCTTCTTTGGCAATTTTAGGCGAAAACTGAGCCTGGCTAAATTTACCAAATAAAATAGCTCGATTTTCCACCCCGAAAAACCGACAGAGATGACCACACCCTCCCCTCATTTGCTGACAGGACACGAGCCTAATCCCACACACACACTCACACACACAGAGACACTATAAGGGATACTAGGACATGCACAAGGTCCTTGCCAATATGGGTAGTTGCTGCTGCCCCGATCCTGCACATTGACCAATGTGCTCGCTGCTCGCAAGCCAGACAGGATGCACGCGGCAGGATGCAGCCGAGAGGCAACATCCTGTCGGGGCAAATGGCGCCAAGGAAGCCGCACTGATTTCTGATTTCTGACTTCTGCATTTTGTGGCAGGCAGAGAATTGCATTTAAATCAAACGCCGCTAACTCGCTTAGACAAAATCATTTTAGGAGCATCCTTTGAATTATTCTTGGCATTATTTGTTTAGCCTTGAAAAGTGCAATATTTAATAGATTTTTAAGGTTTAAATTTTAGGTTAGGGTTGCTATATAAATTGGTGAAGTAAGAAACGAATTAATATCAAGAGAATTAATATCTAGGGAAAGTTTGTAGGCTGAAATTAGGACTAAAAATGGTTAGGGAAAAATGCCGGGACAACTTGCTTAGGAAACTTGCTAAAGGTTAGTTAAGAAATATAATTTAAATAATATATAATCTAGATTTAGGTACCTAAAAGTATGTTAAAACCTTACAAACATTTATTTATACTTTGCTTTCATTTAAACCCTTATTAAATATTTATTGATTGCTTAACTCATTTGACGTTTGCCTCATTTAGTTTACTGGAATTTATTAACACAGAAAATTGCTCCTCCTCTTAAGCCTCCTCCTCCTCATTAGCCCCATGACCTTCGTAATTAAGTCCATCAAACGCTTAACCTTTGACCCTGAAATGCCAGCCGAAGAGCGGACAAAACTTGAGAGACAGCCAACAGTTCCAAAGAATTTTCATAGCGCGAAAAAGCGAGCTGATAAATTATGCAGTGACCCCAGGAGGAGGAGGAGGAGGCTGCTGTGCAATTTTCCGAGTTCATTTTACAAAAAAAAAAAAAAATATATATATATATAAAAAAAATAACAGAAAGAGAGAAAAACCCCGCACAACGCCCAACGATTCTCCTTCACTTTCACTTTGTCTTTGGCCAACGCGAACTTGCCAACTTGTTGCTGACACATTTTTACCCTCATTTTAGCTATTTTTATTTCACATTCATAGTATTTTCTTTTTTTTCGTCCTGCCTTAAGGACCTCCTCCCGCCGCGCTGTTTCTTATCTCATTTGGCATTATTTGCCTTAATAGCGATGCGAACAAAAGGCGGAAAAGAGCAGCCAGGATAAATGGTAAGCCCAGCCTCCCCCAGCGCTAAATAAAAAACTTTTTCATTACATTTCCCACTTCCGGGTGTAAGAATAAAAAAAAAAATATAGAAGAAGCGGAAAGGAAAGCGGAAAAATTAAACTCTCAAACGCGACGACCTTGAAAAATGCCAAACAAAAGTGAGGGGGGAGGGAGAGGCGCGAGCCAAAACAGAAATAATAATCGTAATAATAATAAAAATGGCTGAAAACCGCCAGCGAAATAAATCAGTGTGCCAACGCCCCCCACCTACGCCCCTGCAATCCCCCTCTACCCTCGGTCTCCCCCCACACCCTCTCACCCCCACTCACTCCCCCTGCTTAGCGTAATTTCTAACAACAACAAACCGAGTGAAAGAGAGAGCGCGCCAAAGAAGAAAAAAAAACTTCCGCAGACGTTGGCAGCATAAAAAACAAGAAACATCAAGCCAAAGGCCACGCCTATGATATACCCTGTCTACCAATTCCTTAAATATTTAATTTAAGTCTTAGTTTTCATTTTAATGATAATATTCTATTTATTTCTTCATTCCTATTCTTAAATAAAATTGATGTCTAGAGAGAGGCAGCCTCTTAAGGGAGGTAAAGAACTGATTTAGTATTTATAATGAAGCAGTTGAGAATTATACGATCTATCTAAGAGCGGCAATAAAACATACCAGAGCTTGTATATTTGGCCCATAAGATAATCATTCGGCTTCCAAGAACAAATAAAGTAGCAGGAAGTGACTCTTTCAGAGAGTAGTAACTCAAAAAAAAAGAACCTATCGCACTCTCTCGTTCGCTATTGCTTGTGCATGGCAGACAAGGCGTGAAAGAATGAGAAAAAATGGAGATACACTCATGTGAGGACAGTCAAAGAGATTAAAGAGAGTAAACGAGAGAAATGCTAACCCCTCTCAGAGAGTAGTAAATCCAAAAAGAAACTCTTCTACTATCTTTTTTGCTAGTGCTTGTACATGGCAGGCAAGTCGTGGAAAAGAGAGCACGAAATAGTGACTCGCATGTAAACAGAGCAAAAAAGATAAGAAAGAGACACATTTTAGAGAAAAGCTTAATGTAACTAGCTGATTTAACTAGATGAGAATCATAATATTGATAATGGTTTAGACAAAAGTTTTTCTTGAATTCTCTGAATAGTCAATATACCCTTAGACTCTCCACAATTTAGAGGGTATCGAAAAGGGGAACTGATGACGACGGTGCGCGGCGACGGGGGCTCGGCTCAATGTCGTCAATTAGAGACTCATTACGCTAACATTGCAGACGGCGGGCAGACTTAATTTTTTTTCCTTTGCTTCCTTTCCTCCTTTTTATCCTGCTCTCTTTCTCTCTCTTGGCATTCTTTCATTGTTTCCTTTTTTGTACTTTCCTCTCATCTCATTCAGACGCTTTTCTTTTATTTTTAGAAGAAGAAAAAAATGTTTCATTCATAAAAAAGAAAGCACGCGGAACTTGGACAACTTTTGGTGTTTCCCCAAGTGTGCTTCTTCATCGTTCTCGGGGTATAGTTGCGTCAGGGTCTAAATTGAGGGAACTGAGGGGAACACCGTGGAGAGGAGAAAAAGGTAGGTATTATTAACTACAATTAAAAATTTAATTTTACTATTTAAAGGCTTACAGAAATTTGAAAAATGTACGTAAAGAGTCATTAAGAGGGATAATACGTAAATAATAAATATTTCTTTATAATATTCAAATAAATAATAAATAATTCTTAATGCTTAAATAATAAAACTATATTATTTTCGGTATAGAAAATAGTTTGTGTTTTGCTTGGAACACTGATACATAGTTTTTTACTAATTATTCAATTAATTTAAAATGTCTTACTTTCACGAAAGTCAATTTCCTTACAAATAAAGTTCATCATTCCCTCAATTTTAATTTATTAACTCAAGGAAATTGTGTTTAACTTAAATTTATATTGCCAGTCAGTTTCAAAAGAGTTCAGAGTTTATTAAATTCAATTTTTATTTACTTTTATTCTATATTAAATATATTTTTATCACCAAAAATCCAGCGGTGTCTCCACTATGCCCGACTGCCGACTCTACATAGATGGAAAATTGTGGCATTTAAAATTAAAATTCAAATTGAGACTTGACTTGGCAAGGACGTGCCAGACACCCCGTCTCCGTCACCCCACACTCCCGGCCCACTCTCTGGTCCTTCGCCCTTCGGCCCTGCCATTCCACCCCCGGAGGACTCGCGCCTCTCCAGCCATTTTCTATTTGCATTTCGCTTTTCTTTTTCAGAAAAATTTTTTTCCCAGCGTTTTTGTGTCGCTTCTTTTTCTGTTTTCTTATTTATTTTTTTTTTTATTTTTTTAGGTGTGGGCGGGGGGAGGTTACATTAAAATGAGGCAACTTGTTGCCGGGCGCAACAGTTGGCCAAAAGCTTGAAGTGACCTTCAGCCGGCCAGGAAATGACTCAAAATGAAGTTAAAATAAAATAATATAAAATCAGAAGATGGAAACTAAAATCAGATATTGCGTAATTTATGCCGAGTGTAGCGGTGTTGCCAAAGGACTCTCGAAATCGCAACGGGTTGGCCGAATGTTAAATAGTTTTCCAGGGACTTTCGAAATGAAAAATAAAAGGGAAAGGAATGGTTTGGAATGGCGTGAAGACCACTTGAATAATTTACATTCGGCGAGGAGGATGATGATGATTACGATGCTGACGGTGATGAGGACGGTGATGCTGCTCCTGATTGGTGGTGGTGTTCGCCTGGCAGCTGTCCTGCTATCGGTGATCCTGGCAGGCGACAGTGTGTGAAGAAGTTCCAGCTCAGCTCGGACTCAAGTGGGCGAGTCACGCTGCGATCTGCGATTAGGAAGCTGCAAGGAGCTCTCACAACCTTCCCCCTCCAGGCAGCCAGGCTGAATATATTAGTCCATAAAAAATCACAAGGATAAAAGAGATAAAACAGGAAGAGACTTGTGTACTACGCAGCTAGGATAAAGTTTATTTGCAGGAAAAATAATTTATATTTCCTATATTCACAGTTTTGCAAATCCAGCAGGCAGTAGTGATTAAAAATAATGCTAATAATAATAATTGTAATACTTAATAATAAAAATAATATTATATTATTAAATGTCCTGCAGTTTAAACATTTATTCCTTAATTATTTTGTAACTTTTTATTTTATTAAAAAGTAAACCGAAAATTATAAAATATAATATATATTATAAAATATATACATATTTATGGTATACAAAAAAAATCCCTTATTACAAGTGCATGTAACCCCTTGTTGCCATGTCCTGCCTGCCCTTCGCTTCGCTCCAGTTTTGGGATGGATGGTGAAATCGCGGGAATTAGATAAGGACGAGGACGGGGACGAGGATGCGACGTGGCCCTGATATGGGATACTCGCACGTGAGTCCTTCGCAGGAGCCATAATTTGTGTGCCGTTTATGCGTGTGTGTGTCGAGTTACACACACACACACAACACCCTTCCATCTGGCGTTTTTTTTTTGTTGTAGTTTCGAAGGGAGGCGGGGAAGAAGGATGCCAATTTGCATGGGTAATAATTTTCGGGGACTGAACTGTCGCGAACCGTTACATTCGTCCTGTCAATCGCCCCTCAAACCGAAATTTATACCTTTTCCAATTTTTAATTAAACGGCCGACCGACACATCACCTCTCTCCTTTTTGCATATTGAGATTTTTCCCCCTATCCCCTTTTCGGGAAATGTAAATGCAGCAGCGTCCTTGCCTTCCTTCTAATTGCGGCACCCGGCTTTCCCTGCATCTTGGCCGTAATCCTTTTGCATTCGAAATATAATTTACATGCACCCCTTGGCCTTTCTCACATATCGTCTCCTGCCCCTAGAGGACACCCCTTTCCCTTTCCCTTCCCACCCTCCGCTTTCGGGGTGCGGTTTTCCTTTTCCTCGCATTCAGCGTGTAATTTGATTACGCAACGGTATGCAGGTGAGAGGAGGCCCAAGGAGTTTCCCAGGACATGCAAAAAAAAACTATAAAGAAGAAAATTATGCAATTCGGGGCTTAGGGACTAGGACCGTTGCAGATTTATTTCTTTCGCACGATCGGCAATCCCTCAAGGATTTTTGCATGCCAAAGGCAAAGGATTCGGATTTTGGGTTGCCAGGACGTGATTGACGTGGAAATTGGTTATTGGAAAATGTGAAAATTAAGCCACGGGAGAGGTTTTTGCATAATCCTATATATGGTTTCGGTGTAAATATCGACAGACAGTTCAACATAATCTTAAACTTAGATATATGGATAATAGGTAACGGAAAATATATAACTTATTCTTAAAATTACCAAGATATCATTAAAGTTGATTTAATGAAATTTTAAATATAGAAAATATCATAAACTTTGATGTATCGAAAACAAAAGTATCGAAAAACATCGGCATTTAGCTTTAAAATATCGAAAATATCATAAACTAAATATATCGTAATATCATACAATCGTAAAAAGATCGCTATTATCGAAGAACTATTTAAAAATATTAAAGTTAACATATAATAATCGGTTTCCTTTATAAAAAATAATAATATCAAACAGAACAACGATTAATCGGACTGTTAAATATCGATTTTTGTGCGGAACGACAGGAAATAAATATAATTGCCAAGAAAAGCCACTGAATATTCATTTATTCAAGCTTAAAAGCTTCGATTTTGTGTGAAATGATTGTCCCACATTCGACACAAAATAAAAATAAAGAGAATTCGTTAATTATATTGATTACAATCAATCTGCAAATTGCCAAACGCAATCAACTTAAAGGTGAAAACTCTGCCTGTGCAAAAGAAATCTCGACGACGCCTGTCAAAGGATCTCCACTCAACTGTCGTGATTGAAAACTGTACCTGTGTCTGCACACGGAAAAGCGAGAAAAAGGCCAGAGAGAGAAAGGCAGCGGGGCGGGAAGGAAGAGAGCTGCACACATCACACGTCAACGAAAGGTATTGACTTTTAACTCGAACGCCCAGCCACCACCCACCCACAAGGCGCCCACGACGACCCAGGAATCGACATCCAACCCCATGACCCACTCCCCTAAGCTCTCCTTGTTTTTAGAAGATGGTGTGCGAGTGTGTGCGAGTGTACACAAAGAGAATGTACATACATACACGCTTTGTAGAGAAATCGAGGCTTAATCGAAAATATCGGCATTCTTTGGAGATTTTTCTTATTCGATTTTCCCCGCTGGAAAAGGTAGTTTAAGACCCAGAAACAAGACAGACACGGCTTTTTTTTGGGGTTTATTTTTGTTATTCGAAAGGTTTAATAAATAAGTCGTGAAAGCCACAGCTGGACTCTTGCCCGCTCCACAAAGGTTCCTTGAAAGCCACTCCTCCGTTACAGCAGGAACTCCATGCCGAAGCTTCCACAGAATTTCCATGTGCGTCTTCCTCTGTAGTGTCAGAAGACTCCTGAGATGGGAAATCTTGAGCCTCCTTGAGTGTTGTATTATTATTTATAGTATTTTATATTATTATTATTTATAGTATTTTACATTATTATTATTTATAGTATTATATTATTTATATTATGTCTAATAGCGTAATTATTCGTGTTCCTATCCATTTTGAGTCGATTATGTTGTGAAACTACATTGGCATCGACTGTAGTTTCCCTTTTGCGTTGTTTTCTTTAATTAGATGAGGATTTATAATTTAATGATTTGTTGATATAGTTACCTGTGTCAGACGTGTCTATCCTTGAAAGGAACATGACGGCCAAAAGTTTCTCGTCTGTAGTTCCCTTGTTTCTCGTATGTTTCTTAAACTAGTCTTGTCCCATGTGTACCTTCCCTTGATTTTTAATTATTTTAGGTATTGACATTGATGAAGATTTAAAATCTAATAATTTAGAATAGTTACCTGTGTCAGGTGTGTCAGGCTACTTCCCGTGTAAAAGACGTTATTCAGGGTGTTAGTTCCATGCAAGTGTAATATCAGGTCGGATTTAAGTTTCTTTTCAAGGAGATATTAATTAATGAGGATGTAAAATTGGGTGTAAATTAGTATATTTACCTGTGTTAGGCCCTGCAACCACACGAAGCAAGTGTTATGCCAAAAGTACCCAACTGCATCACGTGTCTGGTTTTTGGGAGTATCATCCAAGAAAGCTTGTGTTTTTACTCTTTCTTTAGGTATTGAATATTGACGATTTAAAATGTAATAATTTTGTGGTATAGTTACCTGTGTTATGTGTGTCATGCACTATCCGTGTCAGAGTTGTTATTCAGGGTGTATCCATTTGCATCATCCAGTTTTAGTTTCTCTTTAGGTATATATTCATTGATGAGGTCTGATATATAATGTTATGATTTCTTGGTATATTTACCTGCGTTAGGTGTGTCAGGCATCCATCTATCCGTTGCAAGAAGCGTGCCGAAAGAAACTATCAGTGGCCAAGAGGTTCCCGTCTGTAGTCCCCTTGATTCTCGTATGTTCCCAGCCTTGTCCCATGTGTACTTTCCCCTCCTGATTGTATTTTAGTATAAGGTGAGCGTAATATTTTATTGTATTTACCAGTTGTTTAGTGTCTTAAAATATCACTCCACATCGATTCGCATCTCCGACCCCAGCTTCGGTGTTCTTGCCTCCAGTCAATGTGTGTCCCCTCAGCTAGCATTGTTTTTAAATGTTACCTAGTGTATGCAAGACTCCATTTGTGTAATCATAGTGTCGCGTTTCGCCTGCGATGCACGATGATTAGAAGGGAAAAAAAAACAAAATAATTTGGATACTTACCTGTAGAGATGTGAAAAATCACATTAAGCTTACATCCAAGCGTGTACACAACCGATTCACTAAAAACTTAAGCCGAAATAAATATTTTTAGATGTTACCGGTTGGAGGTGTTCGTTGAAACTGAGCTCTGGTGGAGCTCGTCGAGCTAAGGTAGGTGGCAAACATGACAGATCGGAGTCAAGGATGATGCGATCGAAAAAATTTTCTGTTTCAAAAATATAGAAAGCCCAGACTACTATGATTAGGGTTTCCATATTAAAAAGTAAAATTAAAAATAATTATAAGCACATTTTGCTGGATATACCAATTGTACCTCCCAAAATCCTGATTTTCAAAGCAATCATAGGAGTATCAGTCCCACAAGGAGGAGTCTACCACTCCTTGCATAATACTGAAGCTGAGACTGAAATGTACATTGTGGATTATCAGAAGGACTTATCGACTTAGATCGACTGTACTTGGATTTGCCTGTATCCTAGCATGCTTTGGAGCTGTCGAATTACGAAAATTTCGAAAGGTTTAAGTCGTAAACCTCGGACATACTCCCAAGTCCAAGCTCCATGGACAATTTAAAATTATTTAACAAATCTTGCCAAAATACAAATTTATTTTACAATAAAATATTATTACAAGCCACAAACTCAAGTCTTGATTGGCAGAAACAAAAAAACCGAAACCTAAATAATTAACTTGTCCCAATCAATCTAAATTCTTTGCTTAAAAACACCAAGACCCCATAATTAAGAATAAACCAGAAACAAGGCAGGCAAATTTTTTGTTATGTGTATTTTTGTTAGCCAAAAGTTCAATAAAAGGGGTTGGGAAAGCGCCAGCCAGGGTCTCTGTTTCTCTGCAAAGGCTTCCGGCAGTCCCTCCTCCAGCTGGGACTGCTCGCAGGACATAACACTTCCTCTGTTTGGAGAAGGATTTAAGAATTAGGCAAGTTCGAAGAGGGATCTCCCTCCTTTTTGTTACTTACATTTCTGGCTGGTGCTTTCAAGATTTGATTGAATTTAGATATATTCGTCTGCTTGTGTGTCGTAGATAGTCAGTCATAGTTAGATTCTTCTGCGATCGCTGCTTTCATCCGGCATATCTGCTGCCCTCTCATCTCGGTGACACTGGAAACGCTGACCCTCGTTGACCCCAGCTTATCCTCTTACAAGTACCCGTATGCCCTTCATTGACTGCGCATATTCTCTCGATTGTACCATTCCTGTGTTTTTACCAAATTCGTACCTTCCTAGGGGGTTATTTTTTGCAGTAAGAGAGAAGGAAACCACTGACTTCATTTTTAGGATATTTACCTGTTTGGTGTTCTCTTGGAAGCTTTACTCAACTTTATGCTTAAACCTAATTATACAAAACTTATATTTTAGAAAAATGTAAACTTTCACTTAAGCACTAATATATAAATAAATAAAAAATATATATATGTATATAAAAAGTTCACCGAAAATTTTGAAAATTTTATGTACTTTTTTTTTTCCTTTTTTTTTTTTGTTGTTACCGACTCGAGGTGTTCGTTTAAACTGATTTCTGATGGGGCTCGTCGAGCTAAGCTAGATGACAAACATGACAAATTCAAGTCAAGGATGATGTGATCGGAAAAATTTTGAACTAAATATAGCAAAATTTGGAAACATTTTATATATTTTAATAAAAATATTTTAATATTATATTAAAATACAAGGAAATGTCTCTTGGTACAACCGCATAATTTATTTCCTTGGTGGTCCCTCTCTCTTTTAGCTCTCGAAGAGGAAGGTAAAGAGCCAGGAAGAGCAAGAGCTTTCTTATATTCTCTTGGTATTACGCTCTCAAATCTCTCTGACACTCCCTCAGACAGCAAAAAAGAAATTCTTCCGTTCGCTATTGCTAGTAAATTGCAGGCAAGGCGCAAGGAAGAGAGAGAGAAAATGAAATAGAGCGAATAGAGTTAAGCGACACTGATAATAAACCAATATCGATAATAGTTAATGGATAATTTTTGCCCCGATTTGTGGTATCGTTAGCTACCGTTAAACACATACTTATAATTTGCCCAGCCATGGAAATTCACTTCATTTTCTCAAAGTTTGCGCCATTAACATATTGAAATCGATTTGCATGTGGCCAGGCGAAACAGAGCGAGAGAGGGAGAGAGAATCTCTTCGTCCCCACTAAGCGGAGAGGGAGGGGGTGAGGCAGAGAGTGACTGTGGACTTAATTAGGAGCCAACTCTCACATACTTATGTAGGCTCCCCCCATATGTAGAGGGAGGTCCATATATGTACATACATACCACATATGGCCCTCTGGTCAGAACGCCCTTTTCTGTATGCTATGAAAACTCGAGTCGCTGTGTGCATGTACTGCCTGTCAATACATGTACGTGTGTATGTATTTCCACTCATGGGTGTGTGGGTGGGTGGGTGTGTGGGCCGCACACATATGCTCGCATATATTGGCAAGATGGCCGCTCGGCGCTCCCACGAACTGTGAAGCGAAGCGCTCTCCTCATTTGCCAGCTGCCAAAACTAATTTATGCGAATGTCGGCCAGCTTTCAGGGTTGGGAGATGGGGGTTAGATCAATTTGGGATGCGGGTCTAATGACTGGAGTTACTTAGGGATACATTTTCATAGATTTTGGGTTACTCACAACCCTAGCCTTAGCTTAGAAGTATTAATATATAGTGGTGTAGACTAAATTCATAAGTCTTTGCATTGTAATCACTAATTATAAATGTATCTAATTCCTTTTTGAAAATATGTATGTATATACTGTTGGGAATTAAGTCTAAATCGCTTAGGATCCGCAGGCAACCGTTATCATGCGGACTTGGGCTATAAAGGTCTATGAGTTTAATTATTTAAAACAAGAAAATTATATTTATGGTAACAAAACTGGCTGGAGTTCTTAGTTCTGAAACAAATTTTGTAGTTTCTTAGAATGTTTTGTCCTTAAAAATATTTTTAAATATTTGTAAATATTGTAGAGCACAAAACAGTCTAAGAAACTATAAAATTTAATACAGAACTAATTATTAAATATTTTTAAATATTTTAGAAATATCAGTTAAGTATCAGTAAATATAGACCAAACTCTCTTTTGTAATATATTTTTACCCAAGATCATTAATATATATACCTATTTGTGAAGTTATATTTATCTATCAGAGATTTCAAATCAATTCAAGATACGCTTAAAAGTATGCACTGATATATTTGATATTCATAGCATACTTTCAGAGAGCTTTTCAATTATTTTCAAGTCTCTAATTTGTTTGTTTATATTTATAATTTTTTTTTTGTATATATAGGAAATAGACTGTTTTACGGGGGATTAAAAAGGGGGATCAGGGGGCTTCTTTTCTTCTTCTTCTTCTTGGGCTACCAAGTGGCCAACAAAGACGCCGACCGAGGCAGAGGCTTCGGCAGCGACGTCGGCGCACCCTTTTAACCGAAATACTGAAAAACCTGCGCAACGTTTTTGGGGCTACTTTCGGGGAGGGGGCAGGTCATTGAGTGGTTGTTGTGGACCCTGCGTGAGTGTGTGGGTGTGCGGGTGTGCGTGTGTGGGCAGAGATTCCAGCGACGTCTATCGTTCGTTCCGGAGTGACAGCAATGGCAGGCATCTACACGCACACATGCATGTCCTGCTCCTCGCACACACATGTGTGTGCCATGTGGGAGGAAGCCAGCGAGCGAGCGAGCGAGACGGAGCGTGGCGGAGCGAGACAGCGCGAGGGAGCGAGACAGAGAGGGAGAGACGAGCGAGTGAGCGAGCGAGCAGCTTCGTTTTTAAGGGAAGCAAAATGTATTGCTCATCGAAGGCTATCGAATGTGGTCGTCGTCGTCGGTTTTTCGCTCACTCCACACATTCGCGATGGTCCCAGCCTTTCGGTCGGCATCGGCATCGGCGTCGCCGTCGCTGTCGCTGTCGCTGCCTCAGCCGGCGTCGCTGTCACCGCAGAACAATGGAAGCTGGACGAACATGTTGCGTCCATTCCGTACACACACGCATATGAGTTACCGCGCGTTGAGTGTGTGTGCTGGCTCCCACATGCGCATCTTTGGAAAACCCCGTTCACCCGTTCACCCCTCCCCCACTCCACCACCCACCCAGCCCCTCGTCAAGCCCACCCTTTCCTTAGTTAGTCCGTCGCGTCCGAGCCGCTTCGTGTTTTATTACTCGCGACCTCTGTTCACGAAGATGGCGGCTGCTCCACACACTCACACATGAGCATAGAGTATCGAACACACACAGACACACACGCATGCTACACACATACACATTCATATGGCTACATACACACATGTGTACAGTCCAACTCCAGAAACTGAATATTCAAATATTAAGCAACAAATAAGTGAAATCTCAAAGGGACTTTTCAAAATCTCCACAAGTTTGTTTTTAAAATATTTTAAATCCTCAGAAATTTCTAAAAAAAGAAAATAGATTTTAAAATCTTCAGAAAACTTAAAGAGGGAGCTCTTAAGATCTGCAACGATTTCTAAGAAAATGCAATTTAAGACCCAGAAACAAGACAGGCACAGCTTTTTTTTGGGGTTTATTTTTGTTATTCGAACGGTTTAATAAATAAGTCGTGAAAGCCACAGCTGGACTCTTGCCCGCTCCACAAAGGTTCCTTGAAAGCCACTCCTCCGTTACAGCAGGAACTCCATGCCGAAGCTTCCACAGAATTTCCATGTGCGTCTTCCTTTGTAGTGTCAGAAGACTCCTGAGATGGGAAATCTTGAGCCTCCTTGAGTGTTGTATTATTATTTATAGTATTTTATATTATAATTATTTATAGTATTTTATATTATTATTATTTATATTATTTATATTATTTATATTATGTCTAATAGCGTAATTATTCGTGTTCCTATCCATTTTGAGTCGATTATGTTGTGAAACTACATTGGCATCGACTGTAGTTTCCCTTTTGCGTTGTTTTCTTTAATTAGATGAGGATTTATAATTTAATGATTTGTTGATATAGTTACCTGTGTCAGACGTGTCTATCCTTGAAAGGAACATGACGGCCAAAAGTTTCTCGTCTGTAGTTCCCTTGTTTCTCGTATGTTTCTTAAACTAGCCTTGTCCCATGTGTACCTTCCCTTGATTTTTAATTTTTTTTTAGGTATTGACATTGATGAAGATTTAAAATCTAATAATTTGTTAGTATAGTTACCTGTGTCAGGTGTGTCAGGCTACTTCCCGTGTAAAAGACGTTATTAATGGTGTTATAGCTCCATGCAAGTGTAATATCTGGTCGGATTTAAGTTTCTTTTCAAGGAGATATTAATAAATGAGCATGTAAAATTGGGTGTAAATTAGTATATTTACCTGTGTTAGAGGTGTGACCCTGCAACCACACGAAGCAAGTGATATGCCAAAAGTACCCAACTGCATCACGTGTCTGGTTTTTGGGAGTACCATCCAAGAAAGCTTGTGTTTTTACTGTTTCTTTAGGTATTGAATATTGACGATTTAAAATTTAATAATTTTGTGGTATAGTTACCTGTGTTATGTGTGTCATGCACTATCCGTGTCAGAGTTGTTATTCTGGGTGTATCCATTTGCATCATCCAGTTTTGGTTTCTCTTTAGATAGATATTCATTGATGAGGACTCAAAATGTAATGATTTCTTGGTATATTTACCTGTGTTGTGTGTCAGGCATCCATCTATCCGTTGCAAGAAGTGTGCCGAAAGAAACTATCAGTGGCCAAAAGGTTCCCGTCTGTAGTCCCCTTGATTCTCGTATGTTCCCAGCCTTGTCCCATGTGTACTTTCCCCTCCTGATTGTATTTAGTATAAGGTGAGCGTAATATTTTATTGTATTTACCAGTTCTTTAGTGTCTTAAAATATCACTCCAAATCGATTCGCATCTCCGACCCCAGCTTCGGTGTTCTTGCCTCCAGTCAATGTGTGTCCCCTCAGCTAGCATTGTTTTTAAATGTTTCATATTTACCTAGTGTATGCAAGACTCCATTTGTGTAATCATAGTGTCGCGTTTCGCCTGCGATGCACGATGATTAGAAGGGGGAAAAAAATAATTTGGATACTTACCTGTAGAGATGTGAAAAATCACATTGAGCTTACATCCAAGCGTGTACACAACCGATTCACTAAAAACTTAAGCCGAAATAAATATTTTTAGATGTTACCGGTTGGAGGTGTTCGTTGAAACTGAGCTCTGGTGGAGCTTGTCGAGCTAAGGTAGGTGGCAAACATGACAGATCGGAGTCAAGGATGATGCGATCGAAATATTTTGGTCTTTAAAAAATAAATATTTTCCCCAGACTACTATGATCTAGGTTTTTGTATTAGTAAACAAAGAATAATTATGAAATGTTAATTCTTTGTGTTGGAAGGTACAATAGACCTAATTTCGTAGAGATCATTGGAGGTTCAGCGCCACAAGAAGGATTCTGTCGTCTTTTCCCAAAACCCAGAAGGTGGGCGGGTGCTTATCTTAAGGGAGATTCGCCAGACCTTCAGTAAGGCAAAGAAGGACTTATAGAAGATCGACTGTACTTGGATTTTCCTGTATCCTGTATCCTGGCACGCATTTGGGCACACGTTGTGTGTATGTGTGTGCCGGGGAGTTGTGCTTTCTGCTTTTTGCACATTTTGAACTTTCGCTCTCCACATCTCCACATCTGCACATCTCTCGCTCCCTCTGCACCTCCATCTCCATCTCCATCTCGCTCGCCATCGTATCTTTAATTGAAGGACTTTTGCGCAGCTCACATACATGGGACTCCATCCTTTATCGCCCCATCTCTTTCCATTGGCCGATTCGCCGCCTCGCTCTGGCCCACGGCGAGGTCCATGTCAGTGGCTATGTGAAGAATGAAGCAAATGAATATCTCATGCTTATAATGGTCGCCCGGGCGACAACGCCAAAGGAGAGGAGGTCCTGACAGGAGCAGGAGAAGGAGGAAGAGCCCAAGGTGGGGAGTCGAGAGACGAGAGCATGTGTGTGTGTTTGGAGCTCGAAACAGTTAGAAAGAGTCCTAGGGATGACATTTAGCCACCAAATTGAAATATTCTTACGATATATGATTTTAAAATTCATATTTAATTTAGTAGTGAATTAAATTAACTTGACTCAACATGAAAATTATACAAAAAATCATCGATTAAGTATGCTTCTAATTTCGTTTATCTCTATATTTTTTTTCTTGTAATATCACATTTTCATTAAAAAATAATCATATTATTATCTTATCAGAAAGGTAATTCTAATTTATGTTAATAAATTTCTATAAAATATAATATTTATCTATAATTTGTGGTTGAAAAAGTGCAACTTTTTCGATAGCCAAGATATCAGCTATTTAAGCATTGCAGTTTATTAGCTATAATCGATACTTTGATGATGAACTCAACGCTAAAAGATCGATATTTTTGGGGTCGAAATTAGCAATTTGTAGTCCAAGCCCAAAATAGGACTTCGAGTGTCGATAATCAATATATTAATAGTTTTTCGATAACTTTAAAGTCTATATTTATGGATCGATATATCCTATCGGCTGCTGCACACATATACATCCCTAAAGTAGCCCTTTGAGCCACCACCGACCAGGCAGGCAGGCAGTCAGGCGACCGACCAACCACCACCCACTCCTCCTTATTGTCTTGTCCCTCTGTATATATGTATATATGTGCATGTCCTGCGGGTGAGCCCGTGTGTGTGCGCTGTAATGTGTGTGTGTGCGCAGGCACATGTGTGTGCGAGAGTTGGAAATGGATGTGGAGAGCACTTTGAAGCATATGCACATTTCGTGCTATCGAAAGAGAGACACAAATGAAGGCACTGGGGGTGGCCAGGGGTGGCTGGGGTGGCCGGGATGGTTGGGGTGGTTGGGGTGGTGCAAAGGGGTGGACCAAGCTGGGCAGAAGCCGAGGCTTATGTAAGCCAATACATATACACAATGCGCGATATTTATGTGAGCACTTCGGGGTGCCTCTGTGTGTGTTTGTGTGTGCATGTGTGGGCGATTCATTCGCTGCACACACAAACGTACATAAGTCCCTGTGTACATATATGAAGCCACATCTGAAATGATTTTCATATTCGATTGCCAAAAGATAGTGCCGAGTGCTCCCTCTATGCCTTCTTGGGCCAGCAATTAATTCAGAACTTTAATAAAACCGAAATAGAGTCCTTTGAGGGTTATTTGTGGCCATTAATTATAAGTTAACAGGGGAGTCTGGACTTTTCTAGAATTTTCTAAAAATGTTGTAAGAAATTAATTGTTTTTATACAAATATATTAAGGCTTTTAAAAACTTCTATCGATTCTAAGTAAATTTAATATTTAATTATTTAAAATTAAACACTTTTACTTTAAAGTTCAATTAATTTTGGAAGTTTATATTATCTTGAAATATTAATCTGCCCTTTAGTTAATACTTGTACAATTAGTAATAGTAATTTATTTTCTTATTTATATTTATCAACAATTATGATCTATGTATTACCTTAAAATAGGTATACTTTTTTGTGTAAATCAGAAATCAGCAGCAGAAACGGTAAAAATTACACAAGAAACTCCCAAGCAATTATGTATTTTTTTATTAAGTTTATTATATTCATTTCTTAATACAATTAAGAACATTTGTCTAGTATTCAAACTCAAAATATGTAAAATATAAATTGAATAAATAATATATATACCAATCTCTGTTTTTTCGATGGTATAAACTTTTCTAAAATAATATTCATTAGAATCATCAAATATACAAAAAGAATAATACATTAAATAAGTCATGGGTTATAGCCTTTAGTTTATAATAATTTTTGCTTCCGGACAATGGAAATATAGTAAAAAAAAATATACTTAATAATATCACCCAATAAAATCAATCAACTTATTGGATGTCACTGCCCAAAGAACTAACAAAAAGTACATCAGCGATCAACTTCGATGTCCTATCTCTGGCCGCCGATAAATTGGCCCAAGGAGTCCTTCTGCCTTATCAAGGATCGCGAACACTTCACACCTTGCCATCGGGACACTCCGACCCTGGCCCAGGGAAATGGAAAATTGGATTCCCGATCGGAAAGGGGATGCGAAGGGTTAATGTCTACACACATAATGTTTTATGCAAAGTAGGTAGCGGCAAGGACACCGACCGGATGTGCAATTTGAATGCCAAGGCCGTAATTTGAATATTTAAACTCGCTGCAAAATAAAGAACGAAACGAATCGAGACGAAAGAGAAATGTGTGTCGAACACACAAATCAATTATTTGCGAAAATGATGGAAATTAGAATGCAGCCGCGGAAGGGGAGGGCTTTTCCTGGGACCCTGGAAATCCCAAAGTCCTGTGCATTGTGTGTATTTTTTTATATTGTGTGCAATGTTGCAAAAGGATAACAGCAACCGGCGAGTGCAAATTTGCATATTTATTGATCTGCAAAAAAAAAAGGGAGGAAGGAAGGCCTTCCCTCGCCCCGATGTGTGACAACTTCCTGCGGAGAAATGCAAATTATAATGCCCGATCTCCATCCTTGCACCGTCATTATAATCTTTTATTTCCCGGGGTGGGACATGCGAAAGGGGCACGCACACGGGGCACTCTCCGCTCTAATCCCGAT
Source organism: Drosophila jambulina (assembly GCA_018152175.1). Classification (NCBI taxonomy): domain Eukaryota; kingdom Metazoa; phylum Arthropoda; class Insecta; order Diptera; family Drosophilidae; genus Drosophila; species Drosophila jambulina. Next base: position 1,108,035 of record JAECXH010000099.1, on the reverse strand, counting down.
AGAAGAGCGAAATGAAAACAAAAACCAAAAAATCCAAATTTGCATATTCCGCATTGATATTGAAAAAAATGAAACGAAATATATATAAAGCGCGAAAACAGATGTCCTGCGTCCCGGCAGGCAAAGGATGTGCGTGCCTAATCGGAGGCAGTGCCTTGGAGGGACCACGAACCGAAATCGGAGGTTAAAACAGTTGCCAGACGATCGCAAAGGATAACACATCGACGGCTGCAAAATAAATATTTTGATCTATCCAAGATAACTTTTAAAAATTAATTGAATAATGCATAAATCAATCAGTAAATATATAAATATATATTATTTAATTTATATAAAGATTTATGAATCAATCAAAGAATAAAGCATAAAAATAAATAGATCCACAAAAAAAATAAATAACTAATCAATACAGAAATCAATAAATCAGTTATAAAATATATAATAAAATAAAGGTAAATAAAAAATCAATTGATTCATCAAAAAAAAAATTAATCAACTTAGCATAAAACAATTAAGTGCATAAATAAAATATTAACAAAGGAATAAATAAAGCCACAAATTATTAAATATACATATTCGCAATATAGTACATAAAAATGAATAAATTTAATAAATAAGAAAAATATTATTTAAAGAAAAAGCCAAAAAAAAAACAGGTAATATGAACTTATAATTTATATTTACAGTTTAGAAAATATTTACCAAAATATATCTTAAGGGGCTCAATATCTAAAGACTTGAAGTTCTTTAAAATACATTTAGCTATAAGCTCAGATCTACATTTATTTCCTATGTATTTTCCATAAATTAATAAAATTAGTTTCCCTTAAAAACCCCTAATAAGCAATGGTAAAGATTATCTTAATTTGTATTAAAAAATATTTTTGATCCTTACCTACAAAAGTAAAGAAAAATTATTTGAAGAATTTTCCGACTTTTAAAGCAAAAAAAAAAACAGCTGAAAATACCTTTAAGTTATGATTAAATAATTACTAAAGCTTAAAAATTATTGATTTACTGATTTAAAATATAAAGAAAACAATATAAAAGGCAGTTGCGGCAATAATTCCAACGGACTTTCGCCGATCGGGACGCGGCAGGACATGCATTTGCGTTTTTGATTTTAATATTTAAAACAATTCCGCGGCGGGGGGTTAGAGGCAAGGACGAGGAGCAATCTCGTTGCCAGGATCGCGACGGCGCAACGGGATCCGGATTCGGGACCGGCTGTGCCGCGTCCTTCGTCCTGCGACTGTCAACGTGTCAATCAAGCGCTGCCTTCACACATTTTATGCTTAACTCAGATCGTGTCTCCCTTCGGCGCGATCCTTGAGCTTAACCCCTTTTGTGTCCTGTTGTTTTGGCTTTAGCTTGGAGCCTGGCTAGGCCCGGCCCGACCTGGCTGCCCCCTGAGGTCCTGTCACAAATATAAAACGGGAACAAGAACCCTATTGGCCTGTCTTTAATTTAATTTTCATTCAAAGATAAAGCTGGCAGAGCCCAGGAGCCGATATAGATCGGTTCAAGTTTAAGACCAGTCGCAGTCGCACTCGCACTCGCTCTTGTCCGTCGTTGTTTTAATAAATTAAATTCCGGAAAATCCACAGGAAGTCTGTCTGTGCATTTTTCTCCCCCTTTTCCCGTTCTCTCCCTTTTGCGGGAAAAGGGGGGCCAGCCATTCATTCTATCACTTCCTGGCTGCAGCAGCAGCAGTGGCAGAAAAAAAATATAAAAGCGACAGCAGCGCATGCCGACACGGACTTAATTTCATTTAAGGACTCGCTGCAGCAAGGATTTGCTACACCTCAAAAAAAGATAGAAAAATTAGCATTTGCATATAGGAGAATATAGGAAACTATATAGAAAATGTATTAAAATTATAAACTAATTAGAAGGAAAATATATATATCGAACTACTCGATATATTTATATTCTATCTGTTTTAAGAAAAACTAGATATACATAACGATATTATATCCCTGCGATCTATGTCCGATGAATCGATGATATTCTGTTTGAAAAAGAAACAAATTATATTCAAATATTTATTTAAATAATTTCGATATTCAAACGATAGCTATTTGTCGACTTTTTTAATTTCGATATATCAAAGTTTACGATATTTTCGATATGACAATAAGCGTGATATTTCAGTCCATCGGGGTTTCTTTCAATCGATACACAATCTGTAATCTAGATAGATCTTAACATCCTGTCGCTATTTATCTGTACATTAAAATATATTTAGATATTTTAAATTTAAATACTTATTACCTGGTTACATAAATTTCAGATAACTTAAAGAGAGAAAACATAAATTTTAACAAGACTTCGTACCTTTTCTTTCTTGTTTTCTAAATAATTTAAAATACAAATTAACTGCTTAAAAAACACCTTACTTATTAACTTTATTTGGAAAAAAAAAACAACTTTGCGACAATATTTGAAGCATTATTACTTGGTAATAATTTCTTCCAGTGCCTTAAGTAAATGCAATAAAATGATAAATACACATTTCAAGCCCTCAACAAGTGTCGTTCCTCGAGGGAACTACTACCAATAATCCAATCCCAGAACGAAGGACTCCCTCCCCCCACCCTCCTGAGGCGGTGACCGATGACCAAACACGTGCCCCTTGCCAAGTGGCGAAGGTCACTGCCCAGCCGATTTCTGGGTTAATTTCATGAGAAATTCAAAATTAATTGAGAAATAATGTTGACAGGCGCTGACCACCACCAGGGAGGGGGGCAAGAAAGGCAAACAGGATAAGGGCGAGGCAAGGACCCCCTGCCTGCAGTGTCAATGGGCTGTCTAATCCCAATTGCAGTGCCCGGGCAGCGTCTTGAGCACGTGCTGGATCCTGCAGGACCTTCGCCAATGGTCAAAAGTTAAGGCATCGGCCATTTTCCGAGCAGCTGGCCAGAGGTCAGCCATCATCATTATCACGCTTATAAGCCCGCCGTTTCGTTACGTCACGTTGTCCTTTATCCTTTGGGCAGGGCTGTGCCAACCCTTCGCTCTATATAGTAGAAAATAATGCCCGCTTTCCCACCCTGACTGAGCAAATCAGGCCGAGCAATTGGTATGCAAATTGAAATAAACTTGGCAGGACCTCGGGGGGTTGCTCCCTGTTCACTGGTCACGCTCAGGTTCAGGTTTAGGTTCAGACTTCAGGCTTCAGGTCCTGGGAATCAGGTTCGGGTTCGGGTTCGGGTTCAGGGAGTCGGCTGCCTCTGGTCAAGGGGTGACTTGACCAGTGGTCAACTTGATTAGTGGCCGCCGCCGGAGCTCGCTCTCTCTGGCATCCCGGGAACCCATAGAACCCTCCAACCCTCCACAAATAATGAAGCGTGCTCGGGGAGTGATCTCTTTGGTAAAAACATAGCATTTTTCACATTAAACAGAACATAAATCACGGATTTAATGGGGCAACAACACACATCCCTTCTCTCCGCGAGTACAAATTGTGTGCAAACAGGGGGAAAAGGACACTCTCTGTCGTAAGGAGCATAGGTCCCGAGTGGGCTGGGCACACGATCACAACATTGGCTTGGCCATAATGTGTGCTGAAAATATTTGACTTACTGCTTACATCCTGCGTGAATTATTATCGAATTGGTCATCTCATCGTCATCATCCTTATCCTCCTCAAGGGGGATGGCCAGCGTATATATCACAGGATTAAACTCGAAACTGGAGAAGTCTGGGGTCGGGTCAAATGATTATGGGGCGGAAAATTATATGAATTTAATTGGTGTGGAAATTATGAAGGAAAGCATTCGCAGAGGGGGTTTCTTGAGAGGAAAATTGAAGGAGAAATGTATGGAAAGTTGGGTAGAAATATGTATTTCCCAATGAAAGGTATATTATCCATAATAAAACCCCTTAAATCACACAAAAAAACTATAGAAACAAGGATTTAACTTTAAGTAAAACGTTAAATAAGATACAGACTTAAGTTCCTGATCTTGATCAAAGGCACATACGGTTGACAACGCGCCTTGGCAACCGAATAATAAATCCATCCTGCCATCCTGCCATCCTTCCATCCTGCTATCCCTCCATCCTTCCTCCCATTTGCACTCTCTTTCCCCTGCTGCTGCTGTTGACATTTGAACTAAAACCGTTTTCTTATAATATGGCAAATAATAATCCCTAAAAAAATACACAAAAAAACTAGACTAGGGAGCAGCATAAAAACAAGAAAAACATAAGGGAAAACAAGGAAAACTATGCCACTGACAGAGCTTATGCGTACTTTCCGCCTCAACTGCTTGAACTGCTTGCGGCGGCGGCCCCGCCCACTTTATCCACCTATCCCTCCAACACCCCTCCCCCCACCCTACCCTATCATTTAAGCCTGAGCTCTTTTTATTTACAAAAAGCGAATGGCAAACAAGGCGAGCGGCAAGGAGAAATGGCAAAGAACACACACAAAATGTAATCCCAACGAAAAGTAAATTGTATTTCAGAGCAGACTTGTTGATGTACGTGTGTGTGGGTGTGTGGGTGTGTGGGTGAATGGAGGGTGTGTGGCACCCTACACACATAGAGCATATAAGACATGCATCAGCCTTGGGGGATAATGTAGAACAGAATCATGTTCCGCAGGAAGGATTTATAGAACTTTAATTGAATTGATATTTTTAGATTGACATATTTATTATTTTATATACCTTTAATATTTAAGTATTTTATTCTGGCATTGCTGGTATTTTTTTTGGTATACTCCACGTATTTACCGGGTATAATCCAGGTACATTCCTATCATATTCCTAGTACATTCCTGATATATTTCTTGTATATTCCATATATACTCCAGGTATATTCCTGCCATATTTCTGGTATACTCCATGTATGTTCCTGGTATATTCCTGGTATATATTTCTGGTATATTCCTGGTATACTCCCAAAATATTCTTGGTATATTCTTGGTATATTCCTGGTATATTTCCGTATAAACCAGGTATATGCAAAATTTCCCTTAAAGTTAAAGTTACTATATAAAAGATTTTTGGTCAGTAAAGATAATACTATATGTATATAAAATTCATTTAAAAATTACATTACTATTTATAGAGTTTATAAAATATACACAAATATTTATAGAAATATAGAAATATATATAGTGAAAGGGCATTTGAGATTCCCCTAGTCACTCTGCTCTCTACCCAAAAGCCACTGCAAATCTGCTGCTACTGCTGCGGCGTTGGGAACCTAAAACTAAGTCCTCATCACGGATATGGGCAAGACAATGACAAGGAACGACTGAATTATATGGGAATTACTTCTAAGCGAAGACAGCAACAACAGAAAAAAAAAGACAGAGAACAGTAAGTGGCTGCTAAGCTAAGCTCTTCACATGGAGATTCTCCAGGGCAATAAACCAGGCAAAACTCATAAGTAAAGCGTAGAAAAAGGTACAAATTATTATGTAATTATTGAAACATAAACTATGTATCTAAAATTTATAAAAGATATTCAGGAAATCAAAAAATACCTAAAAGCTAAGCGAAATTTACTAAAAAACTTGCCTTAAAGCTAACAAAATAATAAAAGGAACGTATTGATAACGGTTTGTTCCCCATTTTCACTCATTCCATAATGCCACAAAAAATGGCGGGAAACGTTAACGGTGAATGGGATTTGGAAGGGGGAACTACCACTACTAGCACTCACCCTACTCCCACTACCATTTCGTTCCACATTAGGACTAATGGAACATTGAGCGGGAGCAGCATTCCGCTTAGGCATCCGTCGGACAGCTTCTTCCGTTCGCTTGATGTTTTCACGAGCTCACACAAAGTCGATAAATATATATACATATATGTGTGTGCACATGTACACACGCACCCACACATATACGTATATGTATATGTATATGAATACATATAGAGGTGGGTGGACGCAGAGGTCCTGCTCTCCACTCCTGCCACACACACACACGCAGCTGTACATGTCAGACTCGAACTTTTAGCAAAAGACTGTTTCGTTTCGTTTCGTCTGCTTCCGCTGCGGCTCCTTCCCCGCCTCCTTCTCTCCAGCGAAATATGCAAGGGGTCCTCAGTCACTATCCGCACACACACACACACACACATACAGCTCGCCTAACGACCCACCAATGTCCTCCAGCCCAGTCCCCCCAGCAGCTTGCGAGTCCTTTAACAGTCACCGATTTCCCAGCTTCCAATAACAATGTGTTCTCGTTTTCCCTCCTTCGTCCTTCCCCCGCCGATTCCTGCTCTATGGTCGAGTTAACTTCTGCACATCTGACGGGCATGTACATACATATTCGGGGTCTCTCGAAAAGGAAAGACATCAACATTTCAGGACATCATCCGTTCCATTAGTTAACAAGAAAGGAAGCTTACCTCGGCACCCCAAATGTTGTATACGCTTGCAATTGGATCGGTTAATTTGGCCAAATTTCAATAACATTACTTTTAAATAGTATAGAAAATCATAACTCAGGTTCAAACAGTTAATATAATATAAACAATAAAAATATATATAAAAATCAAAGAAGAAATGTCAACTTTCACTACGTTATTGTATTTACAAGTCAACATTTACGGTTTTCCCATTTCCTTTCAATTTGCCGATCGCTCCCACTTATATAATGAAGATAATATATAAAAGTCTATTTGCAAAGTTTCATTCATTAAAACGGAGGGACTAGGTTGCGTAAAAAGATACAGACGGACGTACAGACGGATGGACAGACGGACATGGCTAGATCAACTCGGCTATTGATTTTGTTCAAGAATATATGTACATACTTTTAAGGATCAGAAAAGACTCCTTCAATGCGTTTCAGACTTATGACTAAAATTTAAATACCATGCAAGGGTTAAAAAAAGTAATTTAATCAATTAAGCATTCAATAATTAATTCCAAACTAAAATAATACATAAATAAAAATATCAAAGAAATAGTCAAATAAATTTTAAAATATAAATATCATAAAAATAATAAGTATATAGAACCAGGGTTTATTATGAGGCTTGAAATAGATAATTATTAAAGTAAAGTTTCATCAGATTTCGCTTGGTTTTAGTTATTTTCTTACGATTTTCAAATTTACAAATTTACAAGCAAAAAAAAGGTAAACAAAGGCAGCAGCTTTCCAACATTCAAAATGTGAATATTGACAACAACAAGAGTGGATCGTATTATCTAAGTGGCTCTCTCGCTCTTAGGTTCCACTTTTCAGGAAGAGAACATACTAAGCCAACAACGGCACCTTCTAACTAAATAAGCAACGGCAAAAGAAACAAGAGCGCGCGCACACTAAGAAACACGAGGATAAGGCAAATAAGAAAATAGTTTTGTTTCACTCACTCGTTTACTTTGCTGCTGCAGATCCCAACGGCGAATTAGAATTAGTTGGTTAAAACACAAAAACCAAAAAAAAAAGAAAAAAAAATCTTTTCATATATTGCGGAGCACACGTTTATGCATTTCATTTGATATTCTTTCGTTTTCACTTTGCTTTTATTCACTTGCACATAAAAAAAACAACAAAATTCACCAGCAATAACTTGCGCACTGATCTTGGCCACTGTAAATGCACGACGGCGGCCCGGCTTTTGCTTTGGTCTATTCAGGCCTTTCCCCCACTTCACAAACACTTTTCACTGCCGGGCTCGCTGTTTTCCCGCGTTTTCCCGCACTTTTCCGCCGTATTTTCCGTATTTTTTCGCGCGTTTCGATTTTTTCACCGCCGCGATCTTTGCGAAAAAATTTTCTGTCCGTTTTGCCGGCGGCCGTGAGAGGAAATGATTTCCAATAATCTCCGAGAGAGTAACTCCGCCAAATTGGAAGGAGACACTGTTTAGGCTTGTGGGTGAGAGAGAGCGGGTGAGAGGGGATACGGCGATAGGCTGGAAATACGATCCAATACGATCCACTAGCCGCAACTTTACTTGGCGGTCAAATACATTTACCGATCGATCCTATAACAGCTATATGATATAGTCAACTGATTTTTATAAACTTAAAACCGAAATTGTTTACTAATAAAAAATGGCCTTGTCTCGAATATGATGAAAAACCTAGAAAAACGGCAAAGTTATTATTTTTTTATATTATTTTTTTCGATTGTTCCTAAAATAAATTCATAAATCCACTAAGGTCTCATCTTCTCTTTAAAAAAATAAATAATAATAATAATAATAAAAAAGTATAGAATATGAATATTTATTTATAATAAATAATAAATATATAATTATAATAAAATCAAAAATAAATATTGACTCCCCAATATGGATATATTTACATTTATGTACATATTTTAAGCAATATTTATTTGCATCACCTAATTAAATTCAGTATTTTGAAACCAACTGGGATTGGACGAATATATATTTACTAAATATTATTTAGATGCAAATATATATATATGCATATATATCCAGCCTGAAGGCCTTCGTTGCTCTGGCTATTTCTCTTTGTATCTCAAAATTAATTTTAAGGTACAATTAATTAAATAAATAAATAAATGCATATATATAAAATGAAACACGAAAGTGAAACAAGGAACCTGATCTTTCCTGGCCACTTTCTTACCATATTAGAAGCCAATAAAAGTATATATGCTTATAAATAAATTATAAATCTCTTAAAACTAAATTCAATAAAAATATGTATTAGTATTTATATGCAAAAACAATATTTATTTATTAAATTGGAATCATGGAAATCTAAGAAAATATAAGAAGAAACACAGCGGGAAAAGCAGTTCCCAAAGGCGTAATAAGACAATTTTGGAATTTGTGAAACAGTAACCAGTTAGTTCGGGAATCCTTGCTCGTATATTAGTTTTGTCCCCACACATACACACATGCAAGTACACAAACCTACGTGCATATACATATGCAGGGAAGTTACGGTATATAAAGTAAAGGGACACAGGCGAGGCGAGGCGAGGTTTAAAAAGGATTTTAGATCCTATTTGGCCAGGGAGCCAGGGAGGACGTCCTCAGTCGGTTTGCCACCGCATGAATTTCCAAACTTTTCCTAGACACACACACGCACACACACACACATACGGGTCCTGAGTGTGTGTCTTTGTGATTTGAATTAAACTTTTGCAAGGCAGGACGAGCAGAGGGACGGGGGCAGGTCCTGTGTGTACACACGTATGGAGAATTTTACTGCAGACAACAAAAGGTCTAATGGCGTATGGGATGAGGGGGGCGATGAGGGTGGGATGAGGGGGCTTGGGGGTGGTTGAAGTGGGTGGCCAGAAAGGACACAGACTTGGATGGACTTGGTTGGCGGCATGGAAGTCCTCCGTTCACATATGCAATGTTCCTTCAACCCTTTTGCTTCTCTACTTTTCGGGAAGTTTTCCCTCAAAGCTTTGTTGTCAGAGACAGAGACAGAGACAGAGAATGGGAGATAGAGGGAGAGGGTAGAAGGGCAGGAGTAAGGCAGACCAGAGTACATACACGAGATATCCTGGTGGCTCCTTTCGCCCTGACAGCTTGTGGTCTGCCCGAGACATTTGAACATCCATTTTATTTTATTTCGGGCTTAAGAACCTTTCATTTCAGACTTTAATATCCCTGAAATACATTAAATATGTTAAATAAAAAGTCTAAGAAATACAAATATATAATATTGGTACTATTATTTATTAATTCTAATTTATTAAAGTTAGTTTTTACCCGCTTTAAATTAATGTTGAAGACCAAAAAGCAAAGCCAGGACTCTTCTCTCCCTTTCCCCCATGAAATCAATAATCCAGACACACCTGCCTCCCCCCACTGAGACCCCCCCTCTCGATGGTCATTTTGGCCATAACTGTACATTAACCCCCATCTGCAGCTGCTGCCAGGACCCAAGGGGAAACGAACCCAGACGCATAAACAACGCCAGACGACGACGAGAAGAAAATCAGTGGACAAGGACTATTTTTGGTCTCAGGGCTGGGGTTTGGGGGTAGCCAACGGTAGATAAGTAATAAATATTTCACCCGGACCCAGGACCCAGGACTCTTGCCCCCAAGGACCCAGAAAGAGAGCGAGATAGAGAGAGGAGAGTCCTGCGTCGCCTGTCCGATAAACAAAGTTCGGCGTGTCCAAGTTTTTCGTGTGACGCGACCACGAAAAGCGGTAACAATAAATACACGCCCTGTCATCCTTTTTTGCCAACCCCCTCAAACCTCACCTCCTCCTCTCCTGTTGCTGTGCCCGTGTCCTTTCCGCGGTGCCCGGTCCCTGGTCCTTGGTCCCTGGTCCTGCTCCCTGGTCCTTGTCCTGCGCATGGACAGCAGACGTTCGCCGCGAGTTAGCCCTCGGACTTGGGGACCAAAAATAGCTAGCGCAACGCCAGGAAGATTACAGGATACAGTGAGAGAGAAGAAATTAAGGTCCAGGTGAAATATTTTAAGAAAAAAATTGTATTAAAGGATATTTAAAAAGAATATTTTAAAGAACATTTAAAAGTTATTTTAAAGAACATTTAAAAGTTATTTTAAAGAAATATGTCAGGCTATTTAAATAAGATTTTAAAGAACGTTTTAAAGAAGAATTTCTAGAATATTTAAAAATTATTTTTAAGGACTATTTAAAGAAGATTTTAGACAATATTTAAAGATGTATTTTAGGGAATATTTCAAGGAAGATTGTAAAGAATATTTAAAATACATTTCAATAAGTAAAAAAAGCTTATTAAAAAATTTTTTTAAAGGTTACCTTAAAGCCCATTTTAAAGAATATTTTGTTGCTTTTTTTTAAATATTTTAAATATATTTACAAAAGATTAAATAGAATATTTTACAGAAGATTTTCAATAATATTTTACATAATATTTTCAAGAATATTTAAAGGTGATTTTTAAAAACATGTCAAAGAAAATTCTGAGAGCACTTTAAAGAATTTCTAGATCTTATTTAAAAAAATAAATTAAATATTTGTTATATTATTTTATAAAACAGAGAAAGCCCGAGGGATAACCAAGATCTCGAATTTGAATTAAAAACTAAGCTTGAAAGGCGAGACAGCTCTTCCTTAAAATTCTAGTAAATATTGTTAAAATGCTTTCTAAATATTTTAAAAGTGTTATTAAAAATATAAATATCTTATATAAAATAAAGATCTAAGAACCCAAAGTTGGAATAACAAATTCAAGGAACATAAAATTCCTAACGAATTTGTATAAGATCGACATTAATATTACTTTGATATTTCTCGCCGTGCCCTAAACTCGGGGATTCGCCCTTGAATCATTTCAATTTGAAGTAAATTGACATTACATTGCCGTGGGTGGCTGTGGCGCTGAGGGGGAAATGGAAAACTCAATAACTATCGGCGTCGGAAGGGATGAGAGCCATGAAAAGCGAATCGAAGGCGATGGCCAGGCGCTGAGTGACAGACCCCTGGAAGCGCAGGCTGAAGGATCCGGAATTGGAAATGGGATTGGGTTGGGATTGGGCTGGGATTGGTATCTGGGAAGTGGTCAGGGCCGAGGTGGTGCCGGGCACAGACTGCGGCAAACAGCAAACAAACCCAAACACAGACCTTTGGCGGGGGTGGGAAATCCAAAATGGCCGACCACCACGGCTAGACCTTTGTCCAGCCGGAAAATCAAATTGCGAGTGGAAAGTTTCCCCGCCCTTGTGCGAACAAGAGGTTGTGGAAAATTGCGGAAAATTTTTCGATGCTAGAAAAGCATACAGAAGGGAAGATTAAAATGAATTTTCATTAAATATATAAAATTTTATTTATTTTATGTATAATTAATGTATTTTATTAATTATAAAGTAAATAAGTCGATTGAAAATAGTATTCATATTATAAATCTTTTTTACATAAATTACCAAAAAGGGAAATATAATCTTTATTTCTAAATTAGGATAGTAAAAACTGTGGAAATTCTGTTAAGAGGTGTATAAGAATATTAATTTAATGGTTAAATATTAAAACACAATTATTTAAATAATTAAGAAAATAAAATAACCATCAATAAACTATTATGATTAAACTAAAGGGGAAGAAAACACGTCTTGAAACATCTTTTAATAACGATATTATGGATTTTAAATCTTACTAACATAGATATAGCAAAAAAATCCTATTACATAAATCGAAAAAATTATCGAACTAAATATTATATCGAAAATATTGTAAGCTCTTCCATATCAAATTCTTCAGTATAGAAAATTATCACAAAATATGTAATTTAACAATAAAAATATCAATATTATCGAAAAGTAGTGTTATTTCATTTACATTATATATTTTTCCTCTTATATTGGTTAATTATAACAAAGAAAATATCGTTTTATTGATTCTTTTAATGTCGATTTATCGACTTTTCCTCAAATTTGAATATAAAATCGATATATTGATACTTTATGTTATTTGTAATTCATAATTTACTCGTAAAAAGCTTTGATTTATTTTTAATTTATTAAATACAATGAAATAAATAAATAAAAAAAAAAGTACCTAAATTCGAAACAAAATCAGACACAACAAGAATATTTTTGCCTTTTTTAATTTCTAAATAAATCAAAGAAACATAAATGGCTTAAATCTATAAATAGTTGTTTACATATTGGATATATTGTAATACAAAATCTATGTGAGCTTCACCCCCTCTCCTCCTCACTCCCCTGGAAAATAATTTCCTGAAAAGGGGTTGCTCAGCACAGCGGCAATCTTTGGTTCCTTGATTAAAAAAGTAATTAGAAAACTAAATGAAAGTTTAAGGCAATGAGCGAGGAGCGCGGCGGAGGAGGGCTTTCTTGGTAAAGTTTTTCGGGCTAAAATGGGTAAATAATGTAAACTGAAATGACTGTACATGCGAGTAGTAGTTATTCACACCCGCACACCCGCACACCCGCACACACACGCACACACCACACGCACACCCCACACACATGCCTTTGTTTCTGGCTGTTAAATTCCAGGACGGGGTTGCCCACACACTCGCCTTGTATCCTGCGTGAGGAATGTGTCCTGTTGGGCTCGCTACCAAAATGAACACCCACAAAGCACCCAGGATTCACACACGCACACCCAGCACACACACATGTGCATATATATGTGTAAATACCATGGGAGTGTGAGTGCTTTTGGGTGGACTTGTAATGGCGAATGGCGAAGGCGAAGGCGAAGGCGATGGCGAAGGCAGTTAAAGGGGTGAAGGCCTGCCTTTGGTGGGCGGAAAGAGGGTTTGAGGCACAGAGGGGGATGTGTGACACAACACACACTCGCACACACACACCCAGGCGGGCGCAATAAATGTTTTCGAATGTCATTTGCCTGCAAAGATGTCGACCATTAATATGGAACGAAAGGATTTGTTTTAATTTTGTTTCTCGGTTGCCTCAACAATAGTTTGGAGTTGCTTCTCGTTGCTCGGCTTCGGGTTCGTGGCATATGTGAGAACTCTCGAGGGTCCACAATTCATTTACCCAACACACACACACACACATACATATATATATATATATATGCTTATATATATACACATGGCGAAGGGGATACAGAGCCCGAGCTTACATATGTAAGTAGGTGGAGCTCCCCTTACGGATTGAGTAATTAAACGGCAAAAATGCTGAATTGCATTCACTCCCCCCGGGTTGGAGGTACTGGGAACTGGGATTGGTAATAGGAAATACTTCATTTTTGGGCCTGCCAACCGAATTTCATTTCACTGGAGCTTAGAAATGGCCAAATGGAGCGCAGACATATGGCCAGGATAAGTGTAAAATGTAAACTAAAATCATCAAGAAAAGCACGAGAAAACCAGTGGGAAAACCACCGGGAAAACCACGAGAAATTCACCCGAAGAAAGCCCTCGAAATGTAATTGGTTTTTGGTTTAGCTTTGCCTTTGATAAATAAATGAATAAACCTCGGGAAATCTTTGGCATTTCGTTTATAAGTTGCTTGAAGTATTTAATATTTGCCATCTGACAACTAAGGGAATTTAATTTTTACAAAAAAAAGGTTTGAATAAATATTCTCAAGAAACTATTTAAAAAATTGAGGAAAATAGATTGGAAATTAACAGTTTGGAAACATATATTCATGAATCAGGAAGAAATAATTCATAAACTACAAAATTCTTCAAGAACTTAGTTGGTATATAAAATAGTTGAAAATACTTACAAAATATCGTTTACATTTCTGATTGTATTTTTTCCTGATAAACACAATAATTTAACTGTCAGAAATAAATTATTTTAAATATATAGTAATATATCCAGGAAAAATAGAGCCAATTAACAGTCAAAATAACTTTTTATCAGTTGGAAATAATATTTTCTACATGGTCTAGATAGACCCAGAACTAGATAGAACTATATAGAATTCTTTTATATTCAATACGTATAATAATTAGTAGATTCAGAATTAATATAGTATTTAAATCTGACTAAAAAATACTATTAGATTATAAAAAAATACATATAGTCTCGTCTTTTGATTATAACTCGGGACCAATAACCATCCCAAGGATGTTGCTTCCCATTGCCGTCCCTCTTGTGCATCCTTTTGGGCTCTCCTTGAGATGGAGAGAGGACACTCCCCCTCCACTCCCCCTCAACTTCCCCCCAACCTCCCCCCATAAAGATGCCGTTCGTGCCTGCTGTCCCATAACGGATATTTGCGTTGTCATATCAAAGTCCCATATGGCCCGTAAACGGCGTCACAAAGTGTCACCAGGGCCTGGGGCTACGTATGCATATAGCCAGATATCTGGGCTGTCCCGCCTGTCTGTATACGCATATATACGAGATGTGATAATAAAATACAAAACCAATAAAGGAAAGAGCTCTTTACACTTCACTTGCTCACCAAGAGTCGGGCCCCCCAGCCCCGGAGAGAGCTTCCGCCGAAGAAGGCCTACGGTGATTTCAATGGAATCGCAAGCCAGTCAAAGCCTGGCCAGAAGAAGGCTCAATCTCGCTTCCAAAGGAAAAATAAGCACCCAATGGCCAGGGCACAGCCACCTCCCCCTCCCCCCCTTGATAACCAACGGTGCGTTGCTGCTTCTCCATTTTTGTTGTTGTGAGAGGGGGGAGGGAGGCGGTGTGTTGTGTGGATCATCATTTTTTATTTTCCGCCTGAGCCCCGGCAGGCAAATGTGGAAAAGTACCCCCAGCAGCTCGACCATCGCCCTCCTCCCACAACCCCACATCCGTTGAAGGTATGTGTGTGTGTGTGTGTGTGTGCCACTTTTATTTTCGCTATCAGCCATTTCAACCCCCCACCCCACTCACACACACATACTCTTAAAAGGAATCAAACACACACAGAGAAAAATATATAACCCTTTGTAATATTAAATATGTTTTATAAGCAAGAATAATATAGTAATAGTAATATTAATATTTTTTTAAATTTATTTAATGCAGTTTAATTTATGAAAATTTATAGTAAAAGCTAGTTTTTAACGGTTGCCAAAGAAATATAATATTTAAATTATGAAGAACTTAAATAAAAATAAATAAATATACAATGAACAAAGTTCTAGTATATTTTCTCATGACTCTGTAATTTTGTCTAATTTATTTCTGTCTTTTCGTCTGTCTATCGATATTTTATTGGTCTCTAGTATCACCATTAGCCACTAAAAAAATAGCTCTTGATTGTAATTAGACAGTTAATTACTAAGAACTTATATATACAACCATAAATAATGAAACAACTCAGTTCTATGATATTTTCTGGGAGGTAGAGAGTACCTTATGAATGGATTATTTCAAACCCTATTTGTTATCGATGTATTATCGATACTTTATCACTTTACTATCACCATTAATCACAAAAGAAATACCTGTTACGGCAGACAAACGAATTAATTAGCAAGAACATATATATACTACGCAATAAATAATTTTTTAACTCAGTTTTGGGTATCCCCTTGGAAATTCAATCTTTTCTTAATCGATTATTTCCGTCTATCGATATGTTAACAGTTCAAATAAAATATCCTTTAAGGCTTTTTTGAAGAAATAGAATTGCAAAATAAAAGAATATTTATTAAATGCCTTGAAACTTGTACATGGCAGGCAAAGCATAAGAGAGAGAGAGCGAGAAAAAGGTGGTGGTCCATAAAAAATTGGCAAATATGAATAACAAATCAATTATTCTTCGAAAAAAATCCACTTATTCGACTATTTTAAATTCGAATTTTGATACTCTGATATTTTTGTAACATATTTTTATATACAAGTTAAAAGGACAAACATGTTTCATGAACTTTTTCCCGGTGCACACAGACACTTTCCACCTTCCACCTACCATTTTTGCCCTCTCCCCCGTCACAGGGCACATTCATATGTCACCTCCAACCTCCATTTCCATCCCCAGTCGTCCGTTTTTACGGGCGTCCGTCCCAGCAACTGTCAGGTTTAGTGATGCCTGCCAAGGATATGCTCCGCAGAGGCGTATAATGCACAGCAGCCTTCGACTTCCTTCGACTTCCCTTCACTTCCTTCATTTTCTGATAGGCTGCCAGGCGATAACAATGGAATTTATCGAAAATCAATGCTCGCGCAATGATCACAGTCTGTCATCGGGTTGGAGGTTTTAGCAACAAAAGGAAAGTCTGAAAAAAAAGATACATTCTGGCAAGGATATTTAATGTCATCATTAAGTTATGAGAATTACGCAGTAAAAAATTATATATGTATATAATATATATATAATATATATATATATAATTTCAAAATGCAATTATACAAATATAAATGATGTATGGGAATATAGTATACAGATTGCGGTAGGGGAATAATTATAGTTTGAGTTTCTTAAAAGAGTTCTCTTAAAGGATTTATATCACACAAAAATTTATTTTCAATAAAGCCTAGTTTTAAATTAATTTTAATATAAAAAAAAGCCTCCAAATACGTTTTTATATGTCTTAATTATAACTATTATTAATTATTTATTAGACTGAATTATTTAAGAAGCTTGGTCCAACGAGCAATAAAATGTGTAAAAAAGATATTTATAAAAACAAAATATCCTTATAGATAAATAAATAGTGTAAGGGAATTAAAAATGTAAGGAAATAATTTTATTTTGTATTTTTAAAAGCTTTGATCTAATTAACTTTTAACTGAAAAATATTCATCTTAAGTAAAACCATGTTAAAACTTCATTTTATTAAATTAAAATGTATAAAATAAGCTTCTATAATGACAAAATTATTCTTAAATGAATAAAAATAAATGAATAAAAAATTTAGAATAAAAATATATATATAATTACAAAATATTCTAATAAATAAATAAATAAAATAAATAGGTAGAGTAAGGCAATATAAAATAGAGACTAATGTAAGGGAATAATTTTATTTTGTATTCTTAGAAGCTTAGTTCTAATGAAATTCTCAGAGAAAAAAATATATTTCAAGTAAGACTTAGTTTAAAATGAATTTTATTAAATTAAAATGAAAAAATAAGCTTTTCTTATGCCATAATTATTAAAAAAACCTCTATTATTTAAGCAGCTTGGCCCAGCAAGCAATAAATACTTTATAAAGGACATCTGGGACTTGCTTGCCACCCACGTAACCAGCCGCCACCGCCTCTCCCCGGCAGCCATCAGTTGGCGTTTGACCCCGCACACTTTTTCACAGCGCTTACCACCACCACCCCCCACACAGGCAACCCAACACCACCCCCCAGCCTCCCCCTGAAAGGGTGTTTACCTTTAACGCGTGGTGTACACGATACGGTTGCCTGGGCAGACCCTTCGCCTCTCCCTCGGAATATATTATATATGCAAAGTATTCGTGAATTGGTTTTTTCGCTTATCCAACTGCCAATTTTCTGAGCCGCCTGTCGGAGTTATCTTCTGGCAATTTCGCAAAGAGCCACGGCTCACGGCCCATTTTGCACAGAGAGAAAAAAAAAAGGACACACACACACACACTAACACACACAAAAAAAAGGAAAGGAGGCAGGACTCATCCTCCCTTGCCTTTGACGTCAATATCGCCTGTTATTTCAAATGGGTTTCGTTGTTGTTATTGTTACGCTTACACTTTGCGAAAAAATAAACGATGGGGTGGCTGCTGCTGGTGGTTACCTTCCAAATCCACCTCCCCCGCCCCACTCCCCGCACTGCCCCTGCGAGAGGCCTTGGTGCGGAAGCCAAAGATAACATTTTTGCACAATTCTCTGGTGTCATTTCCATGCACATGCCAATTGATGTGTTTTTACTTTCACCCCGGCTTCTCTCCTGGCTCCCACCCCCCCTTTAGAAGGGTGCCCACACCCCTGGCAGCGGCGCTCCTGAAAGCGGAAGCTGGAAAAAAGCAGCTTAAGATCCTGCCACTAAGTATTTATGAACAAGGAATAGGGAGTAGGAAATAGGAAATAGGAAATAGGAAATAGGGAACAGGGAGTTAAGAATGCCCAGCAGGCAGTTAAACAATTATGTCAAGAGAAACACTACAGCGATTATTACAAAGCTGGCTTGGGTTTTTATTTAGTTTTTAATTTTAGGTGGGGAAAAGGAAATGATAATAAAATAAATAAGCTGTGATTACTTGCCTCATAAAATTATAATATAATTGGTATATATAGAAAGCATATTAAATCCCTTTAAAAATATGCAAGAAAAGGCTATCTATTTTTAATTACAATTTATTATGAACAAAATAAAATAAATGTACATTGAAATTGGTACTTTAAAAGTGATATTCTTTTAGACACATTTTTAAGAGTTTTAAAAATCGTTGTGAAGAAATCTTGTAAAACTTGTATAAACTTTATAAAAAGTTTAAATAAAGTATGGAAAATAAAGTATAAATAGCTGAAAAAATCAATATATCGTTTCTGTGAATATACTTGAAGCATATGTCGATATTTCAATCGATTTTTTAACTTGGCAATAGATAAATATGACATAAATCGATAGTTTTGCTAAATATATCATAACAACCAAATCGGTTAAGAAGAAAAGTATATTAAAAAAACATTTAAAAAATATTTTTGTGACAATATCAATATTATAGCACCAAAAGCTTAATTTTAAAATATTTACAAATTGGATAGGTCAAAGTTTACTATATTTATGATATTTTCTATATAATATCATATTTTTTTCTTCTTTATATACAGACCTAAAATAAAAGTAAGTATTTGGGTCAAAATCTAAAGAATATATAGTAAGAGAAATACATTATAAATACAATATCAATATATTAACTTAAAATTCGATATTTTTCGATAACTAAAAGTTCGATATGTCAAAGTTTATGATATTGTAGATATGATATGGGATTTTTCCTTTCGGTTCACATTCCTAGAGGTACCTGAGCTGTTCCAAAATCATCAAAAAGATTTCACAGCCAACTTATATTGTGGATTACCTGATTCCGATAGGCAATAGAGAAGGCAAACCAATCGATAACCAATCAATAGCTCGATAGAGGCCCCAAATCCAACCTTACCCGTAAATGAAAACTCAATTGATTTATGTTACAGGCATTTTCTAGGAGTACCCCAGTACTTGTACTCGTACTCACTTCATTTCGTTTCTATTTGTTTCTCTATTTTTTGCGTGGCCCCTCTTTTGGATTTAGATTTATTACCTTAAACATTTCTCAGCGCTAACAAGTTTATGCCCCCCGAGAAGGGGTGGTGTGCGGTGTGGTGTGTGTGTGTGATGTGTGCATACAAAGCGAGTGCATAAATGCTAACGAACTAACTAACCCACGACGACTCTCCATGACTGACTATCCCAGCCAAAGTATCTGAGGGATGCGCGGAGCCTAGGGTGGACTTGGACAAAAGTTTAGCAGATTGTAATTAAGGAAATAAATTGTTTAAAGAGTTCTAAAATAAATATTTTAAATATATATATATATTAAAAATTATATCTTTACATATTTCCCAACCTCTTACCCCTAGGTAATTATTTATTCAAGCATAAAATTAAATTTTTCCACTAGAGCAAACACCTTTATGATCTTTTCTGCACCCATTAATGCTCTCAGCCAGGATTACTCTTAGTTAGCTTCGATTTCCCCCCCAGAAGGATCCTTTAGCTGTGGCTAAGGTCCACCCTTCCGACCATGTGTGAGATACATATAAACGTCGTCCTCAATCACATGTCAGGCAACACGCTTTGCGGTGTTTCATTTTTGTGAGAGGACCTGCGCGGAGGCGGCGGCGGCGGCGGCGGCAGCAAAAGGATACTGTCATGGGGACAGGACATTCGAATACATATGAGATAGAGACGGCGACAGAGACGGAGAGAGCCCCAGGGAGAGAGGGAGCGAGAGAGAGCGAGTGCGGAAGGGAGTGCGAGCATGTAATGCCAATCCTTATGTGCCGCGGCTTATGTGCACACACATATCCTGTGTGTCTCTGTCGGTGTGTGTGTGTGAATAGTATTGCTCTTTTGTCCTAGTTGGGTCCTTGCTAACCGCAGAGCCTCCTCCCCCTTGGCTCCTTTTTAAGGACAGCGCTGAGCATTCCTGTCGCTTCCACTCATGTAAGCAAAATAAGTGAAGAAGAAAAAGCAAAAACAACACAAACAGAATGGGAAAGCGACCGAGAAAAAGAAAAGGAAAACCAAGGCAAAAGCAAAAGCAAAAAGCAGAAGAAAAAAAAAGTAAGAGAACGTTAAAAACGGAGGGGGAAAAGGACCAGACACAGATGCCAGGCACCACCTGGACGAAGGACTAACTGCCATTTCTTGCAAATATCCACGCGGATCCCCAGCCTCTGGCTGGGAGATTTTTGCACTCGTCAAGGCTTACACAGAAAAATTTAGAATTAAGTTAAGGAAATTAATAAATCATTCATTTTAATAAATAACAACCATAATTTAATAAGTAACAATTAGGAATCATCTTTAACATGTTTGCTACAAGTTAACACTGCTATTTAGTGCCTCAAACATTTTATTGCAAACTTTTCGAGGCCTTTTTGAAGAGGTTTCATAACTCTAATAAATTTTTAGCTGATAGCATTACCTTATTAAAAAATATTTATTATTTATTTCATAATACCATAAATATTTCGATCTTTCCAATTATTTTTGAGGTTTGTAGTACAGGTATGCCTCATAAATTGCAGTACTTATTGAAATCTCTACACAATTAACCCAAAAGAATTTTAAACTTTGTCAAAGAAAACCCATTTAAAATGATTTTACAGCTTTTTCAAAAAATTCTTTTTACTATAATTTTAGTGATAGTTGATAAATAACTTTGATAACTTTGTAATAATTATTCAGGCTGTTAAATTAAAGAAAAAAAGACATTTGGCAACCCATGAGTTAAAGGGAAGCCACAAGTATTTGCTTACTATATAATATTTATATTTATTAATATTGAAATAAACAATATTAGATGAGATTTAGGTGGACAATTAACATTTTTAAATTTTAGAATATATCTTTCCTATTTAAAAACACTTTTTTGAAAGATTTGAAAAGATTTCTTAACTATGCCTTTTTAACATATAGTAGTTGAATTTATTTAATAATTTTTATTAAATATAACATAAATATTGCATACTTCTGGCCATGTGTTTTAATGATTCTTTAATGTTTAACATTTATTAATTTGTAGATATTAAGTATTAGACACTTTGTTAAGAACTTTCCAAGAAATTTCAAAACTTCTTTCTTCTTAATATTTACTATTTATTATTTATTTAAAAATATGAAAATTTCACATATTTACCCACATTTTCAAGTGTAATTTCTTCTAGTGTAACTCGTTTCGTGCCCTGGCTATCGAACACGAGAGCTGTCCTCCAACTGTCCCAAAACCCCACCACCCTCCACTCCCAATATCCCCCACCCTCCTCCCCCTCCCCCTCCCCCTCTCCAAAAAGGTATATACACATAGGGGCATTATGTACATACATATATATAACATATATTCGCCAGCATGTGGGGACAACTTTTGAGTGCCAGACAGCAACAATAAGGGGTTGGGGTTGGGCGGTGGCTGCTGTGCGGTGTGTGTGCTCCTAGAGGGGGTTGGGGGTGAGCAAATTGAGTGGGCGAGGAATTAAAATTTCAACATGACTGCCGCCATGATGCTTCGCTGGCCACACACACACACACACACCCATACGAGGCTGTGGATTTGGCTTATACTGCCTCTGCCTCCGCCTCCGCCTCCGCCTGCCTTGGCAGCATGTGTGTGAGGGTGGACAGCTTATGCCTAGGGGGTGGGTTTCACCGACTGAGTTTTCTGGCATTTGCTGTCACACACACTCACTCCAGCACTCCGACACCCACACCACGCACATAATCCCCACGTATGTGTGTGCGAGCTTCAATGGGTCTACTTTCACAGTAAGTATCCAGTGAAGCGTCAGGACGCGGCAGCCATGATGTCTTTTGTGGCCATCCGGCAGCGACATCCTCAACGGGGATGTTACCGGCTTCTGTGTGTGTGTGTGTGAGTGTGTGTGTGGGTCCCATTCCCATTTCCCCATTCCCCCCAGCTGCCTCTCCTTTGGGAAAGCTGCTACCAATGATGGCCTGGCCCCAACGCGTCAATAGGTGGGTTTTACGTGACAATGTGCACAGCGAAAAAAAAATGTACATGCATGTTGAGAATAATATTTAAAAACAAAATTATTTACTCAACAAATTTATGGTGATTTTAAATCGACAGAAAAACTGTCTCTGTATTTCTACTTCAGCCTGATCAAAATATCATTCGAAATTTCCCGTAAAATCTTTGGAGATTTACATTCAAAAGAAAAAACTGTCTAAAAGTAGGCAATGATATGTTTTACATATTAATTCCATCAGAAATTAATTTTATAAATCAAAATTGTTAAAAATATAGACTTTAACCATATACGTGTAGGACAAAATGTGATTAAAATTACTCAAAAAAATCTGAAAATAATATTTATCCCCGAAAAAACTGCCCAAAAGAATGCTTTGATTTATTTACGAGATCTATTTCACCAGAAATAAAAAAATTACGCTTTAAACTTATTCTGCGGAATAAATTTAGCAGATAAAAATTCTCCTTAATTATGCAATGATTTAGTTCCTAACTTAATTTTACCAAAATCTATATATGTATCTTTTTGTAAGGTAACCCGTAACTTTTACTTTGGCTTAATTCCAGGTCCAGGTCTTATTTGGTTGCTTCCCTGTTTTTGTTCAGTGAACAAATGTATTTTACTTACTCCCCTTGGGCCAATATACGCGCATGTGTGTGTGTGTGTGTAAGCCTCGATATGCCAAAAATTTAACTTTGAATTGATTGCATTTCTTTGTAGCTGCTCCCGAGCCCTCATCTCCTGATGCTGATGCTGATGATGATGATGCGTGGCCAAGTTCATTTTATTTATTACCGCCGGGCCTCAGCGGAGCAAACATTTTCCGAATGCCTCCCCAAAGGTTATCTGTATCCATCCATCGCAGCCTTAGATACTTGTGCATCCTTGCTGGAAAACCAAACTATTCGCGCGCTTTGTGTTGCATCAAACACATTCCATTGGCATGGATACAAAGGATGCGCCATAAAGGATATAGATTGAGGAATTTAAGCCCAAAACTATGCTGGCGGGAGATATTTTCAGGGGAAGTTCTAACGAAAAGTCCTTGAAGAGCTTGTCAAACAATTACAAGTAATGGAATATAAGACTTAGAGCAAAGATTTGAATGAGGAATAGGTAAATACTATAAAAATGTAATGTATTTCCTGGTTGTTATAACAAATTAACTATATTTGAGTATGTTTTTAAGCACTCTCACTCTCTCTCTCTCGTTCGCTACCGAGTGAAACTTTCTAGCTGTTGTTGAAAGAAAAAAAGAGAGAGAGACAGAGGAAAGAGTTAATAAGATATAAAATACATTGTGTTTCTAGATATTATTATGAAAACTCTCTCGTTCGCTACCCAATGAAATTTATAAGCTGTTATTGCTGTAAAAGAGAGCGAGAGAGAGAGACGTGTGAAGAAGATATATTGAAGAAATTGTAATATTATACTAATATTTAAAAAAATCTCTTTGTTTTCAAATGCAGTCAAAATTAAACTCTCTCGTTCGCTACCCAGTGAGTCTTGTAAGCTGTTGTGGCTCAGAAAGAGAGCGCGAAAAAGAGAGTTCTCAAGGTAGCAAAAACTATTCTCTCTCTCTAGAAATAAAAGCCAAACAGAGCCTCTCTTTTGAGCTCTTATTTGTTCCAACATCTCCTCCTATAGAACACTCAATTCTAATATTTAATCACATTACTAGAGAACCCGCAGCTGATCCTTTCTAAGGATTCCACATGCAGTGCACTGCTGCATCTCCCGCTGCGGTGCCTTCACCACAGATATATCTGCATACACGGGATGTATCTGCAGGGGGACGACAAGCACGTGCAACGGTAGCCAACCGGCAACCGGCGTGCCATCCAATTAATTATACGTGCGCAAATACCTTAATCCGCAGATTCGCAATCAAAATTCGAGAGCTGCCGGAACAGATACAAAAGCCAACATTAATATGCAAACAACAAACACACGACGCGGGATGGGCCTGGGGATGAGGGTCTCGTTTGTGGAAGAAGGGTGACACGACTGACTCAGGGCACAAGGGGTCGAGGGTCACACGCAGACTGCATCGGCGGCAGCCTAGGCATCCCGAGCATCCCGGGCATCCTCCTAACGAGCGAGATCCTCTTCATTTGCGGTGGATTGGGCCAACCCTTCATTTCGCAGGATCCCTGTTACTTTTTTGTGCCTGCTAATGATTGATACGCCTGCCTGTCCGTGAAAACAGATTTTCGGCATTATATCCTGGCATATCTCCCATAACATACTCAGCGCTGAAGAGGACACGGGTATTTTGAATACGTTTATCGTTTGGATTTTAACGGATTTCAGCCTTAGCAAATGTAACATCACCATTTGCCTTTGCATCTTTCTCTAGAAATAGCAGAGGATTTATCTTCCCCCCAATTTTTATTATGATTGTTTTCCGAGGAAAACGCATAAGGAAAACGCATTCCAATCTAAAATTCAGCTTTATTCAAATTGAGTATATATATTTTTGAGCTGCTTGAATGGAAATTGCGAGCAGGAACAGTGACATATTGGGTGGGGGTAGAGTTGCAGAAACAGATACAAATATAGCTGCAGATACAGATACAAAAACAGCCATAGATACAGATACAAATACAGATTCAGCTGCAGATACAACTGCGGATGGAGCTACATGTGCGAATAACAAAGTGTGCAGAGCCAATTTCGATACGCAATCAATAATTCTAATCAAGTGCGATTGCCGCTGATGCGTTGCATAAAAATCGCTGCCGCTGTCGCTGCCCTCCATTGTTGAGGCCGTCGCTGACTTTTGTCTCTCACTGTGTAGGAACCCATAAATATCTATCGCCTCGCCTCACCTCTTCCATCTTCCGTCTCTCGTAAAAAGGCGACAGGACGGAATGCACTGGAAGAAACTAGAAGTTATTCGGAGAAATCATGAGGGTAGGCGTTGTTCTTTATTTTGTATTTATATTTTTAAGACTCTTAAAAGCGCTTAAAAAATATAATTAAATATTTTTTAAATATTTCTACATTTTTAAAATGCAATTAGAAGTATTATTAGCATTTCTAAAATTATTCTAAACTACTTTTAACACCTTAAAAGGTGTTTGAATATTTTTTAAATATAAAATGCAGTTAATAGAAGATAACAATTTTATAAAACAAAAATTATAAGTTTTAAATTTAAAGTTAACCCTTTCTTATCATTTTTGAAATATTTTTTTGTTTTTTAATAAGTGTTAAAAAAGCAATGTGCACTTTTTTGAGTTTTTTCGGGTAATTATTTTATTAATAATATTAAATATTAACATAAGATGTTTGTTATAAAATAAATAAATAAATTTCAAGTTACAACTTATCTCATATAAAGTGATAATGGTAAAATAAATTACTTAATAATTTTATTTCAATGTATTTAATCAAGAACACATCGAAATATCATTTTTTAGTCAAAGTCCCTCAACCTACAGCTACTTTTGCCTGAGTGCACCCATCCTCGATCCCTCTGGCACACGGAACAAAAGGGTAAGGACATCCCGGGACTGGGACATCAAACTGCCATCGTTTCGGTATGTAAATCAACTTTCATTGTTCGACAGCAGCCGCGACAGAATCACATTTGAATGCTTACAAAATAATAAATTATCAAACAAAAAAAATTCGCAGCATAAGGGGCAGCCACCAAAAAAAAAAAAACAGCGATATTGCAGTGGCAAAAAAAGCAGGGCCCAAGGAAACCGAAGGATATTGTATTACCCCTCTCCCCGAACCCAGGGGTGAGGGAAATAAAATATGAAAAAAAAAATATATATATATAAAACACGTAACCCATCGCGACCCAGGACGAGCATCGGGAGCAATCAGCGCACGCATCCTGGATCCTGGCATTTGCATGCTGCGCGGCCAAAGGGGTGGGACGGCCCCGGGTGGAAGGGGTGCCCGGGGTGAAGGGCTAATGGAAATTTGACACACAAATCTCATATAAAACAAAAAAAACGGCGACGCGGAGCCAAGCAAATGCAAAATGCGCATTTGTATCTATTGTGTGTGCGTGTATCTGTATCTGCGTATCCGCGTATCTGCGTACCCCTGTATCTCTGCATCTCTGCATCTGTGTGTCCCGAGGAAGATCCGCCCGTTCGGCGTTACGGGGCGGCGAGCATAAATCGCAGTGTTGCCAAAATGGGATAACAACCTCGGATAAACATGACACCCAACTGTCAATAGATATTTCGCGGTTGTTTCCATTATGCTGCACACAACCCAACTCTTTTTTATATCCGAATTCAAAATGCGGATGAGCATGCAGCTATTTGATTTATGTCAGAATTCAAACGAGCTGCCTTCTCCCTTTCATATGTATATACATTCTTTTTTTTCGATTTTTTGCCTTCGTCTTTGCCGGATTCTACAGATTCTTATCATTAATCAAGGACTCTCGCGCTCTCTCCCTTCCCGGGTCGTCAATAAATGTCAGCATTGTGAAATTTCAATTTCACACCGAAACAACCTCGACATTGCCAATTGTCACTGTTATCGTTATCGCTTGCTGCTATCGAAGGATTCACACCGCCACAGTGACATCTTTATTAACTTGATTGGGTGTCAGAGGGGCGCATATCTCTAGGCGAAGCATTTTTATTTAGCTTAAGAATTATTAACTTTATGGGTTCGTGGGGTCTTGGAGTCTAAGAGTATTTTTCTAGTATTTTATTAGTATTTTTTTGGTATTTTCTTGGTATTTTCTTGGTATTTTCTTGGTATCTTCTTGGTATTTTCTGACATTTTTGCCTAAGAAATCTTAAACTAATACTAATGTTAACTGTTTCTCTTTCGCATGATATTTTCCAGCTTATATTCTCTTCTTATGGCTTTTGATTGCTTTTCCTTAAAAAATAGAGTGACCAAATGCAGGTAAATGGCAAGATTTCCAGCAGTGTGCCCGTTCTATAGTTTGAATAAATTTTATTTCTATCATTTTTTGAAGCCACTGCAATTAATCACAAATTTGTGTTAAAAGAATATTCTTTTAAATATAAGAAAGACATAGATAATAAATAAATTTATATCTAAAAATTTAACATTCTATTTAAACCTAATTGAACTTCTTGCATATCCTGAAGGTATCGTAATTAATCCTGGCAAAGCCAGAAAATTAACAGCAGAGAGCCCAGGGCCACACCCTTCCTGGCCATGCCATGCCACACACATGAAGCTCGCGTTATTGAACACACACGAGACAAGCCACCCACTGCCCACTTGGCCACCAACCAGTATTCCCCTTTCAGACCCCTCGACAGACCCCTTGCCAGACCCCTTTTGGGCCCCCTTTTGGCCCCCCTTTTTAGCCCACTTGGTAGCCACAATTGCGAAACTGGCAAAGCTGGCGAAGGCGGGCTGAGGCTTTGCAATTAGGAGGAGCCACGAAGTCCTCGTCGAGCCATCGTCCTCGTCATCGGTCGTCGTCTAAGCAGAGGGAGAGAGCAGAGAAGTACACTGAAAAAATCAGGTAAAAATATAGAAATTTTAAATACAAAAACAATAGAAAATTAGTTTAAGAAACTTTTGTAAAATAGCTTTTGTCAGCTTAAAATCTAATCAATTTCTAGCTCTCATAATACTTATTAAATCAAATATTAAATACAAATATCTATATCATTTTAAATATATATATCCCCGATTTTTTCCAGTACCCAAAAAGACCAGAAGGTGGGGGGAAACAAAGAACCGAACGGGGACGACTTGAAAATCGGGAAAATCTGAACTGCGAAAACTGAGCACTGAGAACTGGTGACTGGGAAACATGGCCATCGCTATATACTCGTACTTAGCCATAAACTTTGGTTGCTTGCAGTTAAATTACCACACATGCCACGCCCACCGATACGTGTGTGCATACACACATACATATATTTATATATATGTATATGTT
Source organism: Drosophila jambulina (assembly GCA_018152175.1). Lineage (NCBI taxonomy): Eukaryota > Metazoa > Arthropoda > Insecta > Diptera > Drosophilidae > Drosophila > Drosophila jambulina. The sequence goes on along the minus strand of JAECXH010000099.1, from coordinate 1,079,609 downwards.
CCTATATATATCTATGTGTGTGGGCCGCCAATTAAAAGCGGCATTAGAGCAGCGAGAAAATGGCCAAGAAGATCTGCCGAAAATGTTCAGTGGGAAAGTCTGGAAGGGGGGAAATCTTCCCAAAGAACGGGGTAAAACTGTGTTGTGTTTGGCGCTGTGTGTGTGTGTGTGTGTTTTTAGGGGCATATGCGAAAATCTTCTAACCATAAATTGCCGAGAACCGAGAACTTGAGAACAGCCCGAATAAAGTTCCCAAAAAGCCACAGGAGCAGAGGGAGCAAAGGGATCAGGATGTGGGGAGCTGGGGCCAGGAGCAGCCTGCATATTCTCCCTAATGAATGCGTACAGAAATGGAGGTCCTAAACTAGTATTTGAACACCCATCAACCCACAGCACACACCCAACACCCACCTATTTTCCCGCACAACACAATGCGTCCAATCGAAGGCTCAGAGTTCAGAGCCTCACGCCCCCAAAACCAGAATGTTTTCTGGATATAAAACGAAGCCATTGCATCTATGTATATTTATTATGTAGTTTATTGTTCTGATAATTAAATATATAAGTCTTAGATATGGCAAGTATGTGGGGGAAGTTTTACTTGTGTTTTTAACACTTCAAAGAGCTTGAAAATAATCGAAATATGTAATTAAAAGCTTGTAATTAATTTTAAAAGTAAAGTAATAATTAGTAGATCGTTAATAATTTATTTAACATATTTATGTCCTTCTTTTGGCAAATATATCTACAAGCAATACTTTGAAGTGCTTAAATAAATTTACAAAATATGAGGAAAGTTGTTTAAAAATGTTAACAATATAATAAGCAGCATATTAAAAATTTATAATAAAACCTAACAAATTTTTACTCTTTTTCCAGGATATGTTTCTAAAAACAAATTTATGTTTTTGATGTATTGTTTATTCAACACTCTATTAGAGCTTGAACATAAAAAAAATCATTAAGAAGCAGCTTATTAATTATATATACTTTAAAATAAACATTTTCTGTGTGGTTTCTGTAACAACATTGTTTTCTTATATTTATGGAAAACTGAACTGGTAAATAAATGTTTAAATAAATAAAAAAAATATATAAAGAAAATTAAATATAAAACTAAGAATTTCATTTGATTTTAAAATATTAAAGAATATAATATACAAATGCTATAATAAGGGCTCTGTCTGTGCAATGATACATATGCCCTAAATATTTACACATTACAAGTTGTAGAAATATTAATATATAATATTTCCTAAATATTTTAACATTACAAGTTGTAGAAATTTAAAAGAAATGTTCTAAAAAACATAGATGAAAATAGCATAATTAAAATAAATAGAGGAAAAACATTTTAATTTGTTTAAAAACTCTACTATAAAGTGGGCTAGGGATTGCAAGTTAATCTTTTTATAACTCACAAATTTTTAAACCATTTAAAACCATTAATGTATACTTGTTATTATTTGTAATCTTGAATATTTATTAATATACGAAAACAAACAAAATTTACAGGCAACTTACGGAAATTATTTATGATTATTTTAGTTAGGAAAATCTGTGAAGTCAAGGTGTGGACATAGGCCAATTATTGCAACTATTTAAACCATATAAAACATATATATAAATAAGAATTTATTGATATTTGTTTATTTATTTTTATTGTAATAACGAATTGAATTTCCTTCCTTTCTTCCAGAGGAACTGAGGCCTTCAGGCTATAATTAGAAACTAATTGATATTTATATTTAAATACATATACATTTAAATCCATTTAATACATTTAATACTTATATTTATGTTAATTTTAATATTAATACCACTCCCATGAATTATTTGTGAGACAAAAAGGCTTCCTTTCATATTTAATTAAATCAGATATTTCAAAGGTCTCCCCAGTGGGTACAGTAGCTCACTTAGAGCCATCAATATTCCAGCAAGGATGCTGCCAGGATACATGTGAGTGTGTGTGTATGTATATAAGGCAAAGGATGCGTGTGAGGCGAGAGGGAGGGCGTGATTGATATGGCCACTGTCCGATTCGCAGAGGAGAGTCCCGAGTCCCGAGACCTGAGTCCTGAGTCCTGAGTCCTGAGTCCTGAGTGGATAAATAAACTGCCGCGGCAGGACCAACCCTAATCCCAGGCATACATAAGGCAGGGCAGGACACCCACTCAACACACGCACACACATGAGGCGCACACACACACACACGCACACACATATATGTATGTGGCACACACACCCACTCCAAGCCCAAAAAAGAGCTGGAAATTGAAAAGATAAACTTTTGCAGGCCAAAAACAACTGACAGAAAACCAAAAACCCGGGCAGCTCTCACCTGCCACCCCTCTTCTATATGTGTGCATAATATATATATATATATATATGTATGTATATTCACATATATATGTATACAGCTGCGCAAGGATGTGTGTATTGGCAATCGGTTCGAGCTGCGCGTGTGTTCCACTTGGTTTCGCAAATGCCACTGATAACAATTCACCCACACACACGCACCTCACACACACACACACACACACTCCTATGTACAGCACATGATAAATGACAATGGAGGGGGGGGAGGTACAATGATGGCAGGACCAAAGGATGTGTCGGCCCCCACTACGAGTTAGCTAAATCAACTGCAAAGGCAAGGCGAAGGCAAGCAACCCCAGCGGAGCCAAACATTAATAAAACTTTGGCTGTCCATGGCCTCCAACCCCGACACTGAGAGAAAAACTAGCCTAGGGAAATTGGAAACTTAAATTAAATTTAGTTTTCCACTAAAAGAAACAAGAAAGGACTTTGAAAAAGCTGAAAATGTAAGTCAAAAAAGTAAAAAGAACTTAAGACTTAAAAACATATTTTACATAAATATAAAATAAATCAAATAAGTAATAAATTTATTCAATAATTAAGTTTAACAATATATAAAATTTCTCTCAGTGCATCACAGACACTAAACTGATACTCAATTATCCCCACACACACACACTCACACTCAGTTCGAGAGAGAGAAAGAGCCAGCGAGCAAGCTAACGACATATGTACTCTCTCTCTCTCTCTCATATGTATTGTCTCCTTGAATCGTATGTGTGAGTGCGGGTGTGCGTGCTTGTATGTGTATATGTATATCCTGGCAGCCATTGCCATTGCCATCGGTTGTCCTTAAGCTTCGGTGGCCGCTCAGTGGCCAAAAACGCCGGCGATGTTTGACGTTGATTTTTGAGAGTTGCCCCACTTAAGGGGTCCTGTAAGCCCCGTATCCTTGCCACTGCCTGTCTCCCCGTATGCCTGTATCCCTGCAGCTCCTGTATGCCTGTATCCCCGTATCCTTGTATCCCCGTATCCTTGCTGTATATGCGCATGTTTCCAGGCACGTGACCAATGGAGTAATCCCACACACACGGGCATAGACTTGAGCCATGGTCCTGAGCAAATTGATTAAGAGAAGGGCTTGCCAGGAGATTATCCTTAGACTATTTGGTAATATATGGTAAAGGATATAGTAAAGCATAAAATAAAGGAGAGGAAAAGGAGGAACTTTTTAATTTTAAATTTTATTTAACCTCCTTTTTATGTATACTTCATTTTAAGGAATTAATTGATGGGTTTTAGTAGTGTTTTCTTAAGGCCTAAACTAAATTAAACTGTAAACAAAACCAAGGTAATTTAATTAAATATAATTATTCTTATCAATTAATAAAGAAATTATTTTTAAATATAAAAAATAGCCTCTTTGAGGGCATCCTTGAGGGGGGAACAAGTTAAAATCCTTTTAGAAACATTTTTATTTCAATTTCTAAGCTACTAATTAACATGAAACTAAATACTTAATTGAAGATATATAAAGTACAAATAAAATACAAATAAAATATATATTAAATACATATAAAATACAATTAAAATATACATAATATATAATAAAATATTCAATTATATCCTCACTCAATTAGGCAATTAAAAATTTGACACAAAATAAATCAAGCACCAAACAAACATCTTTTTCTACGAAGGTTTCCCTTGAAAGCATCAGCTTCGGTTCATTATCAATTACTGGACCTTAGGACGAGGGTCCTAGGTCCTGACTCCTGACTGCCGGCTCCTTCATCCTTCATCCCAAATCGGAGCAAAAACATCTGCCCTGCTTTTGGTTTCGGTTTCGGTTTCGCTTGGCCTCGGGTCTAAAAAATGCTACTTGCGAATGGGTTTCCTTCGCGCTCCTCCCGGCTATATATGCAAATGAGATTGGGCGTGCTTATATTTATGAAAAAAAAAACAACAAAATATAAATAAAATATGATGCGTACAATCGGTTTGTATATACGCACGCATAAATATATATATATATATAAGCGACGTAATTGCGGCCAAAAATTTTATGTAGAGCGAGGTTCGAGCTTAAGGATAAGCAAGAGCCAGAGCAGGAGATGGAACAGAAGCAGGAGCAGGACCTGGAGTAGGAACAGAAGCAGGACCAGCAGCAGGAGCACCACGAGCAGGACCTGGTTGTACCGGGCAGATAGGGCAGGAGGCCAGGGAGGCACATGAGCCGCTTTCGGATCAACTCGAGCCGCGTTACTCTCGCAACGCAAACTGCAAACAATAACAATCATGCATAAAATATAAAATATACAAAAGCTGGAATCTGAAAGCTGGAATCTCAAATCGGAAAACAGCTCAAGGAGCTAAGGAGGCGAGCCGAGGCGAACAGATTGCCATCGCGCATACGCCGCGTTGCCGGCAAATTGAAAAGTGCTCGCTGGATAGACAGGAGATGGGATGGGATAGCCCACCAGCACACACGCACCCACCTGAGTTGGATGGCTCAGCGGGAAACTAGCGATGACACGTCCTCTTCAACAAAATTATAATAAAATATGATTTAGTTTAAGGACTTACAGGGATTTTTAATGATATTTAAGAGGTTTTAAAGAGCTGGACGGAATCTTTTTTGTAATTAGGGAAAATTATTTTTAAATTTTTATAGCATTTTTTTAAAGGTATTTTTCTATGTATATTTCTTAATTTTTTTAAGAATTTCATTTTGGGTTTTCTACTGCAAATAATAAAATGAAGTTAAAAAATATCTACTCTCATCGTTAGGCAGTCTCGATGGCAGGAAATGTCTATCAATTTATCGATATTAGCCACAAAAGTCGATAATTAAATCAATTTTCAATCTATGCGATATACGTATGTGCGATAAATCCATATTTTGCCTTTTTAGGGCTAATATACTCGAAGAAGAAAATAACTAAATTGAGTGAAGTTTATATAATATATTTTAAATACATTTTAACAGTATATTTGATATTTTTCTATATTTAAAGTTATCGATATATTAAATTTTACGATATTTTTGATGTAATATTAAAAAATATATTTTTCTGGATTTATTTTATTCGAATTTTCCTCTCGATATATGTATATTTCTAGCTCGCATCCCTTCCCTCACATCTCATCCATTTCCCAATTTGTATACATTGTGAATTTATATATATTCTGTGTGTGTGTGTGTGTGTGTGTGTGTGTATTTTGCATACGCATACCTTGGCACACAAACAAACACTATTATCTGAGGCCATTATGCCCAGATTGATGTGCGTTCGAAGGCGCTTCCTTTGGCATCGAAGGACTCGCCAGATTGGATACCCCCAAAAAATATGAAAAAAAATAATAAAAAAGATTGAAATGGGGTTGTGAGTCTAGAGGAGGGGGAGGAGAGGAGCCCGGAGCCCAGTGTCTGCTTGACTGACCCGATAAAGTGTCCCTACACAGAGAAAAATTTAATTTATCTGACCAAGAAAAAGGGGCTTCAATGTAGGTTTTTTGTTCTTATATTGTATAATTGTTTCTATTGTTTATTTGTTTTTTTTTCTTTTTTACTAATTAAATTCTTTATATTTTTATGTATTAATTTGTAAGCCTTTTTTATTTCCTTACTTATTTCATTGGTTTTTCTTACTTCTGTATTTATTTTCTCACAGTTTATTATATTCAATTATTTATTTATCGATTTCATTATTTATTTACTAATTGGATTAAATCCTTACATATTTAATAATTAAATTAAATTAATATTTATCTTTTTTCTTTTTATTCATTAATTTTATTATTTATTTATTCATTAATTTCCTTATTTCTTTCTCTTATCTTATTCATTTATTATCGATTTAAATATCCTTTAAATTTCCCCGAGTGCACATCGAATGGCTTGTGAACTCCAGCTGGCAAAACAACAGCAACAAATAACAAATTGCAGACAACAAATTATAAATTGTAAATTATAAATAACAAATCACAAGTAACTGGCCGTAATAAATGCAAATCATAACCAGGAATCAATTCCCTCGAAGGCGCCGTGCTGCAATTCCCGCTGGCCAAATTAATTAACCAAGAAATTGACCTGTGCCGCGCCAGGAGGAGGCCAGGAGAAGGCCAGACCCGAGTCCCAACCCCCTTCCGGCCCGAGTGCTGGGCGTGACAGGAACTGAACTGCAACTGACCGATGGCGAACCCGACTGCCTGCCCGACCCCTCGAATAAAACTATGGAATATAAATCAGGCTGGAAATTGCCGGAGAGCGGCGACGACCCTCTTCAAAATATTTAATACCGCAAGTGACCCCTGTCCACCATTTCGTCAAAGTCCAGTCCTCCCGGACATCCGACCTCGGGCGGGGGTTGGAGGGTTAATTCAAGGAGGACGATCCAAGGACACAGGGGCGGTGTGTAAAAGGGGACTTAATCGGAATCGAATTTGGTAGGACTTTGTATGGGGTTTCTTAGTAGAAATATTATTAAATCCAAGAAAACGCTTTAAAAATATATAAATATAACTTTAAACAAAATGAAATAAATTAAATAAATATAATATATATAACTTTATATAATATATAATATATATACTAATATAATAAATTCATTTTTCCTTGATGGTTTTAATATTTTGTTTGGTTTAACTTAGAAAAAACCCAAAAAGAAATCCAAAATAACCTTTTACAAATATTTACAAAGTTAATAAATAAAAACAATAATTATATATAAATATAAATATATATAAAAAATATAAATATATAAAAGCAAATACAATAATAATTCATTACAATATAAATTAAAAAATTTAATATATCTTTTATATATAATGAATTCATTTGAATGGAGTGTTATTAATATTCACTTTGCCTTTTTTGATTGAGTAAAAACTCCAAACGAAATCTGAAAATAATTATAAATAAATAAAATAATAAATAAATGTTATAAATACATATATTTATAAACAAATATATATTACACCTAAAAAAATACATATAATAGTAAATATAATTAATTATTCTTAGTTTCTCAAGTTTTAGTAATCAAAAAATCTCAAATTAACTCTGGTAAATATTACAAATCAGTCTTAAATTGATCTAAAACCTATTTGTAAATGAATGCCACATTAATTATTTACTTTACTTACTTTAATAATATATTTAATACATAATACATTAAAAATTAAATTCTTTATTGCTTTATTTCATTGTTTTTCAGTTTGTTCTTCTTAGTTTACATTCATTCTATTTCCTGTTCGGGGTCTAAAATAAGCACCCCCTTTGCAGGATACACCCCTGACTGTGGAATTATCCAGTAAATCGGGTTGACAACTTCCCCAGATGTCCGCGACCGAATTTACATACTGTTTTTCTTTTTTTTTTTCTGCGTAGCGGACAGTCTGGGGATTGAGCCTCGACCTGGGCCTGTTCCGCGATGGCAAAGGTTACGCGTGCGCTCCGTTCGTGTCCAGTGCCACTTCCTCATCCCCGTCCCCTTCGCCCATCCTCGGGAGCGGAGTGGTGCGAACCACTCGCCGCGGTCAAAAGCTGTCGGCGCGCCCAAAAATTCCACAATTTAAGCATGATTTATGAACCGGCGAGGGCCGAGTGCTAAATGATTAATCGAAGGCCGCAACTATTGCGGAAATAGCAACGAAAATAAACATATTTAAGTTATAGAGAGGAATATTAATCGATTTGCAACCGATAAACAATACAAATATATCTGTAAAATTGATTTAAATACTATTCATGTATATCGAGGGGAAATGTCTGATTTGCAGCCGATAAACCATAAATATACAGTTCAAAAATCGAAACCATTTATGTATATCAGTTCTTGTTTAATGTGAAACCAATAAACCATACAAATGTATCTCGGAAGTGTATCTAAATACTATGTGTTTATATATATTGAGAGGAAAAGTTCTATAGGCAACCGATAAACCATAAAAATATAGTTCACAAATTGATTGAATATCAAAAATATGTATGGGAGAGGAAAAGACCCATATGATCTATAGAAAAGCATATGGGCATAAATATAATATCGATAATATCGGAAGTCTTGATACGTACAATTTTGATATTTTATCATTCATTTATTTGTGACTACTAAATTTTTCCAATATATCAAACAGCATATCGATTTATTACCTATATATCTAATGTATCAATATTTATCGACAATTGAATACAAAGCTTGGAAGTATAAAGCCCTGTAAAAATACCACTTAGTCTTAAAGCGATTTTAAATTTGCTCGCAAAGGCCATGAAAATTTCTTACCCGACTTGCCTTATTTACGCTTTCCTCCTTTTCCCTTTTCCCCCACTTTTCCCGGCTGCATATTTAATGAAAGGCGCCGCGAAAGAGGAAAAATAAATGTGACAAGTGCAAGGTAAAAGTGTAAGCATATATCCACCTTCATATATATAGTATATATGTGCATATATGGCGTGTCCTGGTAGCAACGACCTTTGCACGGGGCACGCAGAGCACCTAACACGGAGCGAAGAGCAAATATTTGCCGGATATTAGGGGAATTTGATCCTTTTACAAGGACATCCCTGCATATATTATGATTCGAGATGCCGCGCATTGTTATCTTGTTATATTGTAAGGCATGCTGACCGGTTTTCATTAACGAGTTGATTGAAATTTACATTTCCACGTTTCCATTTCCATTTCCACATTTCTGTTCCATTTCAAGTCCATGCCGCCGTTAAACCAGTTTGCCGGGAAAAGCAAAAAAAAAATATACGCGGCAGCAAGCAACAGTTAAGCCTTTCCTTTACACATATACATATATAAAGAGAAAAAATCCAGGCCTTTTCTATATACATATACATATATATATATATATAGTGAGTGTGTGTGGCAGGTGCAAATGAGGCAAATTTCAAAGTCAAGTTTACACGCAGCAAATGCTTTTGTGCATCAACGCGCAGCGCTTTGCCCCTCCCCCGCTCTCTGTTTTTCTCAGTTTTTCTCTCTTTTTCCCTGTGTTTTCCTGACTTTTTCACAGACTTGGTCCTGGTCCCGGCTCCTGACGTCGCTTTCCTTTGGCTTTGCCCCCTGCAAACTGCATAAGAAGGCAATGCCAGCGACTCTGTGAACAACTGATGTCATTTGCTTAGAGACATCCCTTTGGAAGCTATTATTTCCCATTTTTCTAAACTTTTTCTAATAATAAAATAGTTAATTTTTGTTTACCTTATATTTTATTTAATTTTGTTTCCTAACTAAGCAAGATTTTAAAATAAACTTCAGAGAAGAGAGGGGCTTAATGTTTCTTTTAGAGAGAAAAATACGAAGGCTTCTCAGGGAGCAGCTAAAAAAGGATTCTTTTCCGTTCGCTTGGGCTAGTACATTGCAGGCAAAGCAAGACTGTAAGGAAGGGAGTTGGTAAAAGGAAGAAATAAAGAGTTAATAGTAATGTTACCTATTTATTAATTATTTATTATAATATATTTCTACTTCTTTATATGTTTCTTCTTAACTTCCTGATATTTATCTTTTATGTATACAAAATAAGCTGCTAATATCTTGAGCAGCACTGTTTTTCTTCTTTTTTGATGCGCTTTACACTTTACGTTCTTTTTCGACAGCGCCTTTTCACACCTCCCCTCGCCCTCTTTACTATATGCAAAAAAAAAAGAAAATAAGTGAGAAAATGAACTTTATTTAAGAATGAAAAGGACCAAGAACGAAAGTGGGGAAGTGCGAAATAAAAAATGCAGGGAATTGTTCTAAATCCAAAGCGGAAAAGTGAAAGTGCAGTTGAAGGAGGCGATATCCCGGGACGGGGACGAGGACGGGGACCCCCCGGCAAAGCGGAGATTAGGAGAGGCCGTCAAAGGATGTGCCATGTGCCTTGTGCAGCCCGCCTGCTGCCTGTCCTTTCTATCAACTTTTCTGTAAATTGATGACAAAACTTTCCTTTGGCTTTTCGTAATTAGTTCGCTGGCAAAAAAAACATACACACACAAAAAACGGCAGCTAAGGATATGTGTATCCTTCGTATGTGCCATATGTGTGTGTGTGTGTGCGTGCCTCAACGTCTGCGCGTGTGCGTAAGCGAACCCACATGCGAGTCCTGCATGAAATACATAAACACACACACGACTCCTTGCTTCCTGGCTTTCGTCCCTTTCGCTCTCACACGTATGAGTCCCAGCATGTGATGTATGTGTGCGTGTGTGTGTTTTTTTGGGGGTGAAACGAGCTCACAAATAGGGGCGTGGCCTCCTCGGCCAGTGTGTGTGCGAGACAGAGAAAGAGAGAGAGAGAAAGGGAGAGCCAGTAAGAGAGAGGGAGACAAGAGAACGAAAAGGATTTAGTTTTTTGTATATTTTCTGTTTTTCCAAGAATTACCACACTTTATTAATTAAGAATATTAATTAATACCTTAAAATATTACAAACTTTATAAATTGTATATAATAATAATTGTAATATGAAGAATATAATATAATCATATGACCTTGAATTAATATTAAGCTGCCCTTTTTTTATATTATTAACCATCATTTTTAGATTTTCTTAAATTAAATTGTATACAATATATTTTTAAGTTTTTTAATCAAAAACTAAAAAAGCTCACATGTATTCAAACTGCGCGCCAATTGAAAAGCTCTTTTCTAAGAAGCTTTATTTGTGTTTTCGAGATAAACCCACAGAGAGCGCCTGCTTTTAGCTAAATCAAAAACCATAATTAAAGCTAAATTCGTTAGCTACTGCACGGTCTGGCAACGCTGGATTCTCAAGCGACCAGCGTTGCCAGAAATTGAGGTAGCGAACAACCAGAGTTGCCAGAGTCTTCGTTCATGAGCAAATAATACCGATATATATCGCATAAAAACATCGCAAGTTCGATATCAATAAATCATCTTTAGAAAAAATATCGATATATTGATATTTTGATATCAACAACCCTAAAAAGAAATTAGAAATAAAAACGAAACTTGAACGAAATTAGCTTAGAATTAACTTGAAATAACGAATATTTAGCAAAAGGTGCGCCTGCGCGATGTGGAAATGTGTGTGTTTAATGCCGCGAATTTAACGTGAAATACAGAGTGTGGACGGAAACAAGACCCACAAAAACCAGAAAAAGAACAATAACAAGAGAGGGAGAGAGAGCGAGACAGAAGACGGGGACCAGAGTGAGAGCAAGCGAGAGGGAAAGAGTGTGGAACAGGTTTTTACACCTTTCCAGATTCTAGATTCCTCCGATTCCCGTTTACCGTGTTTCCCAAACGTTCCAACCAGGAGCGCACTTTGCATATTGGAAGCAAACAGGCCGAGTCAAAATGGAGTCCCTCCCCCTTCTGCTCCTACTGCCCCTGCTCCTGCAACTGTGCAGCGCCAGCTCCATCACCAGTTCCAGTTCCAGCTCCCCGCCAGTACCGCAGCCGCAACCATTCCGCCAGTGCGAGACAATCCGCATCGAGATGTGCCGCAAGATCGGCTACAACGAGACCTCCATGCCCAACCTGGTGGGCCACGAGATGCAAGCGGACGTGGAGTACACACTGCAAACGTTTGCTCCACTGATCGAATACGATTGCAGCTCCCAGCTGAAGCTCTTCCTCTGCGCCGCCTACGTGCCCATGTGCACGCCCAAGGCGCCGGTACACGCGATCGGTCCCTGCCGCAGCCTGTGCGAATCGGTTCGCATCCGCTGTCATCCGGTGCTGCAGGGATTCGGCTTTCCCTGGCCGCTGGCCCTGGACTGTGAGCGTTTTCCGCGTGAGAATAACCACGAGACGATGTGCATGGAGGGCCCTGGTGAGCTGCATCAGCCGCAGCTGGAACAGGATCTATATGGTGGATCATCGTCGTCACAGGGAGGAGGTGCGGGAGGAATCGCCGCTGGAAAACTCCCGCTGGACTGCTCCGGCCTGGCCAAATCGCATCTGTATGTGAAATTGCCACGATCCGGACGCTGTGCTCCGCTGTGCGAGGCCGATATTCTGTTCACTCCCTCCGAGAAGCACCTGGCCGAGGTGTGGGTCTCCACTTGGGCATATGCTGCCTTGGGACTGGCCTTAGTGGCCACCGTTTGCCTGCTGCTGGCCAGCGATGGCAGCCGGTTGGCCAGTGCCGCCAAATGGTCGCGTCTGTTGTCGCCGCTTATTTGGTGCCACAACATGGTCACCCTCGGCTGGACGGTGCGCTTTGTGGTGGGCAGAACCGGCACAGCCTGCGGCACGGATCCCCAGGCACCCAACGAGTCGCTGCTTAGCGTGGACGGTCTCTCGAATGCCTCCTGTGCGAGTGTCTTTCTGATGCGCTACTACTTTGGCATGGCTGCCTGTGCCTGGTAAGGATTTTGTAGTCCTTGTGGCGTTATGCGAGTTGTTATACCTGTATTCTTTGTGTTCACAGGTGGGCTGTGCTCTGCTTGGGCTGGCACCGGGATATACGTCGTCATAGCCCAGATGCCAAGGGCCATGTGGCCATTATTCCAGCCACCGCCACCTCGTCGTCCTCCAACTATGCCAAGCGGCAGGATCTCACGCAGAATAACTTTGTGTGCTTTGTGGCCTGGGGACTGCCCGCCTTCCAAACGGCCGCCGTGATTGTGGCGCGTTACGTGGACGCCGATGAACTGCTGGGTAAGATCCTACACTCCTCCTCCCCTGGGTTACTCTAGAAATCTACTCTTCATCCCTGACAGGGGCCTGCTATGTGGGCAATCAGTCGGACAAGGCTCTCCAGGTGCTGGTGGCCACGCCCGTCTTCTGCTATTGGATCTTTGGCTCCATGAACCTGATCTCCGGCTATCTGGTGCACTGCCGCACCAAGGAGATCCTCAGAAACAGCAATGCTCTGACCCTGCAGCAGCTGAGTGCTCATGGTAGCTCAGGGATTGGCATATTCCTCTTCATGTACGGGTTGGCCTGCGCCTTGCTTCTGCTGGCCGTCATCTATGAGTTTGCCAACATCGATGTCTGGCTGGGGTCGGGCGAGACCAGCACTCCGCTGTGGCCCTTCTTGGTGCGCGCCTTTATGGAACTGATGCTGGGCATCTGTTGCTTCGCCTGGATCCTGGGACCCAGCATCTCCATGATGTACAAGCGTCAGGTGGGTGGCAATAATAAAATGATGATGAAACCTGTGGCAGGAGGCGACGCTCAGAGCAGTTCGCGTGGCTCGCATGCGGCGTGCAGCAGCACGGTGGTCTCTTACCATTCGGTGAGGCCCTCCATGGCCAGCGCTCCCCTTGCGCCGCAGCTGCAGAGTCCCTACAAGCTGAAAACATCGCCGGGAGCGGGCTCAATATCCTTGAATCAAATGTCCAACTACTCGCTGGGCAGAGGCAATCATCAACACCGGCACCAGCACAGGCACCATCATCACCATCAGCATCACCATCAGCAGCAGCAGCAGCAGGGACACCACTCGTCCTCCTCGCATCGCCTGTATTACCCACCGGGGGGGAGCAGCTACGCCTCACAGAAGCACTACTATCCCCCCCTGCAGCATTATGGCGATGAGACTCTGCTCTAGGTGCAGCTCTCTCCATACAAAATGTTCCTGCTTCCACCCTATATATAATTATATGTATATCTATGTACTGTGTATATAACCCCCCAGAAGGGAGAGAAAAGGAGCCTTCTCCTTGGTCTTAGTTGTAATAGTAGTATGTCCCCAATTCAGGGACCGGAAACATATCCTATTTTTGTGTGTACTTAATGCCTGCTAAGCTCCTAATTGGTGTAACCAAAATAACCCATAATCAATGCGCTCTTGCCTTTATACACGTTTAGCCTGAATATATCGCCTTTTGCGTATATATATAGCATTTTTATATATATATTAAAGTATTTTTTGTGAAAGAGAATGAGAAACACACACAAAGCAAGGACCTAGTAAAGTTTAAGATGCGTAACGCGTGGGGACCTGGAATTCTTCGTTTCGCTCTCTTTGGCCTTTTAAGTTAGCCTTCTCCAGAGAGCCATAGCGTTTTTCTGGCTTTTCTAGAGAACCTGGAGCATATGGCGTTACGCAACTTTAAGCTTAACTGTCTGCACAAAACAAACGCAGCAACCAAATACTGTGATACGCAAACTGGGCCTCGCCTTTGCTGTCCTCTTCTCCCCGACGAGTGTAACAAGTGTACTTAAACTGAAACTGAAACAGAAACTGAATTAACAACAAATTGCAATCGTAGCCTAGCGTATTCAGTGTGCCATTAGCTTTAAGGATCACAAACAGAATTAGCCTTAAGAGTTTCCTTGACTTTAACTATTCCCCAAGGCCCCAAATGCTTCGAAACTAATATTTTATACAAAAAACGAACAGTATATGTGTGTCTTACCATTTTTTTATTACAGTAATTATTATTTTTATTAAATGTAACTTATTTGCTAGCGAATAAAGTGTCGAAAAGTTAAGAACTGATTTGATTTCCTGGTTTAACCAGGTAAAGAGAAGAGAGGAGTCTCCCCAGGGGCCACCTTACTCCATGAGCATGCTAATACCTCGTCTTCAAGACCCTCCCTGGGGGGGTGGTGGCCTTGCTTATTGCCTAGTGGGTGGCAAGGTCGCCTCACTGCGTGTAAGGACGAGGGTCTCGTTGCGATTGTTGTTGTTGTTGTTATTAGTGGGCCTTGGTCGCCAATTGTCAAGGTCCTCCTGGTCCTGCTCCTCCTGGGCCCTTCGCTGGTTATTCTCCAGTTCGCTGGCATACTTGCTGCTGGTAATTCCCAGCAGGGAGGCTAGTCCTCCGCCCACATAATCGATGCCGGCCAGGAAACGGTTGCCCATGCGGCTGGCCTTGTAACGGAGGCGGGGTCCCAAAGCCATTTCGCGCTATTAATTAAACAAGGGAGAGAGATCGGGAGTACGTATTATTCATCGAAGGCATTTTTAGACATTAACTGAACTTCCTGTTCGGCTCTGCGTTCCTAGAAGCGTCTAGGGCACAGCTATCATTGTAAATATACATCGATAGTAGACTACATATATGACTCACCTCGTTCAGCTGAACCGCATAGCTTTGGTCGGTCACATCCGCCGCCTCCGTCTCGTCCTCGCTGCCCGAGGATAGCTCCTCCATGACGCCATCGCTGAAGTGCAGCATGCGCCGCCCACTATGCAGTTCAAGGGCGGTTACATTGTCCGTTTCGCTGGCAACTCCTCCTCCTCCGTTCCTCGTTATACCCACACTATCACTCGCTGGCAGCGGCATGCTCTGTTTCAGTTATATTTTTGTCCTTTAAGCGATTAAGTACTGCTCCCAATGATTGAGTTCGCGCGAATGCTTTGTCGTTCGATATTTGAAATCGCAGCCGCCGCCGTTTTGGTAATGAAAACGCGGCGAACGGGTCGCCAAATATGGGGGCCAATGTCCTTGGGTTGGGGGCCGGCTTTTACGACGTCATCGCGTGCCATGGGGCACTCAGCGCAGGTATCAGGTCGGTCGCCGTCTCAGGTGCAATCAATAAACCAAATGCCGCTTCCACACACACACACAAACAAACAAACGACGCCCAAAAACAAAACAAAGTCGCTACAGTGTGACCAGCGCTAGCCATTGCTAAAATGTCAAACCAACTGCTACTGCGAAACTACAAAATGAGAGATGGATAAAAAGAGATAAATAGAGATATAAAGAATAAGAGATCAATTATATACGTAAAAACCATCAACAATGCACACAGATTTACTACGTTTCGTTTACTTATATCAATTTTAATTAACAAATATTTTTTGTATACAATATATAAGTTAGAAAAGGAAATCAAGAAAAAAAGGAAGAAAGCTGGGTTCGGGAAACCAAAGCCAAAATGAAAGTAATTCTATTTTGATAGAATTTGTTGTACATCTTTTAAATCTTAAATAATAACTAGGTCTTAAGTAAATGGGGAATATGTTAAAAAAAGACGTTATATTAGTTTTCATATTATTATAACCTCGCAGGGTATCAAAATTCTAGTCAGAAGCTTGCAACGCAGTGATCGAGTCATTTCCCAACCTATAAAGCATATATATTCTTCATCAGTATCAATTTTCGAGTCGATCTAGCTTTGTCCGGCAATGTAGTCATGTTATCAAAATCTTATAAATGGCAAATTATAATTAGAATATAAATTACTAAAGGCCTTATAAAAATAGAAATAATAAATAATAAAATATTACGTGTACAAATTATTGGGGCACTATTAAGACATTTCAAATAATTTAACGTTAAAAAATCGTTTATATATAATAAATTAATAAAATGTAATTACAACTGCCTTGGCGATACTCACATCACTATCATCGCGCGCTCTGGCCCCACCATTGCGTCGTCTACAAAACAAATTGCAAAATCCAAAATACTTCCAATCGCGGGAAGAGATCGGAGATCGGGCTCCTAACATGGAATCGCCCACCTCGAATTTGGTGGCCAGAGGTGAGTACCCAAAACAGACACTGCATGAAGGCTCCTCTAATCCGTTCCAAATTAGACTTCCAGGTCACAGGCGTCTCGCGCAGCGGACGCGTCCGCAAAAAGTCATCGAAGCTGTTGGATTTTGAATCGCCTGAGGAGATCGAGAAGCGTACGCGCCGCCACAGTACTAGCAGGCAACCGGCCAGGTACACATCGCGCGGCCGTCCACCCAACATACTCCGCGATGCAGACCTTGACCAGGAGATGCTACTCTTTGACCACAACGTCTCTGAGAACGAAACGACACTCGCTCCGGGACCGGCTCCCGCCGCTACCGCAGTCATTCTCAACTCGGATGACGAGCTTGACAATCTAGTGCAGGACCTCGTGGACGGCGTCCAAGCGGAGGCCACTAACAATGAGTCCTCCCCCTCCGTTCGGCAGAGCCTGTATATGCGCGAGAAGGCCAACAAACGCAAAGTGGTCACGGCCAAGGTGCAGCGCAAGGACAAGGGCAAGCAGCGCTACACCGCCTACAGCCTGTGGGCCAGGGATGTGCGCAAGCGGGATCTCCAGGATATGGGTAAGGCTGCACCAAAAAGGGTTTTGAATGCGTCCTCTTACTCTCCCTCTCTGTTCAGACTTTGCCAGCGCCACCAGACGCCTCAGCGAACTATGGGCGAACGTGTCAAACCGGGAAAAGAACGGCTGGCGACGCAAGGCCAAGGTGCAGGCGACCAGAGCCAGGTCGCGGGAAAAAACCGGCACGAATAGCAGCAGCACGCCGAGCACCCACCAGCAGCCCACCAGCAATGGGAACACGGCCCTAGAGCCGGCACACAACGAGACTATCTTCCAGAATCGGGCCACGACGAGTCGCACCCGAAAATTGGCCGCCGATCGTCAGCAATCTTCGCTGGAATCCGCGGCAGCTGCGGCCGCTACGGCGTCTACCCCGCAGAGGCGCAGCATTTGCACACGAAGTGGCCGAGGAAACGGATCTGCTCAGGTAGAAGCGGATGTGGCCAGCAGCAGCAGTAAGACTGCAGCGCAGCAGCTGGAGGCCCCACCCCAGCCCAGCAGCATCGAGGCAATTGATGCAGCCGCTCACCTGAAGCTGCTCGGCGAGAGTCTCACCGTGATTGGGGAGCGTTTAAAGAAGCACAACGGCCATGTGGCTCTCTCGGGCAGCCTCTCAGTCTTGCTGGACAGCCTGCTCTGCTCGATGGGTCCACTCCTCTGTATGACCACCCAGATCCCGGGGCTGGAGAACAAGGCGCAGCTATCGCGGAATCTTGCCAACACTCTAGACAACATAGCCTACGTGATGCCGGGACTGTAAGGGGTCGAACATGCTCTACCTCCAGGCAGCTGTGCTTCCGAGGGGAAGCAAGTTATAAATTTAACCCCTCCCACACCCATCCCCCATTAAGTATCCTTAGTTTCTAAGCTATTCGTATCTCGACCTTGAATAAGTAAACCGATCTGCGTAAGAGCTCCGCCGTGGGTTATCTTCTGTCCAAAGGAAGCTGTTTTCATTTTCAGGGGAAAAGGAGGAAAATTTTACCATTCTCTTTTAATTTTCCATTTGGAAACCCCTTTGGGGGGAGATTACATTAGTTATAAATAATATAATAGGTCAAGTTTGCCTTATTTATTTATTCCTGTAAGAGCTTCCCAGAGCCTTACAGCTAGGAACTGAAAACTTTAGGTTTCTTGCATAACGTTACTAATTCTCAGATAAGTAACAGAAAAATATATGAATAATACATTTATAAAATGTTAAAACAAAGTATATTTTTAAACAAGAATTACTATATTATTATTGTAATTTTAGTTAAAAAGTTTGGATTCATTTCTGACTCTATAATTCATATCCTGTTACAGAGTTAACAGTAGAGTCGACTTAGCCATTTCAGTTAAACCAAAAAATAGTTTTAATTTAATTTCAATAATTAAATATATTTAATGTAATTCAAACTACCAAAGAAAAACTTTCCGATTTAGGATTATTCATTTTTCGCTAGCTATGATCGATTTCCAATTTTTCCCCATGTCTAATAGGAACTGAAAAACATACAAGAAGCATACAACATTTGATCTTATTTGTTAAAATAAATATAAATAATACACAAAGTTGATTTTTCACCATAAAATGTTGAAATTTTTCTTCTAAAACCATCATTTAACCAAAGTAAAAATTCAATACCTATAAAGTTTAATTTCCTTAAGCTATATTCCCAAAGATATACAAAATATATATTAAATTTATAATAATAATAATATTTCCTACTTTAATAAATACGTGAACAAAGTAAGAATAAATTATTTTCATAGTTTTATTCCCTTGGGGATAAGTAAATCTATATTCCCCAAAAAAATTTAAAAACATTAAGGAAAAAACAAGAATTCTTATTCAACAATTAGTCTATGAATATATATATTTTCTTTAATAAAACACATACATTTATAGTATAGGATAATTTATAGATATATTGATCAACCAACATAAATTTTAATAATATAATCAAAAAGAATTAACTTTTAGAATGGACTTCCAAATTCACAAACTATCGCCGTCGGCTACGATAGCTATCGTACGGGTCTATTCGCGCTATCGAAACCTCCGGCACAAGGGCCATCGCTAGTTTGGGCTCCCACCAAACAACCATTGCTTTTCGCCGCCCAAAGTTTCGCCTAATCCTGGTTCCCAAGGAGTCGCCATCGCCCAGACAAGCCATGTTGAGAGCCCAGTCCCCGCTGCCGCTGCCGATGGCCATGAATGGGAAGCGGAAAAAGCCCGCGGAGCTGCATATACCGTGCGGCTGGCACGGTTGCCAGGATATCTGCAAGGGAGAATGGAACCTGAACACCCACATTGGCCAGCACCTGGAGGAGTATGCCCAATCGAAGGTGAAGGTAGAGGAGCACTGCTGCAGATGGACAGACTGTGATTTCCGTTGCAGCTGCCGGGTGGAGTTCGAGCGTCACTCGTACTACCATGGCTACTACCAGCACCTGCTGCTCCAGGGCCAGCTGGAGTGTGACCTGCATCCAGAGATACCCGCCTGCACGGCGCCCGGCCGCCACAAGTTGCCCCATCTCGGCCAAAACTTTCTCTGCGGCTGGACGGACTGCGAGCGGGAGTTCGTCTCGATTGTGGAGTTTCAGGATCACATTGTCAAGCATGCGCTGTTCGAGTACGACATACAGAAGACGCCGGACGACCAGCGGCCCAAGACGCAGTGCAATTGGACTATGTGCCACAAGCAGATGGGCAACAAGTATCGCCTTATCGAGCACATAAGCACACATTCAAACAAGAAGCAGGTGGCGTGCCACCACTGCGGGGAGCTCTTCCGGACCAAGACTACGCTCTTCGACCACCTGCGCAGGCAGCCAGAGAACAATAGTAAGTGGGCCAAGATATATATAATGACTTCTGTATCACATATTAATCCCATAAATCTGTGTATAGCCAACAGCTTTCAGTGCGCTCAGTGCTTCAAGTTCTTTGCAACCAGTAAGCTGCTGAAGAGCCATGTGGTCCGCCATGTCAACTGCTACAAGTGCACCATGTGTGACATGACTTGCAGCTCCTCCAGCTCGCTGACCACCCACATCCGCTACCGTCACCTCAAGGACAAGCCGCTCAAATGTAGCGAATGCGACACACGCTGCGTCCGTGAGTCCGATCTGGCCAAGCACATCCAGATTGTGCACTCCAAGACGGTGCACCAGTGCGAGCACCCGGACTGCCATTACTCTGTGCGCACCTACACCCAGATGCGAAGGGTAAGCAAGGAAGTTTCCCAACTTAAAAGTTAAATGCAACTTCTTCTTTTTTCTCCCATTCCTTAGCACTTCCTGGAGGTCCATGGCAACAATCCCATCCTGTATGCCTGCCACTGCTGCGAGCGCTTTTTCAAGAGCGGCAAATCCCTCTCCGCCCACCTGATCAAGAAGCACGGCTTCCGGCTGCCCTCGGGCCACAAGCGCTTCACATATCGTGTGGACGAGAACGGCTTCTATCGCTTGGAGACAACGCGCATTGAGAGCCTGGAGGTCACCCAGCAGATCCTATCGCCCCAGGTTAAATCCGAGCTGGAAATCGACCTGAAGCCCGGCACTGGCTCCTGCTTCGAAATCGTGGACCCTACGAACGGGGAATTTGAGCGGATCATTGTCTCGAACGATGCCAATGAGGCGCAGCTGATGGGCGAAGTGGTCATCTCGCTGCCTAGCCTCACTGATCCCGAGGAGCTGTGATGATGGCCAAGCAACACTTCTGATCGATCTCGTGCCCTTCATCTCTGACTGGCTTTTTTCCCAGCATTAACTCACTTAGACTTACTTAGGCTTTAGGCGGGAGAACTGCCCGCGTGTGTAATCTGTCACTACTATAAGTATAAAGCGAAATGGTACCGTAATCATATCCCCTGCACGTCGCCCTTCTCTTAGGGTTCCCCATATCTTCTTTGGCATTTAGTTTTTAGGCAACCATTGACAATTTGCAGTAGCAACTTTAGTTTGTAATTATAAATAAAATAAAAGCCAACCGAAAACCAGCAACAGGCATAATTTGATCTATGTCTAGCCTGAAAGGGCACCATATTTTTATTCAGAAGCTTGCAACGCAGTCATTTCCGACTCTATGTTAGGCAAACAAATGTTGTGCACTTTTTTTAATTTAAAATATTTTAATTTGCCATTAAAATGGGAATAACAAAAATAATAAATCATTAAAATATAATTTTAAGGCCCACATAATGGCTTGCTTGACTTGGCTCTTCATGCAGATCTAGAATTTATCATATACATACATATGTATATTATATAGGGTCGGAAATGACTATCTCAACAATGCTTTGCAAACTTCTGACCTGAGTTATAATGCCCTGCAAGTGCATAAATATAAAAATATCAATTTAGAGTCCCTATAATACTCATATTTTAGACCTTGTGGTATATTAAAGTCAAAAAGTAAATCATGTATTTAAATTTGCAAATAAAATCTTAATTAATAAATACAATTATAAGAAAACAATTTTTTTTTTCAATTTTCTTAAATTTCGAAACGAACAATTACATTTTTTCCATTATCAAAATTATACAAAATTCGATAAGGAAGCATCGGGAAAAAAGAAAAAAAATTTATACATAATGAGAGCATAGCGCTCATTATAATATGGAAAATTTCATAAGTTTGACATAATAATAATATAATATAAAAAAGAGAAAATAAAAATTAAAGTTTTCGGATGCTTTCCCCAATATTATTTGATATTTAAAATTGAAAAACATTGCTTCAACGTGGGATATTACTGAAATCTTATTCTTGTCACTTTTTGCGATATATTAAATAGAATAGAGTTTCGCATATATAGTATATATGTAGTATATATATAGTCCTATATTCCCATTCTGAAAGTGCTTTAAATGTATTTGGGAAGAGTTATCATAGTAGTATTTCTAGTTTTACCTATAGCTAATAAGTAGATTAATGCTGAAATTGATGGCATTCTATGAAACTACATAACAAGAGCAACTAACCAATCTCAAGGTCTTTTCCATTGATTTGCTTTGTCAAATACTTTGTGAAATTTTAATAAATAGAATAATTTAAGACAGAGACTACTATCTGATGCATCTACAGCAGCTTGAAAACATCTGCACTATTCTCAATTAAGTTATTATTTCATTCTGATTTAAGTTTAAAAAACAATGCCTTTTCTTGACGGCAGTTTTCCCTCTACTAACAATTTCTATTTAAGTATGGTTTTAATTCTGGAGAACTTTAAAGTCGTTGCTGGTTTCTGGCAGTGCCTTTCCGCAGTCACAGTTTGTCGTTTTGTTTTTGGCCATTTGAGAGGTTAGCCTCCTCGACACTTGAAAAAAATATAAACACAAGCGTGGTTTGTACGGTTTTTAAATGTGTTTTTAGGTTTTAATTGTGGGATGCTGAGACTCGCTCTCAAGTAACGACGACATAAGTTTCTATGTTTAGTTTCACACCGCAAAAAAAAGAAGAAACACACAGAGCAGCAGCAGTGTCCGCGCGTTCCGTCGAGTTCCTCCTCCTTCTCCGTGCTGCGACGCTGTCCGCTTACTTGGCGTGGGTCTGGGCCTTCCTCAGCTGGGTGAGGATGTTGGACAGCTCCTCACGCTTCCTCTTGGCACGGATGTGTGTGCCCAGGCGGCGCTTCAGGAACTTGAGGGCGCGCTTGTCCTTGGACACCTTCAGCAACTCCATAGTGCGCTTCTCGTAGGGGGCATGGCCCACCACCTCACGCACCAGATCCCTCATGAACTTGGTGTGGCGGGTTTGAATCTGCGTTGCGGATAAACGGAAAAGACATGTAAACAAATGCCGGCGACGGCGTCTCCTGGGTACTCACGTTCTTCAAACGGGATCCGCGCAGACCCTTCACCTTCTTGTCGCCGGTGTACTTCACATTCTTAACCTTGGTGGTCTTGTGGCCCTTGTTCAGACCAATGCACAGCTCGTAGCGGACTGCCATTGTTACTGCGAATACAGAAAAAAAATACAATTAAATACACGCACAATTAGCACTCTTGTCGCTTAGCTTTTGTACTTTTATTATTGCCAAAAGAAGCACAAACAACCCGGCCGAAAGTTAAACAATCAAAATCGAATTAAATATCTCAATTTAGATTATTGTAGCAAATTTTTCGGGAGATTTCGCCAAGCACATGCCACTCACCGGAAACGTTAAAAGTAAAAGAAAGACAAATTAATGTGGCTGCAGTCTAGAGCTGTCAAAAATTATCGATGACGTAGACGGCTGGCCACCTATCGATTAATCGCAGACCATCACGATAGTTTAAAATTTATATTTATAAGACATAAGCATATAAATTGCCAATGAATAAATTATAGCTACAGATAAATTGATTTCTTTCTTTAAAAAAGCTATTACTTAGCAAAACATATAGAAGAATAAACAATAAAGCTGCCAGCGTTGCCAGACTGGCACCTGTCAACCTTTAATAAAATTTGTTTTAGCACTCCGCAAATGGCCCTGAATTTGAATTTTGATTTCAATTTAGGCAATTTTAATTTGGCTTTCATTACTTTTCAATAATAAATGCAATGAAAATATATACAAACTATCGGGGACCTATCGATTAGTTCATTGCATTTACCAACACTATTTTTCAAAGCTCTGGCAACGCCCTGCAACCAGTTGCCATATTAGGGCTGCTAGCGATAACCTATCGCACCTATCGAAACTGACCAAAGCAACCCTGACCTGACATGTGTTGCCATTCAATTCGAGTACCAAACTAATCACACGTTTTTCGGGTTTGTACAAACAATTCGAGTGCAATTTTAGATCGTTGTGTGCATGAAATAAGTGACGCGCGCTACTGGACGACTTGGTGACCGCGAAACGGAACGTTGCTGACATGCGGCAGCCCCAATAGCGAGCATCGCGAAGGGATGGCAACACTGCATACGCCGGCCAAGTTATTATGATATGTAAAAGGTGGACGTCGACACGTGTTTAATATTCGTGCAGACTCTTAATCCGTTGCGGGCGTTGGAAAACAAGTGAAAACAGCAAGCAAACACTCCCCACAACACGCAAGTGCGGCGCAAAGCGAAAACAGTCGGCAAAATAAGTTACCCAAGCGGTTGCAAGAGGTAAGAGATTGGAGCACGCGGAACATAACCTAGTACAAAGGCGCACAAAGCGTTTAGCTGTGTGTGTGTGTTTGCCAAAACAGAACGAATCGAATCGAAAATGGTGTCATGTGTTCGTTGGTTCGTTCTGCGCTGGGTATTTTCCGGATTCACTCCACTGTTGCTTCCCGTTACATCGCATTGCGATTGCACGCCTATCCTTTCTTTTTTTCCTCCTTTTTGTTTGAGTGCATCCTCCGCTTACCGCTGCCGTTGTTGTTGTTCCGGCAAAGTGACAGTGGGTGGCAAAATGGAAAATTTTGAGTTAAAATGAACGATTACACAATGTGCCACTCGCACATATGTGCATACATATGTATTATAGCAAGACAGAGGCCATTCGCAGCGGCAACTATAGCATTTGTCTATTTTAAATATCTGTTTCACTCATAATTCTCCGTTTATTAGAGCACACCAATTCTGGTTCTCGGAATATACATCTTCGGGAATCTGGGAACTTATTAGAATTGTCAAAAACCAATCTTGTAATAATTCTTGCAGTTTTCAAGTTTGCTCACTGTTCACACACTATGCATAAGCATGCTAGGCCTGTCTCTCCCTCTCACTCAGTGTGTGTGTGACTCACACATAGAAGAACGGAATGTTATTGCCGCTTTCACCGTTAAATTTCGGCTGTGTTATCAATCAAAAAGGAGGTGAAGCATAATAAGGAGAGAAAAAACGCAGGCCGCCACTGCCACTTCCACTGAATATGCTAAATCTATACATATTCGTGCATATGCTATATGCTATATCCACCGATTATACAATCCCCGCCCATTTTTGGCGACCATATGATCGGAAACCACGTTGCCAAGATTATAACAATGTGGACTTTTCGGCTAGCTGGCAATGTTGTTGCACCTGGGTATTGTTGTTTGAATGCGCGCTCTTGTGTGTGGTTGCGTGCGTATTAATAGTAATCTCTTCTTGGCTCTCTTGCGCGTTCTCTCTCTCGAACTTTGGAAGTTTGAAGGGAATTCGAAATTCGAGTTTCGAGGTTTGGGCCTCGAGCTCCGCACAACAACAACTAGATGGAAGTTCAAAGTCGGCACTAAACATGCCGAAACATGTTTGTTTGCATGCCAGCGCACACGCACACACGCAGACATTCATTAATATGCATGTGTAAACAAGCTTACAGCCTAACGAAGAAGTTGAAAATAAAAAATTCCCGTCACCCGGTTTCACGATTAGGAAATGCCGCAGCTGAGCCGTCTGTCTGGCCGAGTGCCCTTCCACGGGGCCCTTTATAGGCCACAATCTCGCTATTTGTTGTTTGGCGCTTTCGTGATTGGCGATTGCTCTTATCAGGTTGTCCACTGTGCGGCCGAGGACCTTTGGGCTGCTAACAAAGTGACGAAATCAAAGAGTGGGGGAGGGGGAATCGCCGTCGCCTACAGTGGGCAATAGTGTGCAAGCAAGTTATTAGAAATCTAGAAACCTAAAACAAGGGGTATGTAAAATATAAATATATAAGAAGTTTACCATGCGATATTAAAATAAGTAAATATTATACAGTTTCATAATTTTGTTTCAAAATTACTTTTAAAATATTATATAGATATTTTAAGCTTAGAATCAAATATCAAAATAATACTATTATTTTGTGTGTGTTTTCGAATTAAAATGGCACCGTGTGCTCCATTACAAGCTATCTTATGTCCGTTGGTCCCACTGTGCACTAGATGTTGACAAAATTTAAATGTGCAGCGCAATTCCAATTTTATTTGGATAGATTTCTTTTGTTCTAATGAGTTCGGATATCTTTTCCACTGCGTTCCGCACTTAATGGTAAAAACTATGTGTGTGTGTGTGGGTGAAGGGGTGCTAAAAAAAACTTTTGCGACCACGCATCCGTCGACAGCTTCTCTTTTGTGTGCGGGGGGCGACAGCAGGGACGGGCGATGGAGTGAACGAAATGAGAAGAAGGAGGAAGAGCGTTGAGCGGAGAAAGGAGAAGCGAAGCGGGCTGCGAAAAGCCCGAAGAAATGGCAAGTAGATGGCGGGCAAAGTAGTTTCCCTTCGTATACCGAGCAGTCGATACATATCTTAAATCTCTCGAACAAATTCGCCGGCATTTCAATAATCGAATTCTCAAAATCAAAACCCAAAAGAAAAAAAATAAAAACATAAATACAAAACAAAATCGGAGACGACATAGAAAACTCCAAAGAATAAAGCCCAACGAATCTATTGTCATAAAAATACGAATATTTAAACGAATTTTTCACAAAAATAACGAACTAGTTTGAACCAGAACACTGAATTAGTAATATCGGATATATAGAACCATTGATCAGATCGACGGCCAGAAAGGTGACGAATTGCTGGCTGTGTTAAGTGTTTTCATAACTTTTAGTTTTGTTTTGTAATGATTTCGTAACATTTGCCGTTGCCGTAAACGTAACGGTTTGTTCTTGCACTCTCGCACTATTATGCTCGCTCTCTCTCTCTCCCACTCGCTCTGTTTCGCTTTCTTGCCAGCGTGTTGTTGTTCTTGCGCAGTCGCTCTTGGCGATCGCACTCATCTCTCCTTCGCTCTCTATCTCTCTCTGCCTTTTTCCCTTCCGCGTGGCATTCAAAATCCGCTTTGCTTTGGCTCCTCCGCGCTCTGCTTTGCACCTTATTTGCTCTCGACATTTTTGTTGTCTATATTTACGTATTGTTCTTTTTCTTTCTTTTTATTTGATACTATTAATACGCAAAAGTTTAGTTCGAAAAGGAAAAATACAAGAAAAACGACAAAAGCAAACACACACACATATGCACACTGGCACGCGGTGCGTCTCGTGATTCCCAAAAATAAAAACAATTGGAACCTTTTCTTTTTTTTTATTATTGTACATTTAGATTCAGAGTATTTTGCAAAGTTTTTTTAGTCGCAATTTCCTAGTCAAACTTAAATTATATAAACCAGAAACAAAAACATTAACATTAGTTTGTTTCCCTTATCATTTGTCATGACAAGCTTTTTTTCTTTAATAATAATTGTAAATAATCGCAGTCGCGCTTTGTAGAGCGGCTGTAAATTGTTGTCTTGATAAGAACTTTTAAAAATTGGCGTTTCAAGCTCAATCCCAATGCTCATATATTAGACAAAAGATGACTATAAATACAGTTAAAATGTAATCATTAAAATGTATTAATATGCATTGAACATTTATATGTTTAAATATTTTAATTTGCATGATTCTCCAGAATCAGGTATAGGTTCCTGCTAACAAAATCCTACATATTTTATATTTTTACATATAGTATCTCAAACCGTATCCCCATTTAATTTCAGATTCTTCAATATTCAGCGAAAATGGTATCCGGTCGTCCTCTACTCTACCTGTCACTGCCCGGTGTAGCATTTATACTCGGCGTCTTTTGGTTTCGGCGTAGAAATAAAAATCGTTTAGACAAACCCGATGACGAGGATACTTCTACCGTAAAGGATGCGGCGGCGGCGGAGGTACGCAAGGCCAATGGTGTCCTCCAGAATGGCAAGCCAGTGGCCAGCAAGTCGATGAATATCAATGGAACCATAGCCAGCGGCAATGGAACTGGAAATGGAAGTAGCGGCAGTGGAAGTGGCAGCGGCGACGATAGTCCCACCACAATGCTGTATGGCAAGTCGGCACCCATCAAGATTCAAAGCAATGGACGCAGCTCGACATCGATCGATTCCGAGATGCTTAAGTCAAAGATCCAAGATGCGGAGCACAAGAAACTCTGCTCCATAGACGAGGCCTTTGAGAATCTGTCGTCGCCGGTTGATTTACCGGGTTCGATGATTACCTCACGCTCGTTTTACAATCGAAAGGCCAACAAGAAGACTGTGGAACCGGTGGTCATCAAGGCCACGCGCACACCCAGGATATCGCCGGAGAACTCATTCCTCGAGACCAACAATAATTGCGAGCCCAAAGTGGAGCCTATAGAGGCATCCAAAGAGCAGACGGAGCAGACGGTGGACAGCAATGGCAATCAGAAGCGCAACGTGGATGCGGCCAGTCCCTCGCTGAGCATCTGCAGCGTCCAGTCGGGCGACTCGGGCAAGGGCTCCAGCCTGCCCCGCTCGGAGGCGACGCGGGCAAAGACCTCCTACGAGTTCCTTTTCCCCATCAGTCTGATTGGCCAGCTGTACGGACGGAAGCGGGCGTTCATTAACCAGATCAAGGCCAAGACTTTGGCCAGTGTGGCGCTCAGCAAGAACCCGTACTCGGGCAAGGTGCGCATCTGCACAATCGAGGGCACGGAGAGCGAGATTGATGCCGCCTTGGCCATGATCCGTCAACGGCTACCGGCCAAGCGGTATCCCAACTTTAGCATGCAGCGCATCCATTTTGCGTTGCCACAGACCATAGTTCCTCTTTCCACGGAAAGCCTCTACAACCTCCAACTGAAACTGATCGAGGGCATTAACAACGATGTGGTGGTGAGTGCCGTGCTCTCGGGCTCCCTCATGTTTGTCCAGCATCCGCTGCATCCCTCGCATCCGTCTCTGCCGATGCTGCAGAAGCAGCTATACGATAACTACTCCACCATGGAGGCACCGCAGCTGCCCAGCCCCGAGATCAGTGCCGTCTGCGTGATCGCCATCAACGGAGTGTGGTATCGTGTCCAGATTGTCGACACCGATGCGGAGGATGAGGAGCGCTGTCTGGTTAGGTTCCTTGACTTTGGTGGCTACATGAACGTGAGCTTTTCATCGCTGCGTCAAATACGCACAGATTTCATGAGTGTGCCCTTCCAGGCCACTGAGTGCATCCTGTCCAATATTGAGCCCATCGGTAAGTGCGATTTTAGTTTTCATTTCAAGTTTATATAAATATATTCTTTCGTCTCCAGATGGGGTCTGGTCCCAAGAGGCGGTCGAGATCCTCACCAAACTTACCAAAGGCATTGTCTTGCAAGCACAAGTCGCCGGCTACAATAGTCACAACATACCAGAAATCTATTTATTCGCATCCCTAGGCCCAAATGTGAGTAAATGGCAGGGAACAGTACCAATATATCGATTCAGGGTCGATATTCACATCGATGTTTGAACTTTACTACGGATATTCTGTTTGCTTTGTCGGTCTAAAGTAAACAGAGGGAGACTATTAAATTTTTTTTATAGCTTAACGTAAGCTACAATATTATTTGATAATTAATATTTTTATATATCAATGTGTTCGATACAAGATATGGTTGTTGTCGATATATCTTAACAGGTTTCTCATCTCGATATATGTATGTGTAGCCTAAGTAGCCACATCGATCCGAAAGAGATGGCATATAGAGCAATGGGCGGGAAATAGAGCAGGATAGATTGCATAAGTGGAGAACCAAATTCCTAATTAAAACAAAAATAGAAGGAAGCTAAGGCCGGGAAGCCAAAGTTTGAATGTCCTTGCAGTTTGGAATTGGATCCGATCATAAGCACGAACTGCATTTATTTTAAATTCAGCTTTTCTTTTCAAAGCAATCTTCCCTTATTGTGGAAAAAACCTTGCTTCTAAAAGTTAACTTCCTTTATTTTTTGTTATTAAAAATAAACCTTTACTAAATTGCCTTTTTTTGTTTTCCAGAATGTAATTTTTATCAATAAGGAACTGGTCGCCAGAAATCTCGCGAAATGGGTGGAGATGCGTGACTAACAAACCAAGCTAAGTAACAAATACTACATTACAACAACAACAATTGAATGCTTCAACAACAACAACCACAACAAGAAGATGAAGAAACCATGCAACTTGGAGGATAAGAAAGCTTAAGCGAACAGCGTATATAAATATAGCTTGCAAGCGGATTCCAGTTACCAAATTGTTCGTTAAGTTGTGTAGAAAGCGACTGAGCCTAGAAAGAGTGCAGCCCCATCCCCTATATAATCATACATAACACCATATAACACACGCATATATATGTATAAGACCAGCACACCTAACAAGCCAACTAATCCCAAACACACACACAATATAGCACAGGCAGAGTCAAGTGTCAGGCCCAGGATTGGAGGTAGGCTAGGAGTGGGAGTTGGGTTAGGTGGGGCGTCCCTAGGGGATCGGTTCCGGTCGGATCTAGTTCAGCTGTGAGGGTAGCTGCCTGCAGACCTGCAAATTGAGAACCGCTTAAGATATTACCATACTCAGTTAATAAGTACATAGTTTACATACATATAAATACCTCTAGTGTAAATAGTTTTTATAAATTTAACGAGAAAAAAATGCAAAACGAAATACACACAAAAACAAACTAAACTAAAAGAATTAAAATATCAAGCAAGGAAGAAAATATTACAAAAACAAAAAAAAAGAACAAAAGAAAATGTGCAAGACAAAAGCAAATATCTGTTTTGGCAAACGTTGAAGCAAAGAAAGCAAAGCAAAAGTAAAGAAAAATCGAGGAAAGCTAAAAAAAGGCCGCAGTTCGCTTTAATTTTAAAGATATTTTGGTTGTAAATATATATTATAGGAGGTTTTTATAGATACTTTTTATAAATATACATATATATTGTATATCAAAGCAAATTGATGAGGATAATGTCTATATAACGGATCATTCAAATACCCCTTACAAATACCCTTTGTTTTTAAATTGGTATTTAAAGTGAAAGCACTCAAACCGTGACAAGTACAAGAATTATATGTCCGAATAGAAAGTGGAAGGAGCAGAGAGGAAAAGGGAGGCAGCACATAAAAACCAAAACACCAAACACATCAGTACCCTAAAGAAGCAAACGCGAAGCAGCCGCACTAAGCCACAGAATGCCTGAACTAAACTAACTGAAAAATATACAAAATACAAGCAAGTTAATATATAATTTGTATATGCGTGTGTGCCATTGTCAAGAGAGAAACAGAGAACCTTGGGAATATAACAATTTAAAGCTGTTCAAAAACCCTCAAGAGAATCCATTGTAAATAGAAACCATACCAAGCAAAAATAATAGTAAGGAGCAGAAAGAAACAAAGCTCTGTTAAAATGAGTGAAGAAACCTCTAAATGCCTTGCTTTCCAAAAATTCTTATAAAATTCTCTTAGAACCTTAATCGTAAATCAATGAAGCAATGAAACAAGGAATTAAGTAAACTATTTAACGTAAGACAACGACTCGCTTAGAGAGCTACCAATTCTGGGTCTAATGATAGCACTCTATAATCAATAACACACTAACCCCGCACACACCTACCACACACGGCATACACACCATAAAAGCAGAATCATGTTATACATATTTATTTTGTTGAAAGAAGGAAATTGATTGCAATGTGTACTGGATTGAAAGTAGGATGTAAAGGAGAAACCATATATGCTGGATATATAGTCGTCGTTGTTGTCATTGTTCTCATTGTCGTCATCGTCATGGCCGCACGAATGGTCTAAAATAAGGCATAATTTAGTTTATAGAAACGTACAAGTGATTATGCAAGTGTATCTGTATATATTCACACATATATACCGATATCTATATGCTATATATACTATATATGTCCGCTTGAAAGACTTGGCGTGTGTTATTATTTACCTTTATTATTATCATTATTATTATTATTTTTATTACTATTATTGCAACAAATGTTTTTTTTTTCGTGTGTAATTATTTGACATTAATTTGGTAAATTTTTAGAAGTGATTCAAACCGTTCGAAGGGGCCCCAGGAGGTCTCTTCCCGCTGCCTTCCACACTGTAGTGCAAATTCTTTTAATGTCTTCTTAGCTATGCGCCCCTTCGAGACTTGAATAGAGGAAGAGTTACAAAAGTTACAAAAATCGTAAAAAATAAAGAAATAAAAATATTTACCAATTAGTTTATGAAACCCTACTTATTGGTTAATTATGTAAACAAATATCCTTATTCTAGGTCAAAGTCAACCTTACATTTACATCTAATTTAATTTAATTCTCTCGATTTCATTGTAGCCTTGTCACTTGTACAATTGTTGATAAAATGATTAACTGATTAACTGATAATGATTAACTGACATAGCGATAAAGATAAAGCAAGAGAGCAACAGCAACTGCAAGAGTAGCTAATAATCTTAGTGGACCCCCAGAGAGAGTCGTCGTCCTTCGTGTGTGTGGTACTTCTATATACTTTTTTTTTCTTATCTAGTAATGCCGCGAGACAGTTACGAATAAGATTTAATTTATAGACGCATTCAAGTGAGAATAATTTACAAATCTAGTTATTAACTAAGTATAATGCAAGTACATTAAAAAATAAAACATTGAAAAGTAAATCAGTTGTGTTTGGTTTAATTGTGGGAGTTCTGTTCTTCGATATAACGGTACATCTGGAAATCGGAACATGGAAAGTATGGCGAAATCACCCACGTATAATTGCGTTGGTGGTTAAGGATATATCGGAAACCTAGTAAAAAATATTAAAATACGTTTTATTGAGTTAATTATGAACATACACCGTTGCACCGGGAAAGGTGAATAAATCTCTTAATTCAAATGTTTATAATTTGGTTAAAAAATAGAGTATTAAGGAATGTCATACATTTTTATAGATGGTTTTGATAGAAGCCTTAATTAACGTTGAAACCAATCAAATCTAAAATCCAAAATTTTTTTCGAATATTTCATTTTTTTATAAGGGGTTACATCGTTAAAATTGTCAAAAATTGTCCAAAAATTCGGTATCGAGGTTTAAGTGCAGAAAAAATCGCCTATAAAAACCAAGAAGAACAAACCAAACCTCACCGAAATCGGTTGAGTTTAAGCCAAGTTATGGTCAAAAAACAGTTTTGTGTTTAAAATGTTGTTGTGCACATGTTCTTGTTGTTGCAGACAAAAGCAACGCTCCAATCTTGACGTTTGCCGTACAAATTTACATTTTTTTGAAAAAATGGGTCCCTTTTTTTTGGGACAAAAACATTCAACGGTTTTTTTATCATAACTTGGCTAAAACTCAACCGATTTCAGTCTGGTTTGGTTTTTTCTTCTTGGTTTTTAAATGCGAACAATTCTGCATTTAAAACTCGATCACAATTTTTTGGCCAATTTTTTACAATTTTAACGATGTAACCCCTTACATTTTTTTGAAAAAAAATGGGTCCATTTTTTTTGGGACAAAAACATTCAACGGTTTTTTGATCATAACATGGCCAAAACTCAACCGATTTAAGTCTGGTTTGGTTTTTTCTTCTTGGTTTTTAAATGCGAACAACTCTGCATTTAAAACTCGATCACGAATTTTTGGCTAATTTTTGACAATTTTAACGATGTAACCCCTTACATTTTTTTGAAAAAAAATGGGTCCATTTTTTTTGGGACAAAAACATTCAACGGTTTTTTGATCATAACTTGGCCAAAACTCAACCGATTTAAGTCTGGTTTGGTTTTTTCTTCTTGGTTTTTAAATGCGAACAACTCTGCATTTAAAACTCGATCACGAATTTTTGGCTAATTTTTGACAATTTTAACGATGTAACCCCTTACATTTTTTTGAAAAAAATGGGTCCCTTTTTTTGGGACAAAAACATTCAACGGTTTTTTTATCATAACTTGGCTAAAACTCAACCGATTTAAGTCTGGTTTGGTTTTTTCTTCTTGGTTTTTAAATGCGAACAATTCTGCATTTAAAACTCGATCACAATTTTTTGGCCAATTTTTGACAATTTTAACGATGTAACCCCTTACATTTTTTTGAAAAAAATGGGTCCATTTTTTTTGGGACAAAAACATTCAACGGTTTTTTGATCATAACTTGGCCAAAACTCAACCGATTTAAGTCTGGTTTGGTTTTTTCTTCTTGGTTTTTAAATGCGAACAACTCTGCATTTAAAACTCGATCACGAATTTTTGGCCAATTTTTGACAATTTTAACGATGTAACCCCTTACATTTTTTGAAAAAATGGGTCCATTTTTTTGGGACAAAAACATTCAACGGTTTTTTTATCATAACTTGGCTAAAACTCAACCGATTTCAGTCTGGTTTGGTTTTTTCTTCTTGGTTTTTAAATGCGAACAATTCTGCATTTAAAACTCGATCACAATTTTTTGGCCAATTTTTGAAAATTTTAACGATGTAACCCCTTACATTTTTTTGAAAAAAAATGGGTCCATTTTTTTTGGGACAAAAACATTCAACGGTTTTTTGATCATAACTTGGCCAAAACTCAACCGATTTAAGTCTGGTTTGGTTTTTTCTTCTTGGTTTTTAAATGCGAACAATTCTGCATTTAAAACTCGATCACAAATTTTTGACCAATTTTTGACAATTTTAACGATGTAACCCCTTACATTTTTTTGAAAAAATGGGTCCATTTTTTTTGGGACAAAAACATTCAACGGTTTTTTTATCATAACTTGGCTAAAACTCAACCGATTTCAGTCTGGTTTGCTGTTTTCTTCTTGGTTTTTAAGTGCGAACAATTCTGCATTTAAAACTCGATCACGAATTTTTGGCCAATTTTTGACAATTTTAACGATGTAACCCCTTACATTTTTTTGAAAAAATGGGTCCATTTTTTTTGGGACAAAAACCTTCAACGGTTTTTTGATCATAACTTGGCTAAAACTCAACCGATTTCAGTCTGGTTTGGTTTTTTCTTCTTGGTTTTCAAGTGCGAACAACTCTGCATTTAAAACTCGATCACAATTTTTTGGCCAATTTTTGAAAATTTTAACGATGTAACCCCTTACATTTTTTTGAAAAAAAATGGGTCCATTTTTTTTGGGACAAAAACATTCAACGGTTTTTTGATCATAACTTGGCCAAAACTCAACCGATTTAAGTCTGGTTTGGTTTTTTCTTCTTGGTTTTTAAATGCGAACAACTCTGCATTTAAAACTCGATCACGAATTTTTGGCTAATTTTTGACAATTTTAACGATGTAACCCCTTACATTTTTTTGAAAAAATGGGTCCCTTTTTTTTGGGACAAAAACATTCAACGGTTTTTTTTATCATAACTTGGCTAAAACTCAACCGATTTCAGTCTGGTTTGGTTTTTTCTTCTTGGTTTTCAAGTGCGAACAACTCTGCATTTAAAACTCGATCACCAATTTTTGGCGGATTTTTGACAATTTTAACGATGTAACCCCTTACATTTTTTTGAAAAAATGGGTCCATTTTTTTTGGGACAAAAACATTAAACGGTTTTTTGATCATAACATGGCTAAAACTCAACCGATTTCAGTCTGGTTTGGTTTTTTCTTCTTGGTTTTTAAATGCGAACAACTCTGCATTTAAAACTCGATCACGAATTTTTGGCCAATTTTTGACAATTTTAACGATGTAACCCCTTACATTTTTTTGAAAAAATGGGTCCCTTTTTTTGGGACAAAAACATTCAACGGTTTTTTTATCATAACTTGGCTAAAACTCAACCGATTTCAGTCTGGTTTGGTTTTTTCTTCTTGGTTTTTAAATGCGAACAATTCTGCATTTAAAACTCGATCACAATTTTTTGACCAATTTTTGACAATTTTAACGATGTAACCCCTTACATTTTTTTGAAAAAATGGGTCAATTTTTTGTGGGACAAAAACATTCAACGGTTTTTTGATCATAACTTGGCTAAAACTCAACCGATTTAAGTCTGGTTTGGTTTTTTCTTCTTGGTTTTTAAATGCGAACAATTCTGCATTTAAAACTCGATCACAATTTTTTGACCAATTTTTGACAATTTTAACGATGTAACCCCTTACATTTTTTTGAAAAAAAATGGGTCCATTTTTTTTGGGACAAAAACATTCAACGGTTTTTTGATCATAACATGGCCAAAACTCAACCGATTTAAGTCTGGTTTGGTTTTTTCTTCTTGGTTTTTAAATGCGAACAACTCTGCATTTAAAACTCGATCACGAATTTTTGGCTAATTTTTGACAATTTTAACGATGTAACCCCTTACATTTTTTTGAAAAAATGGGTCCATTTTTTTTGGGACAAAAACATTCAACGGTTTTTTTATCATAACTTGGCTAAAACTCAACCGATTTCAGTCTGGTTTGGTTTTTTCTTCTTGGTTTTTAAATGCGAACAATTCTGCATTTAAAACTCGATCACAATTTTTTGACCAATTTTTGACAATTTTAACGATGTAACCCCTTACATTTTTTTGAAAAAAAATGGGTCCATTTTTTTTGGGACAAAAACATTCAACGGTTTTTTGATCATAACATGGCCAAAACTCAACCGATTTAAGTCTGGTTTGGTTTTTTCTTCTTGGTTTTTAAATGCGAACAATTCTGCATTTAAAACTCGATCACAATTTTTTTGCCAATTTTTGACAATTTTAACGATGTAACCCCTTACATTTTTTTGAAAAAAATGGGTCCATTTTTTTTGGGACAAAAACATTCAACGGTTTTTTGATCATAACTTGGCCAAAACTCAACCGATTTAAGTCTGGTTTGGTTTTTTCTTCTTGGTTTTTAAATGCGAACAACTCTGCATTTAAAACTCGATCACGAATTTTTGGCTAATTTTTTACAATTTTAACGATGTAACCCCTTACATTTTTTTGAAAAAATGGGTCCCTTTTTTTTGGGACCAAAACATTCAACGGTTTTTTTATCATAACTTGGCTAAAACTCAACCGATTTAAGTCTGGTTTGGTTTTTTCTTCTTGGTTTTTAAATGCGAACAATTCTGCATTTAAAACTCGATCACAATTTTTTGGCCAATTTTTGACAATTTTAACGATGTAACCCCTTACATTTTTTTGAAAAAAATGGGTCCATTTTTTTTGGGACAAAAACATTCAACGGTTTTTTGATCATAACTTGGCCAAAACTCAACCGATTTAAGTCTGGTTTGGTTTTTTCTTCTTGGTTTTTAAATGCGAACAACTCTGCATTTAAAACTCGATCACGAATTTTTGGCCAATTTTTGACAATTTTAACGATGTAACCCCTTACATTTTTTTGAAAAAATGGGTCCATTTTTTTTGGGACAAAAACATTCAACGGTTTTTTTATCATAACTTGGCTAAAACTCAACCGATTTCAGTCTGGTTTGGTTTTTTCTTCTTGGTTTTTAAATGCGAACAACTCTGCATTTAAAACTCGATCACGAATTTTTGGCTAATTTTTGACAATTTTAACGATGTAACCCCTTACATTTTTTTGAAAAAATGGGTCCCTTTTTTTTGGGACAAAAACATTCAACGGTTTTTTGATCATAACTTGGCCAAAACTCAACCGATTTAAGTCTGGTTTGGTTTTTTCTTCTTGGTTTTTAAATGCGAACAATTCTGCATTTAAAACTCTATCACAAATTTTTGACCAATTTTTGACAATTTTAACGATGTAACCCCTTACATTTTTTGAAAAAATGGGTCCATTTTTTTGGGACAAAAACATTCAACGGTTTTTTTATCATAACTTGGCTAAAACTCAACCGATTTCAGTCTGGTTTGGTTTTTTCTTCTTGGTTTTTAAATGCGAACAATTCTGCATTTAAAACTCGATCACAATTTTTTGGCCAATTTTTGAAAATTTTAACGATGTAACCCCTTACATTTTTTTGAAAAAAAATGGGTCCATTTTTTTTGGGACAAAAACATTCAACGGTTTTTTGATCATAACTTGGCCAAAACTCAACCGATTTAAGTCTGGTTTGGTTTTTTCTTCTTGGTTTTTAAATGCGAACAACTCTGCATTTAAAACTCGATCACGAATTTTTGGCTAATTTTTGACAATTTTAACGATGTAACCCCTTACATTTTTTTGAAAAAATGGGTCCCTTTTTTTTGGGACAAAAACATTCAACGGTTTTTTTTATCATAACTTGGCTAAAACTCAATCGATTTCAGTCTGGTTTGGTTTTTTCTTCTTGGTTTTTAAATGCGAACAATTCTGCATTTAAAACTCGATCACAAATTTTTGACCAATTTTTGACAATTTTAACGATGTAACCCCTTACATTTTTTTGAAAAAATGGGTCCCTTTTTTTTGGGACAAAAACATTCAACGGTTTTTTTTATCATAACTTGGCTAAAACTCAACCGATTTCAGTCTGGTTTGGTTTTTTCTTCTTGGTTTTCAAGTGCGAACAACTCTGCATTTAAAACTCGATCACCAATTTTTGGCCGATTTTTGACAATTTTAACGATGTAACCCCTTACATTTTTTTGAAAAAATGGGTCCATTTTTTTTGGGACAAAGACATTCAACGGTTTTTTGATCATAACATGGCTAAAACTCAACCGATTTCAGTCTGGTTTGGTTTTTTCTTCTTGGTTTTTAAATGCGAACAACTCTGCATTTAAAACTCGATCACGAATTTTTGGCCAATTTTTGACAATTTTAACGATGTAACCCCTTACATTTTTTTGAAAAAATGGGTCCCTTTTTTTGGGACAAAAACATTCAACGGTTTTTTTATCATAACTTGGCTAAAACTCAACCGATTTCAGTCTGGTTTGGTTTTTTCTTCTTGGTTTTTAAATGCGAACAATTCTGCATTTAAAACAATATCACAATTTTTTGTCCAATTTTTGACAATTTTAACGATGTAACCCCTTACATTTTTTTGAAAAAATGGGTCAATTTTTTGTGGGACAAAAACATTCAACGGTTTTTTGATCATAACTTGGCTAAAACTCAACCGATTTAAGTCTGGTTTGGTTTTTTCTTCTTGGTTTTTAAATGCGAACAATTCTGCATTTAAAACTCGATCACAATTTTTTGACCAATTTTTGACAATTTTAACGATGTAACCCCTTACATTTTTTTGAAAAAATGGGTCCCTTTTTTTTGGGACAAAAACATTCAACGGTTTTTTTATCATAACTTGGCTAAAACTCAACCGATTTCAGTCTGGTTTGGTTTTTTCTTCTTGGTTTTTAAATGCGAACAACTCTGCATTTAAAACTCGATCACGAATTTTTGGCCAATTTTTGACAATTTTAACGATGTAACCCCTTACATTTTTTTGAAAAAATGGGTCCATTTTTTTTGGGACAAAAACATTCAACGGTTTTTTTATCATAACTTGGCTAAAACTCAACCGATTTCAGTCTGGTTTGGTTTTTTCTTCTTGGTTTTTAAATGCGAACAATTCTGCATTTAAAACTCGATCACAATTTTTTGGCCAATTTTTGAAAATTTTAACGATGTAACCCCTTACATTTTTTTGAAAAAAAATGGGTCCATTTTTTTTGGGACAAAAACATTCAACGGTTTTTTGATCATAACTTGGCCAAAACTCAACCGATTTAAGTCTGGTTTGGTTTTTTCTTCTTGGTTTTTAAATGCGAACAACTCTGCATTTAAAACTCGATCACGAATTTTTGGCTAATTTTTGACAATTTTAACGATGTAACCCCTTACATTTTTTTGAAAAAATGGGTCCCTTTTTTTTGGGATAAAAACATTCAACGGTTTTTTTATCATAACTTGGCTAAAACTCAACCGATTTCAGTCTGGTTTGGTTTTTTCTTCTTGGTTTTTAAATGCGAACAATTCTGCATTTAAAACTCGATCACAATTTTTTGACCAATTTTTGACAATTTTAACGATGTAACCCCTTACATTTTTTTGAAAAAATGGGTCCCTTTTTTTTGGGACAAAAACATTCAACGGTTTTTTTTATCATAACTTGGCTAAAACTCAACCGATTTCAGTCTGGTTTGGTTTTTTCTTCTTGGTTTTCAAGTGCGAACAACTCTGCATTTAAAACTCGATCACCAATTTTTGGCCGATTTTTGACAATTTTAACGATGTAACCCCTTACATTTTTTTGAAAAAATGGGTCCATTTTTTTTGGGACAAAAACATTCAACGGTTTTTTTATCATAACATGGCTAAAACTCAACCGATTTCAGTCTGGTTTGGTTTTTTCTTCTTGGTTTTTAAATGCGAACAACTCTGCATTTAAAACTCGATCACGAATTTTTGGCCAATTTTTGACAATTTTAACGATGTAACCCCTTACATTTATTTGAAAAAATGGGTCCCTTTTTTTGGGACAAAAACATTCAACGGTTTTTTTATCATAACTTGGCTAAAACTCAACCGATTTCAGTCTGGTTTGGTTTTTTCTTCTTGGTTTTTAAATGCGAACAATTCTGCATTTAAAACAATATCACAATTTTTTGTCCAATTTTTGACAATTTTAACGATGTAACCCCTTACATTTTTTTGAAAAAATGGGTCAATTTTTTGTGGGACAAAAACATTCAACGGTTTTTTGATCATAACTTGGCTAAAACTCAACCGATTTAAGTCTGGTTTGGTTTTTTCTTCTTGGTTTTTAAATGCGAACAACTCTGCATTTAAAACTCGATCACGAATTTTTGGCCAATTTTTGACAATTTTAACGATGTAACCCCTTACACTTTTTTGAAAAAATGGGTCCATTTTTTTTGGGACAAAAACATTCAACGGTTTTTTTATCATAACTTGGCTAAAACTCAACCGATTTCAGTCTGGTTTGGTTTTTTCTTCTTGGTTTTTAAATGCGAACAACTCTGCATTTAAAACTCGATCACGAATTTTGGCCAATTTTTGACAATTTTAACGATGTAACCCCTTACACTTTTTTGAAAAAATGGGTCCATTTTTTTTGGGACAAAAACATTCAACGGTTTTTTTATCATAACTTGGCTAAAACTCAACCGATTTCAGTCTGGTTTGGTTTTTTCTTCTTGGTTTTTAAATGCGAACAACTCTGCATTTAAAACTCGATCACGAATTTTTGGCCAATTTTTGACAATTTTAACGATGTAACCCCTTACATTTTTTTGAAAAAAATGGGTCCCTTTTTTTGGGACAAAAACATTCAACGGTTTTTTTATCATAACTTGGCTAAAACTCAACCGATTTCAGTCTGGTTTGGTTTTTTCTTCTTGGTTTTTAAATGCGAACAATTCTGCATTTAAAACTCGATCACAATTTTTTGACCAATTTTTGACAATTTTAACGATGTAACCCCTTACATTTTTTTGAAAAAAATGGGTCCCTTTTTTTTTGGGACAAAAACATTCAACGGTTTTTTTTATCATAACTTGGCTAAAACTCAACCGATTTCAGTCTGGTTTGGTTTTTTCTTCTTGGTTTTTAAATGCGAACAATTCTGCATTTAAAACTCGATCACGAATTTTTGGCCAATTTTTGACAATTTTAACGATGTAACCCCTTACATTTTTTTGAAAAAATGGGTCCCTTTTTTTGGGACAAAAACATTCAACGGTTTTTTGATCATAACATGGCTAAAACTCAACCGATTTCAGTCTGGTTTGGTTTTTTCTTCTTGGTTTTTAAATGCGAACAATTCTGCATTTAAAACTCGATCACGAATTTTTGGCCAATTTTTGACAATTTTAACGATGTAACCCCTTACATTTTTTTGAAAAAATGGGTCAATTTTTTTTGGGACAAAAACATTCAACGGTTTTTTTATCATAACTTGGCTAAAACTCAACCGATTTCAGTCTGGTTTGGTTTTTTCTTCTTGGTTTTTAAATGCGAACAACTCTGCATTTAAAACTCGATCACGAATTTTTGGCCAATTTTTGACAATTTTAACGATGTAACCCCTTACACTTTTTTGAAAAAATGGGTCCATTTTTTTTGGGACAAAAACATTCAACGGTTTTTTTATCATAACTTGGCTAAAACTCAACCGATTTCAGTCTGGTTTGGTTTTTTCTTCTTGGTTTTTAAATGCGAACAACTCTGCATTTAAAACTCGATCACGAATTTTTGGCCAATTTTTGACAATTTTAACGATGTAACCCCTTACATTTTTTTGAAAAAAATGGGTCCCTTTTTTTTTGGGACAAAAACATTCAACGGTTTTTTTATCATAACTTGGCTAAAACTCAACCGATTTCAGTCTGGTTTGGTTTTTTCTTCTTGGTTTTTAAATGCGAACAATTCTGCATTTAAAACTCGATCACAATTTTTTGACCAATTTTTGACAATTTTAACGATGTAACCCCTTACATTTTTTTGAAAAAAATGGGTCCCTTTTTTTGGGACAAAAACATTCAACGGTTTTTTTATCATAACTTGGCTAAAACTCAACCGATTTCAGTCTGGTTTGGTTTTTTCTTCTTGGTTTTTAAATGCGAACAATTCTGCATTTAAAACTCGATCACGAATTTTTGGCCAATTTTTGACAATTTTAACGATGTAACCCCTTACATTTTTTTGAAAAAATGGGTCCCTTTTTTTTGGGACAAAAACATTCAACGGTTTTTTGATCATAACATGGCTAAAACTCAACCGATTTCAGTCTGGTTTGGTTTTTTCTTCTTGGTTTTTAAATGCGAACAATTCTGCATTTAAAACTCGATCACGAATTTTTGGCCAATTTTTGACAATTTTAACGATGTAACCCCTTACATTTTTTTGAAAAAATGGGTCAATTTTTTGTGGGACAAAAACATTCAACGGTTTTTTTATCATAACTTGGCTAAAACTCAACCGATTTCAGTCTGGTTTGGTTTTTTCTTCTTGGTTTTTAAATGCGAACAATTCTGCATTTAAAACTTGATCACCAATTTTTGGCCAATTTTTGACAATTTTAACGATGTAACCCCTTACACTTTTTTGAAAAA
Source organism: Drosophila jambulina (assembly GCA_018152175.1). NCBI lineage: Eukaryota > Metazoa > Arthropoda > Insecta > Diptera > Drosophilidae > Drosophila > Drosophila jambulina. The sequence continues at coordinate 1,036,703 of JAECXH010000099.1, read as the reverse complement.
ATGGGTCCCTTTTTTTGGGACAAAAACATTCAACGGTTTTTTTATCATAACTTGGCTAAAACTCAACCGATTTCAGTCTGGTTTGGTTTTTTCTTCTTGGTTTTTAAATGCGAACAATTCTGCATTTAAAACTCGATCACCAATTTTTGGCCAATTTTTGACAATTTTAACGATGTAACCCCTTACATTTTTTTGAAAAAATGGGTCCATTTTTTTTGGGACAAAAACATTCAACGGTTTTTTGATCATAACTTGGCTAAAACTCAACCGATTTCAGTCTGATTTGGTTTTTTCTTCTTGGTTTTTAAATGCGAACAATTCTGCATTTAAAACTCGATCACCAATTTTTGGCCAATTTTTGACAATTTTAACGATGTAACCCCTTACATTTTTTTGAAAAAATGGGTCCCTTTTTTTGGGACAAAAACATTCAACGGTTTTTTGATCATAACTTGGCTAAAACTCAACCGATTTCAGTCTGGTTTGGTTTTTTCTTCTTGGTTTTTAAATGCGAACAACTCTGCATTTAAAACTCGATCACGATTTTTTGGCCAATTTTTGACAATTTTAACGATGTAACCCCTTACATTTTTTTGAAAAAATGGGTCCATTTTTTTTGGGACAAAAACATTCAACGGTTTTTTTATCATAACTTGGCTAAAACTCAACCGATTTCAGTCTGGTTTGGTTTTTTCTTCTTGGTTTTTAAATGCGAACAATTCTGCATTTAAAACTCGATCACAATTTTTTGGCCAATTTTTGAAAATTTTAACGATGTAACCCCTTACATTTTTTTGAAAAAAAATGGGTCCATTTTTTTTGGGACAAAAACATTCAACGGTTTTTTGATCATAACTTGGCCAAAACTCAACCGATTTAAGTCTGGTTTGGTTTTTTCTTCTTGGTTTTTAAATGCGAACAACTCTGCATTTAAAACTCGATCACGAATTTTTGGCTAATTTTTGACAATTTTAACGATGTAACCCCTTACATTTTTTTGAAAAAATGGGTCCCTTTTTTTTGGGATAAAAACATTCAACGGTTTTTTTATCATAACTTGGCTAAAACTCAACCGATTTCAGTCTGGTTTGGTTTTTTTCTTCTTGGTTTTTAAATGCGAACAATTCTGCATTTAAAACTCGATCACAATTTTTTGACCAATTTTTGACAATTTTAACGATGTAACCCCTTACATTTTTTTGAAAAAAATGGGTCCCTTTTTTTGGGACAAAAACATTCAACGGTTTTTTTTATCATAACTTGGCTAAAACTCAACCGATTTCAGTCTGGTTTGGTTTTTTCTTCTTGGTTTTCAAGTGCGAACAACTCTGCATTTAAAACTCGATCACCAATTTTTGGCCGATTTTTGACAATTTTAACGATGTAACCCCTTACATTTTTTTTGAAAAAATGGGTCCATTTTTTTTGGGACAAAAACATTCAACGGTTTTTTTATCATAACATGGCTAAAACTCAACCGATTTCAGTCTGGTTTGGTTTTTTCTTCTTGGTTTTTAAATGCGAACAACTCTGCATTTAAAACTCGATCACGAATTTTTGGCCAATTTTTGACAATTTTAACGATGTAACCCCTTACATTTATTTGAAAAAATGGGTCCCTTTTTTTGGGACAAAAACATTCAACGGTTTTTTTATCATAACTTGGCTAAAACTCAACCGATTTCAGTCTGGTTTGGTTTTTTTTTCTTGGTTTTTAAATGCGAACAATTCTGCATTTAAAACAATATCACAATTTTTTGTCCAATTTTTGACAATTTTAACGATGTAACCCCTTACATTTTTTGAAAAAATGGGTCAATTTTTTGTGGGACAAAAACATTCAACGGTTTTTTGATCATAACTTGGCTAAAACTCAACCGATTTAAGTCTGGTTTGGTTTTTTCTTCTTGGTTTTTAAATGCGAACAACTCTGCATTTAAAACTCGATCACGAATTTTTGGCCAATTTTTGACAATTTTAACGATGTAACCCCTTACACTTTTTTGAAAAAATGGGTCCATTTTTTTGGGACAAAAACATTCAACGGTTTTTTTATCATAACTTGGCTAAAACTCAACCGATTTCAGTCTGGTTTGGTTTTTTCTTCTTGGTTTTTAAATGCGAACAACTCTGCATTTAAAACTCGATCACGAATTTTTGGCCAATTTTTGACAATTTTAACGATGTAACCCCTTACACTTTTTTGAAAAAATGGGTCCATTTTTTTTGGGACAAAAACATTCAACGGTTTTTTTATCATAACTTGGCTAAAACTCAACCGATTTCAGTCTGGTTTGGTTTTTTCTTCTTGGTTTTTAAATGCGAACAACTCTGCATTTAAAACTCGATCACGAATTTTTGGCCAATTTTTGACAATTTTAACGATGTAACCCCTTACATTTTTTTGAAAAAAATGGGTCCCTTTTTTTGGGACAAAAACATTCAACGGTTTTTTTATCATAACTTGGCTAAAACTCAACCGATTTCAGTCTGGTTTGGTTTTTTCTTCTTGGTTTTTAAATGCGAACAATTCTGCATTTAAAACTCGATCACAATTTTTTGACCAATTTTTGACAATTTTAACGATGTAACCCCTTACATTTTTTTGAAAAAAATGGGTCCCTTTTTTTTTGGGACAAAAACATTCAACGGTTTTTTTTATCATAACTTGGCTAAAACTCAACCGATTTCAGTCTGGTTTGGTTTTTTCTTCTTGGTTTTTAAATGCGAACAATTCTGCATTTAAAACTCGATCACGAATTTTTGGCCAATTTTTGACAATTTTAACGATGTAACCCCTTACATTTTTTTGAAAAAATGGGTCCCTTTTTTTTGGGACAAAAACATTCAACGGTTTTTTGATCATAACATGGCTAAAACTCAACCGATTTCAGTCTGGTTTGGTTTTTTCTTCTTGGTTTTTAAATGCGAACAATTCTGCATTTAAAACTCGATCACGAATTTTTGGCCAATTTTTGACAATTTTAACGATGTAACCCCTTACATTTTTTTGAAAAAATGGGTCAATTTTTTTTGGGACAAAAACATTCAACGGTTTTTTTATCATAACTTGGCTAAAACTCAACCGATTTCAGTCTGGTTTGGTTTTTTCTTCTTGGTTTTTAAATGCGAACAATTCTGCATTTAAAACTTGATCACCAATTTTTGGCCAATTTTTGACAATTTTAACGATGTAACCCCTTACACTTTTTTGAAAAAATGGGTCCCTTTTTTTTGGGACAAAAACATTCAACGGTTTTTTTATCATAACTTGGCTAAAACTCAACCGATTTCAGTCTGGTTTGGTTTTTTCTTCTTGGTTTTTAAATGCGAACAATTCTGCATTTAAAACTCGATCACCAATTTTTGGCCAATTTTTGACAATTTTAACGATGTAACCCCTTACATTTTTTTGAAAAAATGGGTCCATTTTTTTTGGGACAAAAACATTCAACGGTTTTTTGATCATAACTTGGCTAAAACTCAACCGATTTCAGTCTGATTTGGTTTTTTCTTCTTGGTTTTTAAATGCGAACAATTCTGCATTTAAAACTCGATCACCAATTTTTGGCCAATTTTTAACAATTTTAACGATGTAACCCCTTACATTTTTTTGAAAAAATGGGTCCCTTTTTTTTGGGACAAAAACATTCAACGGTTTTTTTATCATAACTTGGCTAAAACTCAACCGATTTCAGTCTGGTTTGGTTTTTTCTTCTTGGTTTTTAAATGCGAACAATTCTGCATTTAAAACTCGATCACGAATTTTTGGCCAATTTTTGACAATTTTAACGATGTAACCCCTTACATTTTTTTGAAAAAATGGGTCCCTTTTTTTTGGACAAAAACATTCAACGGTTTTTTTATCATAACTTGGCTAAAACTCAACCGATTTAAGTCTGGTTTGGTTTTTTCTTCTTGGGTTTTAAATGCGAACAACTCTGCATTTAAAACTCGATCACAAATTTTTGACCAATTTTTGACAATTTTAACGATGTAACCCCTTACATTTTTTTGAAAAAAATGGGTCCCTTTTTTTGGGACAAAAACAATCAACGGTTTTTTTATCATAACTTGGCTAAAACTCAACCGATTTCAGTCTGGTTTGGTTTTTTCTTCTTGGTTTTTAAATGCGAACAATTCTGCATTTAAAACTCGATCACAATTTTTTGACCAATTTTTGACAATTTTAACGATGTAACCCCTTACATTTTTTTGAAAAAATGGGTCAATTTTTTTTGGGACAAAAACATTCAACGGTTTTTTTATCATAACTTGGCTAAAACTCAACCGATTTCAGTCTGGTTTGGTTTTTTCTTCTTGGTTTTTAAATGCGAACAATTCTGCATTTAAAACTCGATCACGAATTTTTGGCCAATTTTTGACAATTTTAACGATGTAACCCCTTACATTTTTTTGAAAAAATGGGTCCCTTTTTTTTGGGACAAAAACATTCAACGGTTTTTTGATCATAACATGGCTAAAACTCAACCGATTTCAGTCTGGTTTGGTTTTTTCTTCTTGGTTTTTAAATGCGAACAATTCTGCATTTAAAACTCGATCACGAATTTTTGGCCAATTTTTGACAATTTTAACGATGTAACCCCTTACATTTTTTTGAAAAAATGGGTCCCTTTTTTTTGGGACAAAAACATTCAACGGTTTTTTTATCATAACTTGGCTAAAACTCAACCGATTTAAGTCTGGTTTGGTTTTTTCTTCTTGGTTTTTAAATGCGAACAATTCTGCATTTAAAACTCGATCACAAATTTTTGGCCAATTTTTGACAATTTTAACGATGTAACCCCTTACATTTTTTTGAAAAAAATGGGTCCCTTTTTTTTGGGACAAAAACAATCAACGGTTTTTTTATCATAACTTGGCTAAAACTCAACCGATTTCAGTCTGGTTTGGTTTTTTCTTCTTGGTTTTTAAATGCGAACAATTCTGCATTTAAAACTCGATCACGAATTTTTGGACCAATTTTTGACAATTTTAACGATGTAACCCCTTACATTTTTTTGAAAAAATGGGTCCCTTTTTTTTGGGACAAAAACATTCAACGGTTTTTTTATCATAACTTGGCTAAAACTCAACCGATTTAAGTCTGGTTTGGTTTTTTCTTCTTGGTTTTTAAATGCGAACAACTCTGCATTTAAAACTCGATCACAAATTTTTGGCCAATTTTTGACAATTTTAACGATGTAACCCCTTACATTTTTTTGAAAAAAATGGGTCCCTTTTTTTGGGACAAAAACAATCAACGGTTTTTTTATCATAACTTGGCTAAAACTCAACCGATTTCAGTCTGGTTTGGTTTTTTTTCTTGGTTTTTAAATGCGAACAATTCTGCATTTAAAACTCGATCACAATTTTTTGACCAATTTTTGACAATTTTAACGATGTAACCCCTTACATTTTTTTGAAAAAATGGGTCCCTTTTTTTGGGACAAAAACATTCAACGGTTTTTTTATCATAACTTGGCTAAAACTCAACCGATTTCAGTCTGGTTTGGTTTTTTCTTCTGGGTTTTTAAATGCGAACAACTCTGCATTTAAAACTCGATCACGAATTTTTGGCCAATTTTTGACAATTTTAACGATGTAACCCCTTACATTTTTTTGAAAAAAATGGGTCCCTTTTTTTGGGACAAAAACATTCAACGGTTTTTTTATCATAACTTGGCTAAAACTCAACCGATTTCAGTCTGGTTTGGTTTTTTCTTCTTGGTTTTTAAATGCGAACAATTCTGCATTTAAAACTCGATCACCAATTTTTGGCCAATTTTTGACAATTTTAACGATGTAACCCCTTACATTTTTTTGAAAAAATGGGTCCCTTTTTTTGGGACAAAAACATTCAACGGTTTTTTGATCATAACTTGGCTAAAACTCAACCGATTTCAGTTTGGTTTGGTTTTTTCTTCTTGGTTTTTAAATGCGAACAACTCTGCATTTAAAACTCGATCACGAATTTTTGGCCAATTTTTGACAATTTTAACGATGTAACCCCTTACATTTTTTTGAAAAAATGGGTCCCTTTTTTTTGGGACAAAAACATTCAACGGTTTTTTTTATCATAACTTGGCTAAAACTCAACCGATTTCAGTCTGGTTTGGTTTTTTCTTCTTGGTTTTTAAATGCGAACAACTCTGCATTTAAAACTCGATCACAAATTTTTGGCCAATTTTTGACAATTTTAACGATGTAACCCCTTACATTTTTTTGAAAAAAATGGGTCCCTTTTTTTTGGGACAAAAACAATCAACGGTTTTTTTATCATAACTTGGCTAAAACTCAACCGATTTCAGTCTGGTTTAGTTTTTTCTTCTTGGTTTTTAAATGCGAACAATTCTGCATTTAAAACTCGATCACAATTTTTTGACCAATTTTTGACAATTTTAACGATGTAACCCCTAACATTTTTTTGAAAAAATGGGTCCCTTTTTTTTGGGACAAAAACATTCAACGGTTTTTTTATCATAACTTGGCTAAAACTCAACCGATTTCAGTCTGGTTTGGTTTTTTCTTCTTGGTTTTTAAATGCGAACAACTCTGCATTTAAAACTCGATCACGAATTTTTGGCCAATTTTTGACAATTTTAACGATGTAACCCCTTACATTTTTTTGAAAAAAATGGGTCCCTTTTTTTTGACACAAAAACATTCAACGGTTTTTTTTATCATAACTTGGCTAAAACTCAACCGATTTCAGTCTGGTTTGGTTTTTTCTTCTTGGTTTTTAAATGCGAACAATTCTGCATTTAAAACTCGATCACCAATTTTTGGCCAATTTTTGACAATTTTAACGATGTAACCCCTTACATTTTTTTGAAAAAATGGGTCCCTTTTTTTGGGACAAAAACATTCAACGGTTTTTTGATCATAACTTGGCTAAAACTCAACCGATTTCAGTTTGGTTTGGTTTTTTCTTCTTGGTTTTTAAATGCGAACAACTCTGCATTTAAAACTCGATCACGAATTTTTGGCCAATTTTTGACAATTTTAACGATGTAACCCCTTACATTTTTTTGAAAAAAATGGGTCCCTTTTTTTTGGGACAAAAACATTCAACGGTTTTTTTATCATAACTTGGCTAAAACTCAACCGATTTCAGTCTGGTTTGGTTTTTTCTTCTTGGTTTTTAAATGCGAACAACTCTGCATTTAAAACTCGATCACGAATTTTTGGCCAATTTTTGACAATTTTAACGATGTAACCCCTTACATTTTTTTGAAAAAATGGGTCCCTTTTTTTTGGGACAAAAACATTCAACGGTTTTTTGATCATAACTTGGCTAAAACTCAACCGATTTCAGTCTGGTTTGGTTTTTTTCTTCTTGGTTTTTAAATGCGAACAATTCTGCATTTAAAACTCGATCACCAATTTTTGGCCAATTTTTGACAATTTTAACGATGTAACCCCTTACATTTTTTTGAAAAAATGGGTCCCTTTTTTTGGGACAAAAACATTCAACGGTTTTTTTATCATAACTTGGCTAAAACTCAACCGATTTCAGTCTGGTTTGGTTTTTTCTTCTTGGTTTTTAAATGCGAACAATTCTGCATTTAAAACTCGATCACGAATTTTTGGCCAATTTTTGACAATTTTAACGATGTAACCCCTTACATTTTTTTGAAAAAAATGGGTCCCTTTTTTTTGGGACAAAAACAATCAACGGTTTTTTTATCATAACTTGGCTAAAACTCAACCGATTTCAGTCTGGTTTAGTTTTTCTTCTTGGTTTTTAAATGCGAACAATTCTGCATTTAAAACTCGATCACAATTTTTTGACCAATTTTTGACAATTTTAACGATGTAACCCCTAACATTTTTTTGAAAAAATGGGTCCCTTTTTTTTGGGACAAAAACATTCAACGGTTTTTTTATCATAACTTGGCTAAAACTCAACCGATTTCAGTCTGGTTTGGTTTTTTCTTCTTGGTTTTTAAATGCGAACAACTCTGCATTTAAAACTCGATCACGAATTTTTGGCCAATTTTTGACAATTTTAACGATGTAACCCCTTACATTTTTTTGAAAAAAATGGGTCCCTTTTTTTTGGGACAAAAACATTCAACGGTTTTTTTTATCATAACTTGGCTAAAACTCAACCGATTTCAGTCTGGTTTGGTTTTTTCTTCTTGGTTTTTAAATGCGAACAATTCTGCATTTAAAACTCGATCACCAATTTTTGGCCAATTTTTGACAATTTTAACGATGTAACCCCTTACATTTTTTTGAAAAAATGGGTCCCTTTTTTTTGGGACAAAAACATTCAACGGTTTTTTGATCATAACTTGGCTAAAACTCAACCGATTTCAGTTTGGTTTGGTTTTTTCTTCTTGGTTTTTAAATGCGAACAACTCTGCATTTAAAACTCGATCACGAATTTTTGGCCAATTTTTGACAATTTTAACGATGTAACCCCTTACATTTTTTTGAAAAAAATGGGTCCCTTTTTTTTTGGGACAAAAACATTCAACGGTTTTTTTATCATAACTTGGCTAAAACTCAACCGATTTCAGTCTGGTTTGGTTTTTTCTTCTTGGTTTTTAAATGCGAACAACTCTGCATTTAAAACTCGATCACGAATTTTTGGCCAATTTTTGACAATTTTAACGATGAAACCCCTTACATTTTTTTGAAAAAATGGGTCCCTTTTTTTTGGGACAAAAACATTCAACGGTTTTTTGATCATAACTTGGCTAAAACTCAACCGATTTCAGTCTGGTTTGGTTTTTTCTTCTTGGTTTTTAAATGCGAACAATTCTGCATTTAAAACTCGATCACCAATTTTTGGCCAATTTTTGACAATTTTAACGATGTAACCCCTTACATTTTTTTGAAAAAATGGGTCCCTTTTTTTGGGACAAAAACATTCAACGGTTTTTTTATCATAACTTGGCTAAAACTCAACCGATTTCAGTCTGGTTTGGTTTTTTTTTCTTGGTTTTTAAATGCGAACAATTCTGCATTTAAAACTCGATCACGAATTTTTGGCCAATTTTTGACAATTTTAACGATGTAACCCCTTACATTTTTTTGAAAAAAATGGGTCCCTTTTTTTGGGACAAAAACAATCAACGGTTTTTTTATCATAACTTGGCTAAAACTCAACCGATTTCAGTCTGGTTTAGTTTTTTCTTCTTGGTTTTTAAATGCGAACAATTCTGCATTTAAAACTCGATCACAATTTTTTGACCAATTTTTGACAATTTTAACGATGTAACCCCTAACATTTTTTTGAAAAAATGGGTCCCTTTTTTTGGGACAAAAACATTCAACGGTTTTTTTATCATAACTTGGCTAAAACTCAACCGATTTCAGTCTGGTTTGGTTTTTTCTTCTTGGTTTTTAAATGCGAACAACTCTGCATTTAAAACTCGATCACGAATTTTTGGCCAATTTTTGACAATTTTAACGATGTAACCCCCATTTTTTTGAAAAAAATGGGTCCCTTTTTTTGGGACAAAAACATTCAACGGTTTTTTTATCATAACTTGGCTAAAACTCAACCGATTTCAGTCTGGTTTGGTTTTTTCTTCTTGGTTTTTAAATGCGAACAATTCTGCATTTAAAACTCGATCACCAATTTTTGGCCAATTTTTGACAATTTTAACGATGTAACCCCTTACATTTTTTTGAAAAAATGGGTCCCTTTTTTTGGGACAAAAACATTCAACGGTTTTTTTATCATAACTTGGCTAAAACTCAACCGATTTCAGTCTGGTTTGGTTTTTTCTTCTTGGTTTTTAAATGCGAACAATTCTGCATTTAAAACTCGATCACGAATTTTTGGCCAATTTTTGACAATTTTAACGATGTAACCCCTTACATTTTTTTGAAAAAATGGGTCCCTTTTTTTGGGACAAAAACATTCAACGGTTTTTTGATCATAACTTGGCTAAAACTCAACCGATTTCAGTCTGGTTTGGTTTTTTCTTCTTGGTTTTTAAATGCGAACAATTCTGCATTTAAAACTCGATCACCAATTTTTGGCCAATTTTTGACAATTTTAACGATGTAACCCCTTACATTTTTTTGAAAAAATGGGTCCCTTTTTTTGGGACAAAAACATTCAACGGTTTTTTTATCATAACTTGGCTAAAACTCAACCGATTTCAGTCTGGTTTGGTTTTTTCTTCTTGGTTTTTAAATGCGAACAATTCTGCATTTAAAACTCGATCACCAATTTTTGGCCAATTTTTGACAATTTTAACGATGTAACCCCTTACATTTTTTTGAAAAAATGGGTCCCTTTTTTTTGGGACAAAAACATTCAACGGTTTTTTGATCATAACTTGGCTAAAACTCAACCGATTTCAGTCTGGTTTGGTTTTTTCTTCTTGGTTTTTAAATGCGAACAATTCTGCATTTAAAACTCGATCACCAATTTTTGGCCAATTTTTGACAATTTTAACGATGTAACCCCTTACATTTTTTTGAAAAAATGGGTCCCTTTTTTTGGGACAAAAACATTCAACGGTTTTTTGATCATAACATGGCTAAAACTCAACCGATTTCAGTCTGGTTTGGTTTTTTCTTCTTGGTTTTTAAATGCGAACAATTCTGCATTTAAAACTCGATCACAATTTTTTGGCCAATTTTTGACAATTTTAACGATGTAACCCCTAACATTTTTTTGAAAAAATGGGTCCCTTTTTTTTGGGACAAAAACATTTAACGGTTTTTTTATCATAACTTGGCTAAAACTCAACCGATTTAAGTCTGGTTTGGTTTTTTCTTCTTGGTTTTTAGGTGCGAACAATTCTGCATTTAAAACTCGATCACTAATTTTTGGCCAATTTTTGACAATTTTAACGATGTAACCCCTTACATTTTTTTGAAAAAATGGGTCCCTTTTTTTTGGGACAAAAACATTCAACGGTTTTTTGATCATAACATGGCTAAAACTCAACCGATTTCAGTCTGGTTTGGTTTTTTCTTCTTGGTTTTTAAATGCGAACAATTCTGCATTTAAAACTCGATCACAATTTTTTGGCCAATTTTTGACAATTTTAACGATGTAACCCCTAACATTTTTTTGAAAAAATGGGTCCCTTTTTTTTGGGACAAAAACATTCAACGGTTTTTTTATCATAACTTGGCTAAAACTCAACCGATTTAAGTCTGGTTTGGTTTTTTCTTCTTGGTTTTTAAGTGCGAACAATTCTGCATTTAAAACTCGATCACGAATTTTTGGCCAATTTTTGACAATTTTAACGATGTAACCCCTTACATTTTTTTGAAAAAATGGGTCCCTTTTTTTTGGGACAAAAACATTCAACGGTTTTTTGATCATAACTTGGCTAAAACTCAACCGATTTCAGTCTGGTTTGGTTTTTTCTTCTTGGTTTTTAAATGCGAACAATTCTGCATTTAAAACTCGATCACCAATTTTTGGCCAATTTTTGACAATTTTAACCCCTTACACTTTTTTGAAAAAATGGGTCCATTTTTTTTGGGACAAAAACATTCAACGGTTTTTTTATCATAACTTGGCTAAAACTCAACCGATTTCAGTCTGGTTTGGTTTTTTCTTCTTGGTTTTTAAATGCGAACAATTCTGCATTTAAAACTCGATCACCAATTTTTGGCCAATTTTTGACAATTTTAACGATGTAACCCCTTACATTTTTTTGAAAAAAATGGGTCCCTTTTTTTTGGGACAAAAACAATCAACGGTTTTTTTATCATAACTTGGCTAAAACTCAACCGATTTCAGTCTGGTTTAGTTTTTCTTCTTGGTTTTTAAATGCGAACAATTCTGCATTTAAAACTCGATCACAATTTTTTGACCAATTTTTGACAATTTTAACGATGTAACCCCTAACATTTTTTTGAAAAAATGGGTCCCTTTTTTTGGGACAAAAACATTCAACGGTTTTTTTATCATAACTTGGCTAAAACTCAACCGATTTCAGTCTGGTTTGGTTTTTTCTTCTTGGTTTTTAAATGCGAACAACTCTGCATTTAAAACTCGATCACGAATTTTTGGCCAATTTTTTACAATTTTAACGATGTAACCCCTTACATTTTTTTGAAAAAAATGGGTCCCTTTTTTTTGGGACAAAAACATTCAACGGTTTTTTTATCATAACTTGGCTAAAACTCAACCGATTTCAGTCTGGTTTGGTTTTTTCTTCTTGGTTTTTAAATGCGAACAATTCTGCATTTAAAACTCGATCACCAATTTTTGGCCAATTTTTGACAATTTTAACGATGTAACCCCTTACATTTTTTTGAAAAAATGGGTCCCTTTTTTTTGGGACAAAAACATTCAACGGTTTTTTTATCATAACTTGGCTAAAACTCAACCGATTTCAGTCTGGTTTGGTTTTTTCTTCTTGGTTTTTAAATGCGAACAATTCTGCATTTAAAACTCGATCACGAATTTTTGGCCAATTTTTGACAATTTTAACGATGTAACCCCTTACATTTTTTTGAAAAAAATGGGTCCCTTTTTTTGGGACAAAAACAATCAACGGTTTTTTTATCATAACTTGGCTAAAACTCAACCGATTTCAGTCTGGTTTAGTTTTTCTTCTTGGTTTTTAAATGCGAACAATTCTGCATTTAAAACTCGATCACAATTTTTTGACCAATTTTTGACAATTTTAACGATGTAACCCCTAACATTTTTTTGAAAAAATGGGTCCCTTTTTTTGGGACAAAAACATTCAACGGTTTTTTTATCATAACTTGGCTAAAACTCAACCGATTTCAGTCTGGTTTGGTTTTTTCTTCTTGGTTTTTAAATGCGAACAACTCTGCATTTAAAACTCGATCACGAATTTTTGGCCAATTTTTGACAATTTTAACGATGTAACCCCTTACATTTTTTTGAAAAAAATGGGTCCCTTTTTTTGGGACAAAAACATTCAACGGTTTTTTTATCATAACTTGGCTAAAACTCAACCGATTTCAGTCTGGTTTGGTTTTTTCTTCTTGGTTTTTAAATGCGAACAATTCTGCATTTAAAACTCGATCACCAATTTTTGGCCAATTTTTGACAATTTTAACGATGTAACCCCTTACATTTTTTTGAAAAAATGGGTCCCTTTTTTTGGGACAAAAACATTCAACGGTTTTTTTATCATAACTTGGCTAAAACTCAACCGATTTCAGTCTGGTTTGGTTTTTTCTTCTTGGTTTTTAAATGCGAACAATTCTGCATTTAAAACTCGATCACGAATTTTTGGCCAATTTTTGACAATTTTAACGATGTAACCCCTTACATTTTTTTGAAAAAATGGGTCCCTTTTTTTTGGGACAAAAACATTCAACGGTTTTTTGATCATAACTTGGCTAAAACTCAACCGATTTCAGTCTGGTTTGGTTTTTTCTTCTTGGTTTTTAAATGCGAACAATTCTGCATTTAAAACTCGATCACCAATTTTTGGCCAATTTTTGACAATTTTAACGATGTAACCCCTTACATTTTTTTGAAAAAATGGGTCCCTTTTTTTTGGGACAAAAACATTCAACGGTTTTTTTATCATAACTTGGCTAAAACTCAACCGATTTCAGTCTGGTTTGGTTTTTTCTTCTTGGTTTTTAAATGCGAACAATTCTGCATTTAAAACTCGATCACCAATTTTTGGCCAATTTTTGACAATTTTAACGATGTAACCCCTTACATTTTTTTGAAAAAATGGGTCCCTTTTTTTGGGACAAAAACATTCAACGGTTTTTTGATCATAACTTGGCTAAAACTCAACCGATTTCAGTCTGGTTTGGTTTTTTCTTCTTGGTTTTTAAATGCGAACAATTCTGCATTTAAAACTCGATCACCAATTTTTGGCCAATTTTTGACAATTTTAACGATGTAACCCCTTACATTTTTTTGAAAAAATGGGTCCCTTTTTTTTGGGACAAAAACATTCAACGGTTTTTTGATCATAACATGGCTAAAACTCAACCGATTTCAGTCTGGTTTGGTTTTTTCTTCTTGGTTTTTAAATGCGAACAATTCTGCATTTAAAACTCGATCACAATTTTTTGGCCAATTTTTGACAATTTTAACGATGTAACCCCTAACATTTTTTTGAAAAAATGGGTCCCTTTTTTTGGGACAAAAACATTTAACGGTTTTTTTATCATAACTTGGCTAAAACTCAACCGATTTAAGTCTGGTTTGGTTTTTTCTTCTTGGTTTTTAGGTGCGAACAATTCTGCATTTAAAACTCGATCACTAATTTTTGGCCAATTTTTGACAATTTTAACGATGTAACCCCTTACATTTTTTTGAAAAAAATGGGTCCCTTTTTTTTGGACAAAAACATTCAACGGTTTTTTGATCATAACATGGCTAAAACTCAACCGATTTCAGTCTGGTTTGGTTTTTTCTTCTTGGTTTTTAAATGCGAACAATTCTGCATTTAAAACTCGATCACAATTTTTTGGCCAATTTTTGACAATTTTAACGATGTAACCCCTAACATTTTTTTGAAAAAATGGGTCCCTTTTTTTGGGACAAAAACATTCAACGGTTTTTTTATCATAACTTGGCTAAAACTCAACCGATTTAAGTCTGGTTTGGTTTTTTCTTCTTGGTTTTTAAGTGCGAACAATTCTGCATTTAAAACTCGATCACGAATTTTTGGCCAATTTTTGACAATTTTAACGATGTAACCCCTTACATTTTTTTGAAAAAATGGGTCCCTTTTTTTGGGACAAAAACATTCAACGGTTTTTTGATCATAACTTGGCTAAAACTCAACCGATTTCAGTCTGGTTTGGTTTTTTCTTCTTGGTTTTTAAATGCGAACAATTCTGCATTTAAAACTCGATCACCAATTTTTGGCCAATTTTTGACAATTTTAACCCCTTACACTTTTTTGAAAAAATGGGTCCATTTTTTTTGGGACAAAAACATTCAACGGTTTTTTTATCATAACTTGGCTAAAACTCAACCGATTTCAGTCTGGTTTGGTTTTTTCTTCTTGGTTTTTAAATGCGAACAATTCTGCATTTAAAACTCGATCACCAATTTTTGGCCAATTTTTGACAATTTTAACGATGTAACCCCTTACATTTTTTTGAAAAAAATGGGTCCCTTTTTTTTGGGACAAAAACAATCAACGGTTTTTTTATCATAACTTGGCTAAAACTCAACCGATTTCAGTCTGGTTTAGTTTTTTCTTCTTGGTTTTTAAATGCGAACAATTCTGCATTTAAAACTCGATCACAATTTTTTGACCAATTTTTGACAATTTTAACGATGTAACCCCTAACATTTTTTTGAAAAAAATGGGTCCCTTTTTTTTTGGGACAAAAACATTCAACGGTTTTTTTATCATAACTTGGCTAAAACTCAACCGATTTCAGTCTGGTTTGGTTTTTCTTCTTGGTTTTTAAATGCGAACAACTCTGCATTTAAAACTCGATCACGAATTTTTGGCCAATTTTTTACAATTTTAACGATGTAACCCCTTACATTTTTTTGAAAAAAATGGGTCCCTTTTTTTTGGGACAAAAACATTCAACGGTTTTTTTATCATAACTTGGCTAAAACTCAACCGATTTCAGTCTGGTTTGGTTTTTTCTTCTTGGTTTTTAAATGCGAACAATTCTGCATTTAAAACTCGATCACAATTTTTTGACCAATTTTTGACAATTTTAACGATGTAACCCCTTACATTTTTTTGAAAAAAATGGGTCCATTTTTTTTGGGACAAAAACCTTCAACGGTTTTTTTATCATAACTTGGCTAAAACTCAACCGATTTCAGTCTGGTTTGCTGTTTTCTTCTTGGTTTTTAGGTGCGAACAATTCTGCATTTAAAACTCGATCACTAATTTTTGGCCAATTTTTGACAATTTTAACGATGTAACCCCTTACATTTTTTTTGAAAAAATGGGTCCATTTTTTTGGGACAAAAACCTTCAACGGTTTTTTGATCATAACTTGGCTAAAACTCAACCGATTTCAGTCTGGTTTGCTGTTTTCTTCTTGGTTTTTAAGTGCGAACATTTCTGCACTTAAAACTCGATCACGAATTTTTGGCCAATTTTTGACAATTTTAACGATGTAACCCCTTACATTTTTTTGAAAAAATGGGTCCATTTTTTTTGGGACAAAAACATTCAACGGTTTTTTTATCATAACTTGGCTAAAACTCAACCGATTTCAGTCTGGTTTGGTTTTTTCTTCTTGGTTTTTAAATGCGAACAACTCTGCATTTAAAACTCGATCACGAATTTTTGGCCAATTTTTTACAATTTTAACGATGTAACCCCTTACATTTTTTTGAAAAAAATGGGTCCCTTTTTTTTTGGGACAAAAACATTCAACGGTTTTTTTATCATAACTTGGCTAAAACTCAACCGATTTCAGTCTGGTTTGGTTTTTTCTTCTTGGTTTTTAAATGCGAACAATTCTGCATTTAAAACTCGATCACAATTTTTTGACCAATTTTTGACAATTTTAACGATGTAACCCCTTACATTTTTTTGAAAAAAATGGGTCCATTTTTTTTGGGACAAAAACCTTCAACGGTTTTTTTATCATAACTTGGCTAAAACTCAACCGATTTCAGTCTGGTTTGCTGTTTTCTTCTTGGTTTTTAGGTGCGAACAATTCTGCATTTAAAACTCGATCACTAATTTTTGGCCAATTTTTGACAATTTTAACGATGTAACCCCTTACATTTTTTTTGAAAAAATGGGTCCATTTTTTTGGGACAAAAACCTTCAACGGTTTTTTGATCATAACTTGGCTAAAACTCAACCGATTTCAGTCTGGTTTGCTGTTTTCTTCTTGGTTTTTAAGTGCGAACATTTCTGCACTTAAAACTCGATCACGAATTTTTGGCCAATTTTTGACAATTTTAACGATGTAACCCCTTACATTTTTTTGAAAAAATGGGTCCATTTTTTTTGGGACAAAAACCTTCAACGGTTTTTTATCATAACTTGGCTAAAACTCAACCGATTTCAGTCTGGTTTGCTGTTTTCTTCTTGGTTTTTAAGTGCGAACAATTCTGCATTTAAAACTCGATCACTAATTTTTGGCCAATTTTTGACAATTTTAACGATGTAACCCCTTACATTTTTTTGAAAAAAATGGGTCCCTTTTTTTTGGGACAAAAACATTCAACGGTTTTTTTATCATAACTTGGCTAAAACTCAACCGATTTCAGTCTGGTTTGGTTTTTTCTTCTTGGTTTTTAAATGCGAACAATTCTGCATTTAAAACTCGATCACCAATTTTTGGCCAATTTTTGACAATTTTAACGATGTAACCCCTTAAATTTTTTTGAAAAAATGGGTCCCTTTTTTTTGGGACAAAAACATTCAACGGTTTTTTGATCATAACTTGGCTAAAACTCAACCGATTTCAGTTTGGTTTGGTTTTTTCTTCTTGGTTTTTAAATGCGAACAACTCTGCATTTAAAACTCGATCACGAATTTTTGGCCAATTTTTGACAATTTTAACGATGTAACCCCTTACATTTTTTTGAAAAAAATGGGTCCCTTTTTTTTGGGACAAAAACATTCAACGGTTTTTTTATCATAACTTGGCTAAAACTCAACCGATTTCAGTCTGGTTTGGTTTTTTCTTCTTGGTTTTTAAATGCGAACAATTCTGCATTTAAAACTCGATCACAATTTTTTGACCAATTTTTGACAATTTTAACGATGTAACCCCTTACATTTTTTTGAAAAAAATGGGTCCCTTTATTTTGGGACAAAAACATTCAACGGTTTTTTTATCATAACTTGGCTAAAACTCAACCGATTTCAGTCTGGTTTGGTTTTTTCTTCTTGGTTTTTAAATGCGAACAATTCTGCATTTAAAACTCGATCACGAATTTTTGGCCAATTTTTGACAATTTTAACGATGTAACCCCTTACATTTTTTTGAAAAAATGGGTCCCTTTTTTTGGGACAAAAACATTCAACGGTTTTTTGATCATAACATGGCTAAAACTCAACCGATTTCAGTCTGGTTTGGTTTTTTCTTCTTGGTTTTTAAATGCGAACAATTCTGCATTTAAAACTCGATCACGAATTTTTGGCCAATTTTTGACAATTTTAACGATGTAACCCCTTACATTTTTTTGAAAAAATGGGTCAATTTTTTTGGGACAAAAACATTCAACGGTTTTTTTATCATAACTTGGCTAAAACTCAACCGATTTCAGTCTGGTTTGGTTTTTTCTTCTTGGTTTTTAAATGCGAACAATTCTGCATTTAAAACTCGATCACCAATTTTTGGCCAATTTTTGACAATTTTAACCCCTTACACTTTTTTGAAAAAATGGGTCCATTTTTTTGGGACAAAAACATTCAACGGTTTTTTTATCATAACTTGGCTAAAACTCAACCGATTTCAGTCTGGTTTGGTTTTTTCTTCTTGGTTTTTAAATGCGAACAATTCTGCATTTAAACTCGATCACCAATTTTTGGCCAATTTTTGACAATTTTAACGATGTAACCCCTTACATTTTTTTGAAAAAATGGGTCCCTTTTTTTTGGGACAAAAACATTCAACGGTTTTTTTATCATAACTTGGCTAAAACTCAACCGATTTCAGTCTGGTTTGGTTTTTTCTTCTTGGTTTTTAAATGCGAACAATTCTGCATTTAAAACTCGATCACCAATTTTTGGCCAATTTTTGACAATTTTAACCCCTTACACTTTTTTGAAAAAAATGGGTCCCTTTTTTTTGGGACAAAAACATTCAACGGTTTTTTTATCATAACTTGGCTAAAACTCAACCGATTTCAGTCTGGTTTGGTTTTTTCTTCTTGGTTTTTAAATGCGAACAATTCTGCATTTAAAACTCGATCACGAATTTTTGGCCAATTTTTGACAATTTTAACGATGTAACCCCTTACATTTTTTTGAAAAAATGGGTCCCTTTTTTTTGGGACAAAAACATTCAACGGTTTTTTGATCATAACATGGCTAAAACTCAACCGATTTCAGTCTGGTTTGGTTTTTTCTTCTTGGTTTTTAAATGCGAACAATTCTGCATTTAAAACTCGATCACGAATTTTTGGCCAATTTTTGACAATTTTAACGATGTAACCCCTTACATTTTTTTGAAAAAATGGGTCAATTTTTTTTGGGACAAAAACATTCAACGGTTTTTTTATCATAACTTGGCTAAAACTCAACCGATTTCAGTCTGGTTTGGTTTTTTCTTCTTGGTTTTTAAATGCGAACAATTCTGCATTTAAAACTCGATCACCAATTTTTGGCCAATTTTTGACAATTTTAACCCCTTACACTTTTTTGAAAAAATGGGTCCATTTTTTTTGGGACAAAAACATTCAACGGTTTTTTTATCATAACTTGGCTAAAACTCAACCGATTTCAGTCTGGTTTGGTTTTTTCTTCTTGGTTTTTAAATGCGAACAATTCTGCATTTAAACTCGATCACCAATTTTTGGCCAATTTTTGACAATTTTAACGATGTAACCCCTTACATTTTTTTGAAAAAATGGGTCCCTTTTTTTTGGACAAAAACATTCAACGGTTTTTTTATCATAACTTGGCTAAAACTCAACCGATTTCAGTCTGGTTTGGTTTTTTCTTCTTGGTTTTTAAATGCGAACAATTCTGCATTTAAAACTCGATCACCAATTTTTGGCCAATTTTTGACAATTTTAACCCCTTACACTTTTTTGAAAAAATGGGTCCATTTTTTTTGGGACAAAAACATTCAACGGTTTTTTTATCATAACTTGGCTAAAACTCAACCGATTTCAGTCTGGTTTGGTTTTTTCTTCTTGGTTTTTAAATGCGAACAATTCTGCATTTAAAACTCGATCACCAATTTTTGGCCAATTTTTGACAATTTTAACGATGTAACCCCTTACATTTTTTTGAAAAAATGGGTCCATTTTTTTTGGGACAAAAACATTCAACGGTTTTTTGATCATAACTTGGCTAAAACTCAACCGATTTCAGTCTGATTTGGTTTTTTCTTCTTGGTTTTTAAATGCGAACAATTCTGCATTTAAAACTCGATCACCAATTTTTGGCCAATTTTTGACAATTTTAACGATGTAACCCCTTACATTTTTTTGAAAAAATGGGTCCCTTTTTTTTGGGACAAAAACATTCAACGGTTTTTTTATCATAACTTGGCTAAAACTCAACCGATTTCAGTCTGGTTTGGTTTTTTCTTCTTGGTTTTTAAATGCGAACAATTCTGCATTTAAAACTCGATCACCAATTTTTGGCCAATTTTTGACAATTTTAACGATGTAACCCCTTACATTTTTTTGAAAAAATGGGTCCATTTTTTTTGGGACAAAAACATTCAACGGTTTTTTGATCATAACTTGGCTAAAACTCAACCGATTTCAGTCTGATTTGGTTTTTTCTTCTTGGTTTTTAAATGCGAACAATTCTGCATTTAAAACTCGATCACCAATTTTTGGCCAATTTTTGACAATTTTAACGATGTAACCCCTTACATTTTTTTGAAAAAATGGGTCCCTTTTTTTTGGGACAAAAACATTCAACGGTTTTTTTATCATAACTTGGCTAAAACTCAACCGATTTCAGTCTGGTTTGGTTATTTCTTCTTGGTTTTTAAATGCGAACAATTCTGCATTTAAAACTCGATCACGACTTTTTGGCCAATTTTTGACAATTTTAACGATGTAACCCCTTACATTTTTTTGAAAAAATGGGTCCCTTTTTTTTGGGACAAAAACATTCAACGGTTTTTTTATCATAACTTGGCTAAAACTCAACCGATTTAAGTCTGGTTTTTTTATCATAACTTGGCTAAAACTCAACCGATTTCAGTCTGGTTTGGTTTTTTCTTCTTGGTTTTTAAATGCGAACAATTCTGCATTTAAAACTCGATCACGAATTTTTGGCCAATTTTTGACAATTTTAACGATGTAACCCCTAACATTTTTTTGAAAAAATGGGTCCCTTTTTTTTGGGACAAAAACATTCAACGGTTTTTTTTATCATAACTTGGCTAAAACTCAACCGATTTCAGTCTGGTTTGGTTTTTTCTTCTTGGTTTTTAAATGCGAACAACTCTGCATTTAAAACTCGATCACGAATTTTTGGCCAATTTTTGACAATTTTAACGATGTAACCCCTTACATTTTTTTGAAAAAAATGGGTCCATTTTTTTTGGGACAAAAACATTCAACGGTTTTTTTATCATAACTTGGCTAAAACTCAACCGATTTCAGTCTGGTTTGGTTTTTTCTTCTTGGTTTTTAAATGCGAACAATTCTGCATTTAAAACTCGATCACGAATTTTTGGCCAATTTTTGACAATTTTAACGATGTAACCCCTTACATTTTTTTTGAAAAAAATGGGTCCCTTTTTTTTGGGACAAAAACATTCAACGGTTTTTTTATCATAACTTGGCTAAAACTCAACCGATTTAAGTCTGGTTTGGTTTTTTCTTCTTGGTTTTTAAATGCGAACAACTCTGCATTTAAAACTCGATCACAAATTTTTGGCCAATTTTTGACAATTTTAACGATGTAACCCCTTACATTTTTTTGAAAAAAATGGGTCCCTTTTTTTGGGACAAAAACAATCAACGGTTTTTTTATCATAACTTGGCTAAAACTCAACCGATTTCAGTCTGGTTTGGTTTTTTCTTCTTGGTTTTTAAATGCGAACAATTCTGCATTTAAAACTCGATCACAATTTTTTGACCAATTTTTGACAATTTTAACGATGTAACCCCTAACATTTTTTTGAAAAAATGGGTCCCTTTTTTTTGGGACAAAAACATTCAACGGTTTTTTTTATCATAACTTGGCTAACATTCAACGGTTTTTTTATCATAACTTGGCTAAAACTCAACCGATTTCAGTCTGGTTTGGTTTTTTCTTCTTGGTTTTTAAATGCGAACAATTCTGCATTTAAAACTCGATCACCAATTTTTGGCCAATTTTTGACAATTTTAACCCCTTACACTTTTTTGAAAAAATGGGTCCATTTTTTTTGGGACAAAAACATTCAACGGTTTTTTTATCATAACTTGGCTAAAACTCAACCGATTTCAGTCTGGTTTGGTTTTTTCTTCTTGGTTTTTAAATGCGAACAATTCTGCATTTAAAACTCGATCACCAATTTTTGGCCAATTTTTGACAATTTTAACGATGTAACCCCTTACATTTTTTTGAAAAAATGGGTCCATTTTTTTTGGGACAAAAACATTCAACGGTTTTTTTATCATAACTTGGCTAAAACTCAACCGATTTCAGTCTGATTTGGTTTTTTCTTCTTGGTTTTTAAATGCGAACAATTCTGCATTTAAAACTCGATCACCAATTTTTGGCCAATTTTTGACAATTTTAACGATGTAACCCCTTACATTTTTTTGAAAAAATGGGTCCCTTTTTTTTGGGACAAAAACATTCAACGGTTTTTTTATCATAACTTGGCTAAAACTCAACCGATTTCAGTCTGGTTTGGTTTTTTCTTCTTGGTTTTTAAATGCGAACAATTCTGCATTTAAAACTCGATCACGAATTTTTGGCCAATTTTTGACAATTTTAACGATGTAACCCCTTACATTTTTTTGAAAAAATGGGTCCCTTTTTTTGGGACAAAAACATTCAACGGTTTTTTTATCATAACTTGGCTAAAACTCAACCGATTTAAGTCTGGTTTGGTTTTTTCTTCTTGGTTTTTAAATGCGAACAACTCTGCATTTAAAACTCGATCACAAATTTTTGGCCAATTTTTGACAATTTTAACGATGTAACCCCTTACATTTTTTTGAAAAAAATGGGTCCCTTTTTTTGGACAAAAACATTCAACGGTTTTTTTATCATAACTTGGCTAAAACTCAACCGATTTCAGTCTGGTTTGGTTTTTTCTTCTTGGTTTTTAAATGCGAACAATTCTGCATTTAAAACTCGATCACAATTTTTTGACCAATTTTTGACAATTTTAACGATGTAACCCCTTACATTTTTTTGAAAAAATGGGTCCCTTTTTTTTGGGACAAAAACATTCAACGGTTTTTTTTATCATAACTTGGCTAAAACTCAACCGATTTCAGTCTGGTTTGGTTTTTTCTTCTTGGTTTTTAAATGCGAACAATTCTGCATTTAAAACTCGATCACGAATTTTTGGCCAATTTTTGACAATTTTAACGATGTAACCCCTTACATTTTTTTGAAAAAATGGGTCCATTTTTTTTGGGACAAAAACATTGAACGGTTTTTTGATCATAACTTGGCTAAAACTCAACCGATTTCAGTCTGGTTTGGTTTTTTCTTCTTGGTTTTTAAATGCGAACAACTCTGCATTTAAAACTCGATCACCAATTTTTGGCCAATTTTTGACAATTTTAACGATGTAACCCCTTACATTTTTTTGAAAAAATGGGTCCCTTTTTTTTGGGACAAAAACATTCAACGGTTTTTTTATCATAACTTGGCTAAAACTCAACCGATTTTAGTCTGGTTTGGTTTTTTCTTCTTGGTTTTTAAATGCGAACAACTCTGCATTTAAAACTCGATCACGAATTTTTGGCCAATTTTTGACAATTTTAACGATGTAACCCCTTACATTTTTTTGAAAAAATGGGTCCCTTTTTTTTGGGACAAAAACATTCAACGGTTTTTTGATCATAACTTGGCTAAAACTCAACCGATTTCAGTCTGGTTGATTTTTTTCTTCTTGGTTTTTAAATGCGAACAATTCTGCATTTAAAACTCGATCACAATTTTTTGACCAATTTTTGACAATTTTAACGATGTAACCCCTTACATTTTTTTGAAAAAATGGGTCCCTTTTTTTTTGGGACAAAAACATTCAACGGTTTTTTTATCATAACTTGGCTAAAACTCAACCGATTTCAGTCTGGTTTGGTTTTTTCTTCTTGGTTTTTAAATGCGAACAATTCTGCATTTAAAACTCGATCACGAATTTTTGGCCAATTTTTGACAATTTTAACGATGTAACCCCTTACATTTTTTTGAAAAAATGGGTCCCTTTTTTTGGGACAAAAACATTCAACGGTTTTTTTTCATAACTTGGCTAAAACTCAACCGATTTAAGTCTGGTTTGGTTTTTTCTTCTTGGTTTTTAAATGCGAACAACTCTGCATTTAAAACTCGATCACAAATTTTTGGCCAATTTTTGACAATTTTAACGATGTAACCCCTTACATTTTTTTGAAAAAAATGGGTCCCTTTTTTTGGGACAAAAACATTCAACGGTTTTTTTATCATAACTTGGCTAAAACTCAACCGATTTCAGTCTGGTTTGGTTTTTTCTTCTTGGTTTTTAAATGCGAACAATTCTGCATTTAAAACTCGATCACAATTTTTTGACCAATTTTTGACAATTTTAACGATGTAACCCCTTACATTTTTTTGAAAAAATGGGTCCCTTTTTTTTGGGACAAAAACATTCAACGGTTTTTTTTATCATAACTTGGCTAAAACTCAACCGATTTCAGTCTGGTTTGGTTTTTTCTTCTTGGTTTTTAAATGCGAACAATTCTGCATTTAAAACTCGATCACGAATTTTTGGCCAATTTTTGACAAT
Source organism: Drosophila jambulina (assembly GCA_018152175.1). NCBI lineage: Eukaryota > Metazoa > Arthropoda > Insecta > Diptera > Drosophilidae > Drosophila > Drosophila jambulina. Next base: position 1,012,193 of record JAECXH010000099.1, on the reverse strand, counting down.
TTTAACGATGTAACCCCTTACATTTTTTTGAAAAAATGGGTCCATTTTTTTTGGGACAAAAACATTGAACGGTTTTTTGATCATAACTTGGCTAAAACTCAACCGATTTCAGTCTGGTTTGGTTTTTTCTTCTTGGTTTTTAAATGCGAACAACTCTGCATTTAAAACTCGATCACCAATTTTTGGCCAATTTTTGACAATTTTAACGATGTAACCCCTTACATTTTTTTGAAAAAATGGGTCCCTTTTTTTGGGACAAAAACATTCAACGGTTTTTTTATCATAACTTGGCTAAAACTCAACCGATTTTAGTCTGGTTTGGTTTTTTCTTCTTGGTTTTTAAATGCGAACAACTCTGCATTTAAAACTCGATCACGAATTTTTGGCCAATTTTTGACAATTTTAACGATGTAACCCCTTACATTTTTTTGAAAAAATGGGTCCCTTTTTTTTGGGACAAAAACATTCAACGGTTTTTTGATCATAACTTGGCTAAAACTCAACCGATTTCAGTCTGGTTGATTTTTTTCTTCTTGGTTTTTAAATGCGAACAATTCTGCATTTAAAACTCGATCACAATTTTTTGACCAATTTTTGACAATTTTAACCCCTTACATTTTTTTGAAAAAATGGGTCCCTTTTTTTGGGACAAAAACATTCAACGGTTTTTTTTTATCATAACTTGGCTAAAACTCAACCGATTTCAGTCTGGTTTGGTTTTTTCTTCTTGGTTTTTAAATGCGAACAATTCTGCATTTAAAACTCGATCACGAATTTTTGGCCAATTTTTGACAATTTTAACGATGTAACCCCTTACATTTTTTTGAAAAAATGGGTCCATTTTTCTTGGGACAAAAACATTCAACGGTTTTTTGATCATAACTTGGCTAAAACTCAACCGATTTCAGTCTGGTTTGGTTTTTTCTTCTTGGTTTTTAAATGCGAACAATTCTGCATTTAAAACTCGATCACGAATTTTTGGCCAATTTTTGACAATTTTAACGATGTAACCCCTTACATTTTTTTGAAAAAATGGGTCCCTTTTTTTTTGGGACAAAAACATTCAACGGTTTTTTTTATCATAACTTGGCTAAAACTCAACCGATTTCAGTCTGGTTTGGTTTTTTCTTCTTGGTTTTTAAATGCGAACAACTCTGCATTTAAAACTCGATCACGAATTTTTGGCCAATTTTTGACAATTTTAACGATGTAACCCCTTACATTTTTTTGAAAAAATGGGTCCCTTTTTTTTTGGGACAAAAACCTTCAACGGTTTTTTGATCATAACTTGGCTAAATCTCAACCGATTTCAGTCTGGTTTGGTTTTTTCTTCTTGGTTTTTAAATGCGAACAATTCTGCATTTAAAACTCGATCACAATTTTTTGACCAATTTTTGACAATTTTAACGATGTAACCCCTTACATTTTTTTGAAAAAAATGGGTCCATTTTTTTTGGGACAAAAACCTTCAACGGTTTTTTTATCATAACTTGGCTAAAACTCAACCGATTTCAGTCTGGTTTGCTGTTTTCTTCTTGGTTTTTAGGTGCGAACAATTCTGCATTTAAAACTCGATCACAATTTTTTGACCAATTTTTGACAATTTTAACCCCTTACACTTTTTTGAAAAAAATGGGTCCTTTTTTTTTGGGACAAAAACATTCAACGGTTTTTTTATCATAACTTGGCTAAAACTCAACCGATTTCAGTCTGGTTTGGTTTTTTCTTCTTGGTTTTTAAGTGCAAACAATTCTGCATTTAAAACTCGATCACGAATTTTTGGCCAATTTTTGACAATTTTAACGATGTAACCCCTTACATTTTTTTGAAAAAATGGGTCATTTTTTTTGGGACAGAAACATTCAACGGTTTTTTTATCATAACTTGGCTAAAACTCAACCGATTTCAGTCTGGTTTGGTTTTTTCTTCTTGGTTTTTAAATGCGAACAATTCTGCATTTAAAACTCGATCACAATTTTTTGACCAATTTTTGACAATTTTAACGATGTAACCCCTTACATTTTTTTGAAAAAATGGGTCCCTTTTTTTGGGACAAAAACATTCAACGGTTTTTTTATCATAACTTGGCTAAAACTCAACCGATTTCAGTCTGGTTTGGTTTTTTCTTCTTGGTTTTTAAATGCGAACAATTCTGCATTTAAAACTCGATCACGAATTTTTGGCCAATTTTTGACAATTTTAACGATGTAACCCCTTACATTTTTTTGAAAAAATGGGTCCATTTTTCTTGGGACAAAAACATTCAACGGTTTTTTGATCATAACTTGGCTAAAACTCAACCGATTTCAGTCTGGTTTGGTTTTTTCTTCTTGGTTTTTAAATGCGAACAATTCTGCATTTAAAACTCGATCACGAATTTTTGGCCAATTTTTGACAATTTTAACGATGTAACCCCTTACATTTTTTTGAAAAAATGGGTCATTTTTTTTGGGACAGAAACATTCAACGGTTTTTTTATCATAACTTGGCTAAAACTCAACCGATTTCAGTCTGGTTTGGTTTTTTCTTCTTGGTTTTTAAATGCGAACAATTCTGCATTTAAAACTCGATCACAATTTTTTGACCAATTTTTGACAATTTTAACGATGTAACCCCTTACATTTTTTTGAAAAAATGGGTCCCTTTTTTTGGGACAAAAACATTCAACGGTTTTTTTATCATAACTTGGCTAAAACTCAACCGATTTCAGTCTGGTTGGTTTTTTTCTTCTTGGTTTTTAAATGCGAACAACTCTGCATTTAAAACTCGATCACAAATTTTTGGCCAATTTTTGACAATTTTAACGATGTAACCCTTTACATTTTTTTGAAAAAATGGGTCCCTTTTTTTTGGGACAAAAACATTCAACGGTTTTTTGATCATAACTTGGCTAAAACTCAACCGATTTCAGTCTGGTTGGTTTTTGATGATGTAACCCCTTACATTTTTTTTTTAAATCGGGTCCAATTATTTTTTTTGCCCACACATGGCTTGATCGATTCTGCTGATGATGCTGATCAATATATGTATATGGTTTATAGGGTCGGGAATGTCTCCTTTACCTTTTATATTCTGCTAAACTTAGCAAAATCTCCCAAAAACGAAGAAAAACCCAATAAACTCTGCTCAAAAGTGATTTTATTTCAGTATAATGGTTTCTACGATTGCTATATATCACAGAGTTAAAGCTATTCCACAACAGATCCAGCCGGAGTGTGCTCATAATGCATTTTATTAATTATGCATAGCAAAAATGTTTTTCTAAAACAACAACAAAATAAACCTACCTTTTGTTGTTGTACAAATTATTGTTGTTGTTGTTGTTGTAGGCAAAAACGAGGCTTCAATCCTGACATTTTCAGTACAGATCAATCCACTTCTCAATTTCAAGTACCAGGCGCACAGAATCAGCAGAAGGTGAATTTACTTTGGTGCAAATGAATTTTTTCACTCAATGACGATACTTTTACTCATTATTTTTGCTCATCATCGTGCGATGAGTGCACCAGCTCATCTGCGATCTCCTGTTCGTGGCTCGCCAGTTACTCAAAGTTGAGATTTAAAAATTAAAAATATTGTTGTTGTAAAATGAGTTTGTAGTAAAAGTATTGTTGTTGTACAACAATCTAACGTTGTTGTAGGCAAAATGTGGTTTAAATCTTGACATTTTCAGTGCAAATGCATGGACTTCCCGATTTGAAGTACCAGGCGCACAGAATCAGCAGAAGGTGAATTTACTTTGGTGCAAATGCATTTTTTCACTCAATGACGATACTTTTACTCATTATTTTTGCTCATCATCGTGCGATGAGTGCACCAGCTCATCTGCGATCTCCTGTTCGTGGCTCGCCAGTTACTCAAATTTGAGATTTAAAAATTAAATATATTATTGTTGTAAAATGAATTTGTTGTAAAAGTATTGTTGTTGTACAACAATCTAATGTTGTTGTAGGCAACTAAGGTTTAAATCTTGACATTTTCAGTGCAAATGCATGGACTTCCCGATTTGAATTACCAGGCGCACAGAATCAGCAGAAGGTGAATTTACTTTGGTGCAAATGAATTTTTTCACTCAATGACGATACTTTTTCTCATTATTTTCGCTCATCATCGTGCGATGAGTGCACCAGCTCATCTGCGATCTCCTGTTCGTGGCTCGCCAGTTACTCAAAGTTGAGATTTAAAAATTAAATATATTGTTGTTGTAAAATGAGTTTGTAGTAAAAGTATTGTTGTTGTACAACAATCTTATGTTGTTGTAGGCAAAATATGGTTTAAATCTTGACATTTTCAGTGCAAATGCATGGACTTCCCGATTTGAAGTACCAGGTGAACAGAATCAGCAGAAGGTGATTTTACTTTGGTGCAAATGAATTTTTTCACTCAATGACGATACTTTTACTCATTATTTTTGCTCATCATCGTGCGATGAGTGCACCAGCTCATCTGCGATCTCCTGTTCGTGGCTCGCCAGTTACTCAAAGTTGAGATTTAAAAATTAAATATATTGTTGTTGTAAAATGAGTTTGTAGTAAAAGTATTGTTGTTGTACAACAATCTTATGTTGTTGTAGGCAAAATATGGTTTAAATCTTGACATTTTCAGTGCAAATGCATTGACTTCCCGATTTGAAGTACCAGGCGAACAGAATCAGCAGAGGGTGATTTTACTTTGGTGCAAATGAATTTTTTCACTCAATGACGATACTTTTACTCATTATTTTTGCTCATCATCGTGCGATGAGCGCACCAGCTCATCTGCGATCTCCTGTTCGTGGCTCGCCAGTTACTCAAAGTTGAGATTTAAAAATTAAATATATTGTTGTTGTAAAATGAGTTTGTAGTAAAAGTATTGTTGTTGTACAACAATCTTATGTTGTTGTAGGCAAAATATGGTTTAAATCTTGACATTTTCAGTGCAAATGCATGGACTTCCCGATTTGAAGTACCAGGCGAACAGAATCAGCAGAAGGTGAATTTACTTTGGTGCAAATGAATTTTTTCACTCAATGACGATACTTTTACTCATTATTTTTGCTCATCATCGTGCGATGAGTGCACCAGCTCATCTGCGATCTCCTGTTCGTGGCTCGCCAGTTACTCAAAGTTGAGATTTAAAAATTAAATATATTGTTGTTGTAAAATGAGTTTGTAGTAAAAGTATTGTTGTTGTACAACAATCTTATGTTGTTGTAGGCAAAATATGGTTTAAATCTAGACATTTTCAGTACAAATCCATCCACTTCTCGATTTGAAGTACCAGGCGAACAGAATCAGCAGAAGGTGAATTTACTTTGGTGCACATCAATATTTTCACTCAATGAATTCGTTTTTACTGATGGTTTTCACTTAATATTTTCACTGCAATGAGTACATCAGCTCATCTGTGCTCTCCTGCTCTTCGTTCGCCAGTTACTCAAAGTGAAGCTGATGCACTCACTGCACAAATAATGAGTAAAAATATTGAGTGAAAACTAAAAGTACAAATGGCGTTATTGAGTGAAAAAATTCATTTGCACCAAAGTAAATTCACCTTCTGCTGATTCTGTGCGCCTGGTACTTGAAATCGAGAAGTGGTTGGATTTGTACTGAAAATGTCATGATCGAAGCTGTATTTTTGCCTACAACAACTACAACAATTCTTTTACAGCAACAACAATTTTAACAACAACAAAAGAACATAAATTTATTTAACTGACAAATATGAATATAAATTTACAAAGACGTTAAGTGCCTGCCATATAAGTTAGCCGCCAAACTTGAATTCGAATTTAAAAAGTCGTTAGATAATGTTACCTGAAAGGCTCATGTATCAGTGATGCTCATTTAGCTATGTCGCACAGTTGGGACCAAATTTCACTTTCCAGTGATGCTCATTTAGCTATGTTATAATATTGGGATAAAGCCATCTAACTTGCAGAGGTGCTCATCTAACTAAATCTTTCCAAATTCCAATATAGCTTAATGAGCAACACTGATAGGTGAGCAACACTAATAATAGATGAGCATCTCTGGTAGCATCGTTATAACGGTTTCTTAAATTTGAACTCAAATTTAGCCGTCAACTTGTTTGCCGGTCACTTAACGTATATTTAAATTTCAATTCAAATTTGGCCGGTTTACTGGTTTTATTTATTTTCGCTCTTCCTGGAAGGGTCTTTGGCTTAAAAATTGCTAACACTTTCAATGGTTTTTTTACCATAACTTGGCTTAAACTCAACCGATTTCGATATTTAATTTTTTGACAAATTTTGATTTTAGATTTGATTGATTTCAACGTTAATTAAAGCTCCTATCAAAACCATTTATAAAAATGTATGAAATTCCTTAATACTCTTTTTTTCAGTCAAGTTATGAACATTTGGGGTTTCCCGTTGTAATGTTCATCAACAACTAAATTATTTAATGGCTTTCCTCAATGGCCAATGGGAATACCCAGAACCCTGGTGTTTACAACCCCTGAAAGGGGTAACCATTTAATTTAAAGCATATGTGTACTTAAACGAGCTGTGTCCTTATCCAAAAACTTGAAGCGGCTGACGCCGTTACGCCGCTCGATAAGGAAGCTGAAGTCATCGTCCTACTACGATACGGTTTGTGATCCCCCAATAATGGGAGCGTAAATAGATTTTATCGATTGGACCCGCATGATTCAAAAGGAAACTGCATGGCCCCGTCTGGCACTACGCTTTATATAGCATATAGATATAAATCGGCGATTATGGACACGATTACGATATCGGCCAAGGCGCAGGAGAACCCTGCGTCAGAGTCCACGAGATTCAATTTCGTTTGACGGAGGGGAACCGGTCAGGTCCGGACATTCCTGATGGCGAAGGCCCCGTAAAAGTTTCATTGACCACAATCGACCAGAGTGCTCTATAGTGGCTGCCACTCCGATCGATTATCGAGGCTCCTAATGGGCCATGTCTGCAGTTCTCAGACTGTGTTTATTTCTCGCTCTTTTCGATTGGTCACTCCGGGCTAATCTGTATCGAAAGTGGCCAGTCACCCACCGCCGCTTTCGGATAAGTTCGTAAATTTAAAGTGTTTTTCCTTTTATTTTACGGCGTCTGCGTCTGCGTCTGCGGGTCCGTCTATCGGCAGGTATTTACTGCCTGCTGACCAACATTCAGGGCGCAGGAGCCTGCCGGTTTTATTTTATCTTGGCCAACAGAGTGCTTTCACACTTAGCGCCGGACAGTGGAGACCGGGTATCTTGCCCCAGTCCTTATCAGCCCGTGTTGGTACTATGAATGCCTGTATATATATATATATCTACATCTTAGCATCTTGTGTTTTATCAGCGATCTGAGAGGGAGAGGGAGCAAGTTTTCGTTAGGGAACTATTCCAGTTCAATTTTCAGCAGGAAAAACAATCGCTCGCTGTTTGTATTTTCATTTATTTATTTAAGGTTTTCTTAACGAAGTTACATTTATTTAAAATGATATTTCCACAACAAAAAACATTATTTTTGTTTTAATCGATAAATATATATTTAAACCCCCTAAAATTCGCAAATTTTTGCTCTTCTTGGCAGCATTTCATTGTCATAACGAGTTTGATAACAAAATATATGAATCGCAAATAAAACCAGAATTTATTAATAATAAAACATTACAAAATATTACAAAAATATTTGTTTTTTCACATTTTCATAAGGGGTTACATTTTTAAAATTCTCAGAAATTCATAAAAATGTTATCTATTTTAATCTAATATTTAGATTTTTTAGGCAAATAAAAACTGACACAGAAAAGTATTCCGAATCGTTATAAATGCCTTTTTGATTTATTTATAAGCTTTTTAGAGTTCGATTTCTCCACGAAAAATGTATCGTTAAAAATTGATTTATACTAAACTCCGTGCTTTTTGTGTTGTGGTTGAATATATTCGAAGCCACAGGTCTTTTTAAACCATAACGATGTAAATATTTGAGTTCTCTTTCTTATTCTTAAACTAATTTGGCAAAATTGACTATCTTTGTTTTCTTCAAAACCAATTTTGTACCTTAGGTACACTTTTTTTGGTACAATTATTTGGAGAATTGCGAACTGTAAATTCCTGTGGCCACTCACTTTATTAAAAATAAATGTCGTTGAAAATATAATATAAAAAATAATAATAACAGCTCACAATATAGGTAAACGAAATGACCTAGTTTTGTATGTACCGTGTACCTAGTTACCCAATTTAGGTACATTCCCATCGGATGTCCAATCAGAAGTTCTGGCCGATCTACCACGATCTGCGCTATCGCTTGAAGAGCACGCCACCAAAGTTTTTCCCAGCCAAGCCAAGTACCTGTGTACAGGTGTACCTGCTCCACCTGCACGTGTGTGTGTGTGTGTGAATAATTTCACGCTTATTACCTGCCGCTCGTAGTTGTACTTTGGCGGTTCTTAAAGCGCCCAGCGCGCCGATCATTCTCAGTTCCAGCCGCGGCATTCACGGCACCACAAGCGCGCCTCCGCAGTCCAGAATCCTCACCAGTGACCGAACGTTAATTGCCCATTAAGCCAAGCATAACCACAACCGAGAGCTGGCCAATGCAATGAGCTAATTAGCCGCCGAGTGCAATTAAAAACAAATACAAATTAGTAATAATTAAAATAATAATAATAGTAATAGTCAAGTTCAAGTCGCGTCAAGATGGAAATGAAGGCAGCGGGCAATGGAACCGCCACAGCGGAGGTAAGTTTGCCTCAAAAAAAAAAAAAAAAACAAATACAAATAAAGGGAAAACGAAAAGGAAAACAAGCTAAAATTAAAAACAAATCAGTTAACCGTTAATTCGCCTTAATGACTTAGATTAATGGCCACTCCATAACTCAAGTGTCCCGGCGATTAGCGGGCGTGTGAAACGGTCTCTATATCAAGTATACGCATCAAGTATACGCAACGTTGTCAACAAAAAACCTAAATAATCTCACAGAAAATAATAAAACCAGGCTTAGTCATTTTTTTCCTCAGTGCCTGCCACATTTCCTCTCTCTCTCTCTCTTTTTCACATTTTGTTTTTAATTTAATGACTTTATGGTTATGATCATTAGGGCTGTTTGGGCTCTAATTGCAGGCTAATCGACCGACAAACGAAATGCGATTTACGGGCCACCACAAAAAATATAAAAAATACATATAGTATATATACAGTTGAAAAGACCTGTGTCAGGCGGATATTATATGCATATCTCTTGTACGCTTTACGATCCCCCCAGCGCCACATAAATATCTTAGTACTTGTTCTACGAAATGACGACAGCGTCCGTACGTACCATAATGCCCGTAAAACCGTTAGTTATCTGGCCAACCGAAACTATAACTATAAACCCCTCGCTCTGTCTAGTATAGAGTCGTCTATATAGTATAGTATCGAAGAGCTGAAAATAGAAACCAGTTTCTAGTGCCAACAGCCATAAAATGAGACAAATTGAGGGACTGTGACTCGTGCCTTTTATGGAGTGACAAGTTCTCTTTCATCTCGGTTACAAAATTTCCCAGAAAGTGCAATAGATAATGCGGGGCAGATAGAGAGATTAGGTATTGGATCATCTTTGTGTGGGGTGTATTTTTAACTCTAGAATTTCGAATTTCCCGTGGAATTGGTTTTATTCTTTCCCCCAAGTTCTGTTAAGTTTTATCTAAAAATCCCTCTAAATATATCATTTGCCTAAATACAATTCCCATAATAGAGGCGTTTCCCTAGCCCCATCTTCACTTGATTGCATTTATTTATAACTATTATTAACAGAACGCGTTCATTAAAATGATAATGGGCTTCCCCGGGAGGTTCCCAGCTCACAAAGCTGTCTTAAATTGCGGTTAGCATAAATTTAATTGAATTTACAGCCAAGGGGATTCCCAGCTAAATAATATTAAATTGTGCACAAAATCCCATTTCTCGACTGAAGTAACCTAAAGTTCTGTGTATTGCCATTGACAAATGAGTAAGCAAACAGTTACAGATACAGATACAGCTAGAGATACAGATACAGCTAGAGATAGAGATATGTAGCTGCAGTTTCGTTTTCATTTGGCTTCGCAATTACCACAGCTCCCACCAGCTGAGTTATTGTTTTATTTAAACAGCTTTGCTCCCCCCAAATAGCACAAATATGTGGCGGCAAAACAGAGTTCTTCTGCTCGTGCTTCGTGCTTCGTGCTTCGTGCTCGTACCGCTTTGATAAAAGCAACTTCCCAGCTGCTCGCTGGCTGGGCAAATAAAGCACTTAAAATAGATTTAGGCAAATGACATCGATAATAAGCAATTTATATTATAAATAATATTTACAAGAATTTATCATAAAAATAAATGAAGTGTTTTTAGTGTTTAAAGTTGTGTAAAAGTAATTTTTGACCAAAAAATGCCTCTTCCCTATTGATTTAAATATATTATAAATATTTACAACCTATTCCGCAATTATTTAGAGGCTTTAGTGCTTGCCTTAAAGAGTAAAAAACAAAAAAAAAAAAACGTATACTAGGTTTTAGTTTTGCGATTGAAATGTTAAAAACTAATGCGACAGGTGTTTTTTCTGTGGCAACTTGGAAACTGTTTGTATTTGTGCATTTAAATATTCAATTAGTCATTAGTCTGAATTCAATTCTCTAATTAACGTGCGAAACTAGTAAATACTTTACCATAATAGCTAATAGCCAGATGGAATCATTGACTGAATTCTAAAGGGTTTTTGGGGGAGTTTTTCAAAGTCGAACATGGGGTGAATCGTCGCTTTTGCATATGTACTTAATGCGTAATGGTTATAAATAGAATTAACAGCCTGTACTTAGGGCCTAATCGTTATTATTCACTTTATTATTAAATTCATCTGGCGGTGCCTACGTGATTCAAGATTCCTGTCTGAATCACTTATACATTTTTTCCGGGAATAAACAGCATTTTAAATTGGGAAAGAAATGTAACTTAAAATAAATTAGTTACAAATTAGGAAGATTTAACACTTTCATTGATACATCCAATTAGACTTCAAAAAGTCCATGTAATCTATAATTAATTCGATTTATCTATAAGAACGATAAATTATATTATTTATTTTACTAAAAACACCTAATATAAAGTCAACATTTTTAAAGCATTATTATGGTTGATTTATATATTAATTTTTTACTGAGAACATTAAATTATTCTCTTGTTTTAGAGAGATAATTATACATATTAAAATGATATTCTCAAAGAATTACTAGATATTATTTCCGATATGCTTATTAATTTTCCGGTTATGTTTAATATATAAATTAATCAAATTAATAATAAATTACTCATTTACCTGTGAGATTGATAAATTCCTTTTTTTTATTACTCAAAAACTGAAAACAAACTTTATTAAATCATTATTTTAATACGATATTGGCAATACGATATTCGATATTTTGATCGATATCACATCATCCCATCGAATTTCGGGCTAAAGTATCAGGGTCTTGCGCTACTTCAAAGGTATTCCAATCTAATCAACATCATAAAATCTAAGACATACTAAGATAAATATATGCCATAAGGCATTATCAGTCCGCAGGCGGGTTATCTTGCATTGGTTCCGCTTGGATCATGTTTGCCAACGAAACCAAGAACCCCGAACCCCGAACCCCAAACCCCGAACCCAGAGCCAAGAACCACCATCCAAGAGTCCATGCCCGTGATGATGGAATGCCCAAATATTTAGTCTTGTGTCTGGACTCGAGCTGTCATAAATTTCGTATTCGTTTTCGCACATATTTGCTGAGCAAATTCTGAAGCAATTCTTCTGTCTTTTTTCCAGAAGAAAGATGAGGAGAAGCAGAAGGCTGCGGAGCGTTCGAATTGGGGCAATGGCCTGGAATTCCTCATGTCCTGCATATCCGTGTCCGTGGGCCTGGGCAATGTCTGGCGCTTTCCCTTCACCGCCTACGAGAATGGAGGCGGCGCCTTTCTGATACCCTACATCATAGTCCTGTTTCTGATCGGTAAGAGAGAGAGTCCTTATTGTATATTAATAATATTATTTCCAATAATAATTATTATAGGCAAGCCCATGTATTATTTGGAGATGATCATTGGCCAGTTTACCAGCCAGGGCACGGTGAAGATCTGGTCTGTGGTGCCGGGTTTCGTGGGCGTGGGCTATGGCCAGGCCTTCGGCACCATCTGCATCATCTCCTACTATTCCTCCCTGCTGGCCCTCACCCTTTACTACCTGTTTGTGTCCTTTCAATCGGAGCTGCCCTGGTCCTACTGCCGGGATGGGTGGACCAACTGTGTCGACTCCCGGCCGTCGGAGTATGTGGAGAATCTGCTCAACACCAGCTTCTCCCCGGCCAATGCCTCAGTGGCCAGCAATGCCAGCGAGGTCAAGCTACAGAGCAGCTCGGAGATCTACTTCCTGTAAGTTATATATATCTATATATACAGAAAATAGTTCCATTTATTTTTGATACTATATAACACAGCATCACGGAGCAGATCTAATTGCACTCATGATGTAAAATAATAAATAGTTGACGCTGTCATTCTGTTTTGCTGTTTAAGTGCTAAATGCCATAAATAAACTCAAGGGAGTTCAGTCATGTTGCTGATAAACAACAAACTTATATTACGACTGTTTAACTTGCTCAAGCACATACTCGAAAGACACTCAAGACACTCATTTTGGTCAATATTAAAAATGATGCACATGTTCATTACAAATGTTACTTTTATCAGCTCTTCTCTCGCTCAGTTGCTTAATATTATTTAGTTACCTAAAAGCATAACAGCTTGTAGGAGTCAGTTAATATTATTCGGTGGTTTTTAACCAGTGTCAGTTCTAATGAACAAGTTCACATCATTAAATTAAATGAACACTGGAGTAAACGCGTGTAAAATGAACGCGTTCATTTCTAGTTTCCATTAAGTTTCATTATTAAGTTATTAATCCCTCTCTTTCTAAATATATTTCCTTTTATTTTCTGCAGCGACGTGGTGATCAAGGAGAAGCTGGACATATCGGACGGCATTGGTAACCCGGACTGGAAGCTGACCCTGGCACTGCTCGTGGCCTGGGTGGTCATCTTCCTGGTGATCATGCGCGGCGTGAAGAGCTCCGGCAAGGCAGCTTATTTCCTGGCCCTGTTCCCCTATGTGGTCCTGTTCGTCCTGCTCATCCGTGCCGTCACACTGGAGGGCGCCAAGGATGGCATCATTTTCTTCCTGGAACCGCAGTGGGGCGAGCTTTTGAACCCCACCGTTTGGAAGAATGCGGTGGTCCAGTGCTTCTTCTCGCTGGCCGTCGGCTCCGGGCCCATCATCATGTTCGCCTCGTACAATCGCTTCGATCATGGCATCTATCGGGATGCAATGATCGTGACCACGCTGGACACGCTGACGAGTCTGCTGGGCGGCATTACGATATTCGCCATTCTGGGCAACTTGGCGCACAACCTGCAGATCGAGAATATCCAGGATGTGGTGCGCAGTGGCACCGGATTGGCCTTCATCTCGTATCCGGATGCCATCTCCAAGTTCCAGGCGGTGCCGCAGCTCTTCTCCGTTCTGTTCTTCTTCATGCTCTTTGTTTTGGGCATCGGTTCGATTGTGGCCCTGCAGAGCACCATTGTCACCATCATTTGTGATCAGTTCAAGGGCTGGAAATACTGGAAGGTGGCCTTGACCACCTCCATTTGTGGCTTCCTCATGGGACTGGTCTATGTGACGCCGGTAAGGGTCCAAGGATCTGGAAAGAATTTCTAGATTAATAGAGCTATTTCACTTGAAATGAACATGTTCATTAGAGGAAGCGAGCTATAGATGTTCACTTACTTCAATGAACATGTTTATTTTAGCGAGTGAACTTTACATTCACTTTGTCACTTACTTGTTTTCATTTTTAAATTATTTATTTCCTTTTCCAGGGCGGTCAGTGGATCCTCACTCTGGTGGACTTCTACGGCGGTACCTACGTAGTCTTCATTTTGGCCATTTTCGAGTTGGCTGGCATCATGTGGGTTTACGGTGCGTATTCTGCTACCTATCTGAAATACATGTTCATATATATCATACAATATGTACGTATGCCCCGCAGGTCTGCAGAATTTCTGCGATGACATCGAGTTCATGTGCAATCGCCGCGTGTCCCTGTACTGGCGGATGTGCTGGTCCTTCTTCACGCCCGTAATGATGATCATCATATTCATATACTCGATGGCCACCATTGAGCCGATCAAATACAGCGAGCTATATTTCCCAGAGGCCGCAAATGGTGCGAATATACATAAACTATAATTGATTTATATTTAAGTATTATTTTATTATTATTTGCAGTGGCTGGCTGGCTGCTGTTTGGCATAGGAGCTGCCCAGTTCCCGCTGTGGGGCATTTGGTATATCTCCCGTCATAGGGAGGGCAGTATCTGGCAGGTAAGATCGGTGTCTTCATGAGTAATAAATATTCCCTGCTAATATAAACCCAACTCGCAGTCCCTGAAGGCCTCTCTGAAGCCCAACGATCGATGGGGCCCAGCTAATGCCGATGTAAAGCGAGAGTGGCAGATATTCAAGAACCAGAAGGCCGCCCAGAGAGCCGCTCAGAAGGAGTCCTCGAAACTGGGCTACTTTTGGCAGAAGATTGGCAATTTCTGCGGCAGCAACAACTAAATGGGGAGGATTTCCCTTTATGGACTACGAGGGGATATCATCATCGGGGGGATATCAGAGATTACGATCACCATAGCGCCGCCTGTTAGTTATACGCCATACTGTCAGCCTCCATGAAGCCATCACCAAAAGCGAAGCAATCCTTCGACCGAATACACGCCTCTTTTTTTTTGTTTTTGTTATTCTATGTACAAAGCTTATATATTCAAATGTGATAATATTGAGGAGAAATAAATAAATTATTGTTATCGAAGTTGTGTGAACTTTTATTTGCTTTGGGTTTTTAAACGGAAAGAGACTCAAGAGAGCGGTAATTTTGGGAGCTTTGTTTCTCTCATTGAAATAAACTCTCTCCTTAGCTACTTAAAAAGACTTATACGTGTACATTGCTGCTTTGCTTGTTCATAGAAGGCAGAGCATATAAGGGAATTTAAAAAAGGGAGAGAGAGAGAGAGAAAGAGGCAGGTAGAGAGAGATAGAGAGAGAGAGAGGGAGAGAGAGAGAGAGAGGCAGGGAGAGAGAGAGAGAGGCAGGGAGAGAGAGAGAGAGGCAGGGAGAGAGAGAGAGAGGCAGGGAGAGAGAGGCAGGAAGAGAGAGAGAGGCAGGGAGAGAGAGAGGCAGGGAGAGAGAGAGGCAGGGAGAGAGAGGCAGGGAGAGAGAGGCAGGGAGAGAGAGAGAGGCAGGGAGAGACTATTCCAAAAGGCCAGAGAGCCAAATAGCCTCTCCTATTTAAAGGGGGAGAAAGCTGAGAAGAAAAGAGTTAAATTAAGCGAATTTTTCGGCTCCTTACCTATTGGTTAACTCCATTTAATATAAATAGATAAAACAAAAAAAAAAATAAAATAAAATAAAATATATAAAAAAAGTCTATAAAAATAAGATCTTAAATATTTAAAGACATATTCATTTAATTTTTGACTTTTATTTTATTTTTATTCAGTTTTTGTGTTTGTTTTTCTTTCATACAAAGCCCTTTATTATTGTTAAAATTTCAATTATTCTCTTTTGGTTTTTGTTTTTTCCGTTTCCGTTAATTAATAATTTACAGTTTTATGAGTTCTTCTCTTCTACCCTCTACCCTCTATCCTCCGCTATGTTACCTCCGCTATCCTCTATCTGTTCTACCCTTCGGTTGTACATTATAACAGTACAGCAATTGATTTTATGTAATTTTATGGTAAATTTGCTATAAATAGGGGGAATTCTTATGAGGTAAATGCTTAATGAGCAAAAAAAAAAAAACAATTACAATCGTCGTCCATACATAATACATATAATATATAGTATATATATATGTATACAAAATAACAAATCGTAAGTCTAGTAAACATTCTTAAAATTCATATCTCAAATACAAATACAATATTTGCTTTAGCTGTTTTTTCGGTTTTTGTGTTTTAATTTTGTTTTTATTTTTTGTTTTGAAATCATTGCGAATAGAATTTTCTAGGATTACTTCCTAGCTTAATTTCCAAACTATTTTCGGGTTCAAGGAACGCTTTCCCTTCGATTTTTCATGGTTTTCCCCTCCGTTTTGGTTTTCTAAATCCTTTGCTATTTGTATTCTCTTTCTATTTCGTGTATGTAGTTGTTTGGTTTTTGTATTTGATTTGGGTTTTTTCTTTTTGGTTTTAGTGTGTGTTTTTTTTTTAAATCGTAATATACTAATTTAGCAAATGTAGGCACCCTAAATATTAAAGCTTTTGCAAAAAACACGGTTCCTCTCGATAAGATATAACAATATACTTTTTTGTTTCGTTTCGGGGCTCTCCCACATTAAATTTAAATATACAATACAGTAAATTCAAAATAAACTATTTCATTAGCCACTGAATTTGTGTTTGCTCGGTTTTTATGACTTTTATCTTTGTTACTTTATTTCTTTTAGAAATTAGATCCTCGCTTTGTTTAATTTAATTTTTAGCGTTTTGGTTTTAGTTTTAATTCAAGTTTAGTTTAAGTTGACATCCGTTTAGCTTTAGTTAGGTTTAAGTTTTTGGGTTTGTTTTAAGTTTTTCTTCTCTTTGTTTAATTCATGCAATGCATTCTAGTTTAGTTCGCTTTTCTCTGTTTTTTCTCTAGGGTTTTTTGTTCTTTTTTCTCTATAAAAAATTGTTTCTCCCTTTGCTTGCGCTCCTCCTCTTACGAATTTAATGTTTAGTTTAACATAATAATTGGTTTCTCTTATTAGTTTTTCTTTTGTTAATAAATTGGTCTTTGCTTCGGCTCTCGATTTAGCTACTGAATACGTTACTATAATACATATAAAGTCAAATACGATCTTATTAGTGTGGGGTTGGTTTTCGGTTTTCTGTTTTAGGTTTTCGATTTTGGTATATAGATACCTTATAGACCGTCTGTACATGTTTGCATATATGTATATATACTTGTGGTGTGTCGGTATAGCTCTAGACCTCTCTAGATATATTGTGTATGCAACATTATATATTCTGCCTGCCCTTCCTTGTTCTTTTCGGTTTTTATGGGATTTTTTTTAATGTGGGAGGAAGGACCTGTGTCTGTATCGGAGTGAGGTTTCTGGCTTTCTCGGTTCTCGGTTCTGGCTTCTCGGTTCTCGGTTCTTCAATTCTCGCTGGCTTTATCTTTCTCTGTGGCTCTTGCTTTGGCTAGAAGTGTTTCTCGAAGTGCCCCTTGAGCTCTACAATTCGCTGGAGAAAAGAATATTTGTATATTTGGTAGGTTTTTGCATCTGGATTTGAATCTGGAATTCTGGCTTACAGAGAACACAAAGTGGGAAACCATACATTATATTAACGAGGTGCTAGGTGATGTGACAGGACTAAGGAACCTAAGATCAAACAAGGACTTTGTGCGCTACCAGCCTTCAACTGTTGTATCTGTATCTGTAGCTGTATTTGTATCTGCTTTTGTATCTGTATCTGTATATGCTTCTGTATTTGTATTTGTATTTGTATCTGTATCTGTATCTGTATCTGCCCTGCAGTACCTGTCATCAGTAATTCATCAACGCAAATGTCGGTGTTGTTGATGAAAAGTTGATGACAGCCCATACAAACTACTGATGAATTTAACATGGGCATGTCCTAGGCTGTCATCAACACAAATTCATCAACTTTTAATCACTTTTTCATCAACACTTTTGACCAAAAATTCATCAACACTTATACCAAAAATTGTTGATGAATTGTTGATGAATTCATCAACACTTTGTTGATGAATTGTTGATGAATTCATCAACACTTTGTTGATGAATTGTTGATGAATTCATCAACAATTAATCAACAAATTCATCAACAAAGTGTTTGTACTTTTTAATTTTAAGTTTTGGGTTTTCTTCGCATTAAACAATTAATTTCACAGCTTTCTATTTAATACCCAATTTTTTTATATAATTTCACTGTTATAAAAATATGGTGTACTGCTGTAGAAATAACCCTCTTGCGATAATGGGAACTTGTTAAAACATTTTAATTTCTTTTACTTTTGTCGACCACAAAGTATTGCTCCTCACTCCTTCAAAAGATACAACGCAAATAAAAAACGCTCACCCCGCTCATATTTTTGAGAGAGGGAGAGTTCAAGAGAGCAAGAGCCAACATGCCGTTTTTGTTGATGAATTACTGATTAATTTAGGCCTTTTTGTAATCATCTTTTCATCAACAACTTTTAATCATTCTGTCATCAACCTTTTTTGCGAAGAGAGAGAAATGAGAGCGCGAGAGAGTCGGGTTTGACACGATGGTCGAATGAGAGCGTCGGCTCGGTAGAAATCGACGTCGGCTGTTGATGAATCGTTGATTACAGAGGCCTATTGATGACAAGTGGTACTGCAGGGTGTATATGCTTCTGAATCTGTATCTGTATCTGCTTCTGTATTTGTATCTGTATCTGTATTTCTTCTGTATCTGTATCTGCTTTTGTAGTTTGTTTTTTAAATTTTTAAATATTTCGTTACTTTTTCTTTAGTATCCCAGCTCAAAGGCGGCTAAAAATCTTCGGTATTATAAATTGTTTCTGTTTGGGGTTAAATTTCTTGTATTAATTTTAGGTATGTTTGCTTTTTTATTTTAGGAATTCTCTCTCATGCTTTGGTTTTCGGTATTTTGTATAATAAAGACCTGTCTTTGGAAATTCGGTCCCTCATATCAAAGTTATGCTTCTTCGTGTTTAAATGTTTTGTTAAGGAAACCAGTTCAAACGGGAATTCGATACCGATTCGATGTACCAATTGTTTCCGATTTCCGATTGACAATTTCCGAATTTTCGATCGATTTCGTTATCGCTCTGTTGGTATTCTCGTTTTTGTTTTTTAGTTTTTAGAGGAGTGTTTTGTAGAGTTGAAACCCAAATATGCATTAAGACATAACGTTAAAGCTGGGCGCATTCCATCATATCGAGTGTGTGGGTGTGTGTGTCTCTGTGATAAGCCGATAACTTGCGCGATAACCGGATATCCGGTTAAACGTTTAGTTCTGCTTCGATTTGTTCTGTTGAGTTTCGTTTTGTTCTGTTTCTTCTGTATTGTTTGTTATATTCTGTTATAATCTGTTATATTTTGTTCTGTTTTGTTCTGTTTGTTGTGTCTTTTGTGTAGATCTTTTGTTATTTATTGTGATAAAGCTATTTTGACAGCAGTCTTGAACGTTCATTTCAATTTAAATATTCAATATTATAAATAGGTATACACACATTTTTAAGGGTTTCGATTTAGTTGGTTTTTCCTTGGTTTTCTCCTTTTAACTCGTTTGCTTTTGCTTTGTTTGCTCTTCTAATTCTGCTTTGTCCACGTCTGGTACTCTCTTGTATATGGGTTAAGACCTATCAGACAGTTGGGGTTTTCTTTTGCAGGACTAAATTTGAGCTTTAAGGAATTTTGGATTTGGTTTCGGGAAGTGGGAAATCATTAGCAAAACTTGAATACAATTTGTTGTTGTTGTTGTTGGCTTATGTGGACTGCATCCTATGGCTATATATAATCTATAGATTACATATATTTTGATCCTTTTTTCTGGCCCTGGTTCTGTATAATTGCAGAGTCTGCAGAGTCCTACCAAAGATTATTAATTATAGAGATCTATATATTATTTTCTTTTTTTTTGGTCCTACTGAGGGGGAACTTTGGGAATGGGATTTTGGGAGCACGATACGGGGAATTCAGTTGTATATCTCTTGATCTTTTGCCCTCCGTGGAGTCCTAACAAAGCGTTAGAAGGTTGCGTTTTACCTAAACGTTTCTCTCATATTTTTATCTTGGTTTTCTCTAAATAACTTCGATGCCCTCTCACTTAATACTTTATAGTAAGTATGTATAGTATGTATATATAATGTTCCTTTTAGAATCTTTAGAAAATCTTTACGTAGCTCGGCCACTTCTGCTATTATGTATGCCTACACACTAGGTTTGCTCTACACTCTCATTTGCAATCAATGTCCATGGTATATATTTCAATTCAATTCGCTTCTCGTTTTGTTATCGTTTCGTTTCCATGCGTTTCATAGCGTCCACTGGCGCTGCCTATCGTTCCGTTTCGTTTCGTTTCTAATCTATTTTCTATCTGGAGCTTGTAGTTTCTTCCGTTCCTTTAGCTTGCTTATGTTGTTTTTTACCAGCTAATGTGAATTACCTTTAGTATGTTACAAAAGTTCAATTAAAATTGTTCACTTTAGTAGATTTGCTATAACTAACGTTAGTTTTGCCTTACTCTTTGTTCTCGTTTATCGTTTATCGTTCCTCTCTACGCTACGCTATCGTTAACCCTATCATCGACTCTCATCACGAAAGCTAGTCAGGTTCTTAATTGAGTTTTATATATATAATTCTTGGTAGAAAAGAAGGGCCCAATATAAAAAAAAAAAGAAACAGCAACAACAAAAATATACTATATATATCTTAGAATATATATATGTATATATATATATGTATAGAAAAAGAAGACAACAACAAACTTGTTTCCTTTAATCTTGTTTCGTTAGTTTAGTTAAAGCCAGAGCTAGTAGATATATAGATATATACTATATATAAGAAGGTGCGACTTGCCCTCTTATTACATTCATTAATTTACTTCGAGCTTTTCTTAGTTTCCTTTTTTACTTTCTTCTTTGTCGTTTTATCTTCCGTTTTGTTATCTCTTGTGTGTTTTCCACAGTTTTTAAGACTTTGTTTAAGACTTTGGTTTGGTTTTGGTTTGTTTTCTCTTAAACTTTTTGCTCATCCTTTGGTTTTCTTTTCGTTTTTCAGTTTTCTTTATCTAATTTTGCTGTTTTTAGATACATTTTTTACAGATAGATAGGTTTCTGGTTTCTGTTTTTTATTATTATTTAGTTTTTAGTTTTAAGCATCTCTTTTTATGCTTTTTTGTGGCTCTTTTTTTGCTCGTGTTTGTATATAATGTTTATGGGTTTTTGGTTCTCTGTAGTTTCGGTTTTATTTTTGTCTTACTTCCACACACTTACACACAGTCACGACACACACACGCACACACAGACAGAGACGGGCAGATAAACAGACAGACAGATGCATCCTTGGGATAATGTATCTTGGGCTAAAAAAACAAGACAGACGGACTATTTTTGCACCGTGTTTTGGTGAATTAATTGCAGATGGATATACCGGAACCGGAAGTGCCAAAAGGGGGGGTGCTTCTTTAGGATTTCAGAATTACTTCGATTGCTTTTATCGTACATTTGCCTTGGGGGAGAGATGTTCTATTGCATTGTATCAGCTTTCTGAGCGTTCTTTCATTTTACGATCTATGCCCTATGATGACCTCAAATTACATTCTCCTAATCACACACTCACACTCTGTACACACACACACGCACACAAACTATTTAATTAATGTATATTTAGTATGCAAGTACAGGCTGCCTTGGCCCAAGGTGAGAGTTACAAATACGTTTAGCCTAAGACTTGGAAAAAAAAACTGTACACATCTGTATATATAAATATATATATATATATATTTGTATAGCGGAGAGCATATATATATGTATATATATGCATATTTATACATACAGAGGTGTGCCTGTGGGGGGTATATAATATGCTAACATTTGACTTTTTTTCTCATTTCGAAAGAGGCTTATTTACAAAAGGCCGAGTTCGAAATTCGACTTGTAGAATTACTAATATTACCATTACCGCTATTATTACTATTATTACTATTACTAGCACTATTACTACTATTATTGCATACACGTTCTCTTTTCCTAGTAAACTTATTCGAGGCAATCGTAGTCGTCGTCGTTGTCGTCATCGGCATCGGCATCGGCATTGGTATCGGTTCATTGTTTATCGATTCGTTGCCACCACTACCGATAGCTAGTATCTGATTATTATCGGGCGAGCTGTTGCTATTCGTCGTGTTGGTGGTGTTCGCCAGCGATTCGGCATCTTCGGGTATCACGGGTATTATTTCCCGATCGTGCAGCAGTTGCTCCTGCAACTGTAACTGTGACTTCGATAGCGATTTCGTTAGCGATTTCGATTTCGATTGCGACTGCGATTGCGATAACGACGGCGAGTGCAAACGTTGCCTCAGCGCTGTTTCGGCCATTCCGAATTCGGGCTTGGACATTGACGTAGACGTAGTTGCGGTTACTGATGATGACGATGATGGCGATGTTGTTGTTTTTGTTGTTGTGGCCGGCCAGATGGACCGATCCGGCCTTATTGTTAGCATCTCGATGTTAATCACGGAGTTGGAGCGCTCTCTTTCTGATATTCAGCTGCCGTATTTGTTGGAAGATGCGTAGCTATTAACTGCAGATCCATTTGATGGCATGTGAGTATCAGGCACTAAATGTGGTGTTCTACTAGATATAGGTGGCAAAATAGGGCTTGTTGGCCAATGGTAAGTAGCAGCGGCGTTATTGGATGAGGGAACACTTCTATGCAAAAAGCAGTATGTTAATTGTCGTTATTTCATTTGTACGCTTATCATATCAAAATCAAATCAAATTTGGTTTCTTTTTTCTCATTATCTTTTCAATGGCGATGCTTTGATAGGATGCAAATCATGAAAAATGTCACAATGAATAGAATAGATTAAAATAGATTAGAGTAGAATAGAAGAGAT
This sequence comes from Drosophila jambulina, assembly GCA_018152175.1. Taxonomy (NCBI): domain Eukaryota; kingdom Metazoa; phylum Arthropoda; class Insecta; order Diptera; family Drosophilidae; genus Drosophila; species Drosophila jambulina. The sequence continues at coordinate 989,505 of JAECXH010000099.1, read as the reverse complement.
TAGAGAAGCCCTGGCAAGTCAGTAAGAGAATAAACTAGGGATGTACATATATCGAGGTCGAATCGATATTGCGCTTAATACTCTATCGAAAATATCGTAATGTTTGATATATCGAAATTATAGGCATTAAAGAAAGGCTAATGCAAAGCTAATGTAATGTTAAAATATATAGATACTATCGATCTTATATCCTGGATGCATATATATTAAGAGGAAATTGATATCGCGCTCAGTTATTATATCGAAATTTATATATCGAGATATAAGTTATCAAAAAATGGCGAATTTAATTTTAAAATATTGATTTTATCGATATCATACCCAACAAATTTTGTACAATATATATTTATATTTATTTGCCTTAAATATCGATTCAGCATCGATATATTAATATTGTTTTTCATCCCTAGAATAAACTCAATATTAAAATTGGTCCAAAGACGGATAAATATTTAATGTAAGCACACGTTTCTTTTTTAGTTAGCTTAATATTCTTATTAGATTTCTTGGTGAACTCAACTAAAATGTAAATCACAGTCTTAAATCACTTGAATCTTGCATAGAAGACGGAGTAGGATTCTCTGTGTTCCTTGTTTTTTTTTTTCTTTTTTTTGGGAATCACAAGGTTGGGGTTTTTCATTTTTGAAGGAGGCAAGTGTATGTGCATTGGACATCTAGGGAACACAGACATATAAACTCTATATATTTACAAATGATTTTACAAGACTATACAACACGATGGGATGGGGAATAGGACAAGGACGAGGACGAGCACGGAGGCGAGGACCTGGAAGAGGACCTCAAAGAGGACGAGCGATTCACGGACACGAAAACAAATTGAAATGATGATGGACGCGAGTGTGTTTAGATTGAGATGAGGCTAATGGGCATGGAGCGGCGGAACAGAGACAGTGAGAGATACACTCAGAACAAAAATCGTCAAAGAAATCCGAGTTATAATCACAATTTTCAAATAATTACCCTCATAAAAACCTGTAATCTCAAATCTATGGCGAATTTTCTTGATTGTAAAAAAATTTTCATGTTTTAAGGGCGTGCAAAAATGTACCTAAAAATTTCGCATGTGTGCGCATATAATTCCCAACAGGTTCTAACATACCTAGAATGAAGTGGCGGTTGCCGGCCAACCCTAAGGTATGTAAAATTAGAAAAAAAAGTATCTTAAGTCTAGGGCAATTATTCTTATGTATAAAGACATCTCTTAGTTTTAGTTTAATAATGGTTGGCCAGCAAATTCACTTCATTCCGGGGACGTTAGGACCAGTTGGGAATTATAGTTAATAATACCTAAAAATATTTTTTAGTGTAGGAAAAAGTTCTTAGAAAGTGCCTGACTTTCACAATTAAAAAAAAAACTCTTCCTAGTTTTAATAATTTATAAATTTTTCTACGACTTTTGCTCTGAGTGTATAAAAAGAGTGAAAGACAAAGAGAGAGAGAGAGATAAAGAGACAGAGACGAAGGAAAGAAAAAGATAGAGAGTCAAGACGGGACTCACCTAGAATGCGGGAACAGCATGGGCGCCGCGTTGAACATCGATTGGGGGGTCGGCGCCGCAATGGGGGCCACCGCCGCCGCCGCTGTATCCGGATGCAGAAAGTTGCGACGCTGCTCGATCCGCTCCTGGTGCTGGGTCAGGCAGCGGGACAATAAATCCGGAAGGCTCTCCATGTGCTCCTGGAAAAGAGGATAGAGGGGATTTGGGGGGGATTGGGGTGAGAAAGGGATCGTCGTTATTATTTTGGTTCGTTGGTTTTCGTTTTAAATTAAATTTGTTTTTTTTTTTCATACTTGTATGCTCTGCATTTTGTCCTCCAGGTTGGTCAAGCGCTCCTCGATGGCATCCTGACGGCTAGACATGTCCGATATTATCTCGTAGACCGTGTTTTGTGTCTGCGAATGGTAACGGACACACAGAGAGGTCACCAACAATGCATTTAACAGGGCCCAAGGACTCGGTGTATGTGAATTACTCTATCAACTATATCTAAATTGCTTCTACAGTAGAACTTCCGTAAAATAAACTGGCTTTAATTTATATAAATTTTATTTAATGGTCGTACAACCATAAAAAATTATCGTTACTTCTTCAAGTAAAGAGTAAATAACTCGTTTTTTCAAGTAACGAGACATTTCTATCGTTATTTCTTTAAATAACTTTAAGCTGTAGTTACTTATTTAAGTACCGAGTATCTCGTTATTTCTAAAAGTAACTAGTAAATAACTCCCGTGTTTTCTAAAAGTATCGAAAAAATAGATATCGGTCTTTCTTCAAGAAATGAGTAAATAACTGTTCTTATTTCTTTATGTTACGAATACTTTGTTATCGATGCGTATTTATGTACGTAAAATTATGTACGTAAAATTAGAATAGGTTAAGATTAATTCTTAGCAAAATCTTATCGATTAACTATATTTTTTAAGACTTCAGATTGCTGAAAAGTAACTTATCGAAATGATATCGACAGACTGCGACTTTACGGAAGCTCTGCTGCATTTATTTTTCTAGTTTTTTTTTTTTTGCTATTTTGTTAGCTACCTTGGCCATATCAGTTATTGTGTTTGCATTATCCATTAGTTTGCGCTGATCCATTTTAACTTTTCGCAACCTGCATCGCGTTGGAAGAGTCATCAATATTATGAAAAAGATTATTTAAATATTTATCAGTGCCAAAAGCATATAATTCACACACTTGGAAAAGATTTCGTGGCAAGATTTCGACAAGCCGAACTTCCTCTATATTTCCAACTCAAGTCACAAAAAAAACATACTTAAAAAATAGTTTATTTAAAAATCGGACAAATGTGGTTTCAGTGGCTTTTGAAACTTTAAGGGATGTATAAATGTATATCGAGCGAAAAATATCGATAAAGCAAGCTTAATGTCATGTCGAAAATATCATAAGCTTTGATATATCGAAATTTTAGATATAGAAAATATAAACATATAAATTTTAAGTATGTATATTTTAAAAGCTAGGTTTAACAATCAATTCAATTAAATATCAATATCGATACAGTAATAATAAATCGATTAGAGTCCCTTAAAGTTTCAAACCGCACTGTTTTCTTTTCGATTTATTTTATTTATTTAAATATTCACTGAAAACGTTATTTTTTATAATCATTATTATTATAATTATTATTATTATAGTTTGTGTGTAGAATTTATTGTGCCGTAGTTACGAAAGATAGATTAAGAGTTAAGAAGGTTAGACAAAATTTCCATATTTCTTTTTGGGCGTTAAAATTGCAGAAAATCGTATCGTGAAAGTATCATCATATCATACGGCTGATCCCTGGGCCACTCAGTGCTTCCCCCACTTGGCTTTGATTTTTCGGTTGAATGAAAATGGAGCTACTAGGACAAGGCACAGGACTCGTTATGAGGATATATGCATGTGTGGCTTGCAGGGACAAGGAGCACAAGTACCCTCAGGCTTTGGTGGATAGTGGAATGAGTGATAGTATCTAATCGGTGGCTCTGGGCCTGGCAAAAGCTTGATGATATTGCGATAGTTTTAGATACGAGATTCTAGAATATTTAACGCAGCATGCTAGGTCATGTGGCTAATCTCGGTTAATTGCATAACGTAAAAACAGGGCTTTACAACCTATTTACAGGCTAGTAAAACGAGTTCAATCATTTGTGGTTCTTTTTTTGTTCAGTTCAGTTTAGTTTTTAGTTTTTAGTTTTTGGTCTTCTTTTATGGTTAGTACTTGGTACATTTCGATTAGTTTTGCTTCTTGTTTTATATATACAGGTTTTCTTTTTGATTTCATGATGCTTTCCCAAACCGAAACAAAAGCTTGCCTACTGTTGGCCTACGAATATTGTTGCTGATATTGATGGGCTTGATTATGAGTCTAAATATACATGAATATATAGGGATATAACAGGGATAAACGAGTCTTGAAGGCTGATGTTTCCGACACAGAACACATTACGTACAGAGATATACATATATATATGTGTGATTTATCTGGAGGACAAATGAGGGTTAGTTTCCGAACGAGAGACCAATGCGGGTTTTCAAAACATTTACAGAGACAGCAGAACAGAACATAAACAATTGGAAATTGGACAATGATGGCTGATTTATAGTTCCCTATTTATGATTTCTGATCTCCGGCTAACTGATCTAACTCCAATTTCCCCCACAAACAGATCTAATCTCTCCTGGTTATCGGGCACTTTTCAGGCACTATTTCAGTTCATTTTTGGTTCATTGTTTTATAAACTTTTATGTTGGCAGTAGAAGTTGTTGGTTGGTTGGTAGGTTGATTGGTAGATTGGCAGATTGATTGATTGGTTGGTTGTTAGGTTGATTGGTTGTTGATAGATCTCTAAAAATACTCACGCATATATAGCTAGAAGGAACTTTCTTTGGTGGGTTCTTACACGGCCGGGATTAACCCGTTTTACTAGTCTTGTATGTTTGTAAATGAGCCAAGTTTCACGAAGGACATTCGCCGCAGCATTTTTCAGCTAAATTTTGGTTCAAAGAAGAAACGTATACAAAGGTAATTAGAATGCAATATATATGTGGATATACATGGGGTGCGTAGTGGGCAGTATCTGGGTTTCGTCCTTCGTCCGTCGGTGGGTCGGTCCGTCCGATACTCGATCCTTCCGGCCGTCTTGGAACACGATCTATATACCCTTTTGGTCAACTGCGTGTCCATCATGAAGTTGTGCACATGCTTCTCGGCACGGGTCAGCTCCAGTTTCCGGGAAACGACGGCCACCAGGAGGGCCGTGCAGCCGGCGCCCTGTAACGACGATGTGGAGAGTGGTGAGACATTGCCTTTCGATTCGAGTTTCGCGCTCAACGGCGGTGAGTTTTCTAATCGAACCCATTTGCCTTATGGACCTGGCACCCAACTCCGGTTTATGCCTAAAGTGTGCTTTTAAAGTCGATTTTCTTGATGGGGATTTGTATAGACATAGACAATCAACCATTTTTTTAATAGTCAATATGATATTATTACAAACTTGACCTTTGTCGATCAAATATCGATCGTCTTTAAAATAATCGATAAATAATCTAATTTTTCAAATAATCAATAGTATAGTAATAAACCTATTTTTCAAATTAAACTATTTTAGATATAATATTGATCGTCTTAGGAAATCGATTGCCACAATAAAACATCGATTCAACTTTTAAAATTAATCGATATGGGATTATTAAAAATTAAATATTGATCATCTTAGTAAATAAATGGCCCTACTAAGAACATCAAATCAAGTTTTAAAAGGACGCGGTATGCAGTTGTTTCAAATTAAACTAAATTCCATAAAATATCGATCCAATTGGTAAATCGATACACTAGTAAAAACATTTTTTTATGGTCTATTTAAATGATTGGGAAAAATATTACTATTTTCGAAACAATATCGAGCGTCTTGGTAAATCGATTTTACTACTAAAAACATCGATTAAAGTTGTGCAAATAATTGAAATATATTTCAATTAAATTCTCTAACTATTAGTTAAGAATTATATTATTTTAGAGAAAATTGCCTTAAAATTGTTTTGAAATTCTGATAGTAGTTAAGTTTACTCAAAAGATTTGCTTAAAATTAAGGAAAGTGAAGTGCTCAAGCCAAATGTACTCGAAATTAGCAAATTAGCTTAAATTTGCCAATAGTTAGAGGCAATTTTCCTAATTGTAACGGCGCACACACACACCCCCACACACTTCCATTGACGATGGCTCATTCGGGGTGGTTGTGTCTCCAATAGTTCTCCGGAGTTGGGTGTCCGCCCGGACAGCCATCTGTAATGTCAGTTGGTTATTTTCACTTTTGATTTATGCATTCAAAATGGGAGTTGTTGTTTCTTTCTTTTTTTTTTTTGTTTATCGAGTTATAGTCCAGAACTTGTTGTTGCTCTCAGAATTGATTAGAGATACTGTTATGGGTGTTACAGCGTGTGTATGTTATGTTTTTTTTTTTCATATAATCTTTTCATTTTTTTGCTTTCTTCTTTAATCACTTTGTTATTTTTGTTTGCTTCTCGATGATTTTTCACATCAAATGAACGAATGAGTGAGTGATAGAGTGAATGCGTGTGGATGAACGGATGAACGGATGAATTCCGATAACAACTTGCTGTTAGAATTTAGAGATGGTTTAGATTCGATAATATTATTTGGGGGATTAATGGATTTTACTAGGGGGCACATTTCTATATATGTAGTATTACAACAGTTAGAGGTGTCTGGCAGAGATATACAAGATAATACACACATAAGTACGAAACGATTAGCTATAGGAAACAAAGTTGAAACCATAAGTCACAATTCATAGTCAAGTAGTTGGGAGCGCAAATATACGAGTATTTAAAGTTTACGTTTAGGCATTGTTTTTTGTTTTATTTATCATAGCTTTACTGATAAATATCTCAAAAAGTCTATTGAAATGAATATAAAAAAGCGTTTAGGACTTGGAGAGAAACTAATCGAAGTCAAAATCGAAATTGAAATCGAGTTTTAGAGAAGAGAAAGTAAGCCACGCAGAAGCGCAGAGCTTGATAAAAGTGGAATTATAAGTAGATAGATTAGAATAGTTGGGTAAATAGGAGGCGAAAGAGGTATAAATATATTAATTTTTATAGGCGTGTGTACTAATAAGCACTAGAACCTATACTAACTCCTATTTTCTCTTGAGTTTCTTTTGGTTTTTCTCGGGGAAAATCGCTTCGCCTAAGTACATGCAGGAATCTCCTGAGCTCTCTTCCTTTCGGTGGGTCAACTAGGTTATTTGAATATATATATGTACAATTTGCTAGGAACATAACGATTTAGATATGGATTCAGCATTTTTTTGGGATATTGGTTGGTATTTTTGGTATTTTTTTAGTGGCGGCGAAAGGGCGGTTGTGGTGGGCGGAATAACATTCGTATGCAGTTTATGTAATTATTTACACGTGATTTTGGGCTGAACATTAATAATTATTAGTTCTTTCTTCTTTTTTTTGTTATGTTGTGTGCAATTTTTATATATAATATTTTGTTTTGTTTTGTATTTTTTTGTTGTTGTTTAAAAACTCACCATTATTCCTGTACTGACAGCGATACCACGTCCACAGTACGTATTCGGAACAATATCACCGAAACCAACACTCAAAAATGTTATCGCTATCAGCCACATTGCATTCAAAAGATTCGCATGTTCTTCGTCATGAAATCTGTTGTTCCATAAATGTCGGGTGGAAATATATATATATAGGTATTATATATATTTTTGAATGGATTTTTTATGACATTGTTTATGGTTTTTATAGATTTTTTTGTTTGCATTTGCAACGATCAGTTAAAGTTGAAGTTGAAGTTTCATTTTCAGTTTCAGTTTCAGTATTTTTCAGTATTTTTTCAAAGGGCAAATTGTATACACGCGTTTTATTTTTTTAAATGAAAGGGAAAGAGAGATAGAGAAAAATATCGTATTGTTGGCTTAATGTTTGAAAAATAAACTATAAGAATCCATTAAAAACTAAACAGGCATATAGGTAAAATGAGCTTAAATCAAAAAGGAACCAAAGAAGAACATCAAAACAAGGAACAAACGAACAAATACGGTAAAGTAAACGCAAACGTCAACGTAAGCGGAAACGGAAACGAAAACCAAGTAAAGCACAAAGAAAATGTGTGTGTAAGTAAAGGAAAACTTTGAATTTGGGCATTCGGCATATATGGGGGAAAACGGGGAAAAACGGGAAAACGGTTAAACGAGATTAACAAGAAAACTGGACGAGTAAACGGGGTGAGAGAGAGAGATAGAGAGAGAGAGCAGCACACACACACGCACAGTTACAGTGGTCAACTTTTGGTTGGAATTTAATTGAATTTTTGTTTTTTTTATTTAAGGATTCAATGATCGTTAATATATATATATATATGTATATATGTATATATGTACAGGGGGTGGGTAATGTATACATATCCTGTACATGGCATTAACATTAAGTGAGAGCAAGTGAGATGTTGGCTTATTGCTTTGCTTTGGGTTGTTTGATTTAAGAAAAGTAGAGTATCTAGGGTGCAGAAAGTCATTAAATTTAATTTCATCTTCACCCACACACTCGCACACTGCCACACACGCGAGCCAACACACACCCACAGAGACCTAGTTAAGTATGTACATTAATAGAATTTGCCTGTGAGCTGTCAGAAAAGATTTGTTTTGATTTTGTTTTTCTGCCTTTTGCTTTTTGCCAGGAAGCAGAAACTTTTCTCTCAGCTTCCCTTTGTTGTCTCCGCTCTGTGTGTGTGTGTGTGTTTTATTTGTTTTGTTACATTTAGTTTTAAAACAATAAGAAAAAAGAGGAAAACTAAGGGAAAATAAAAGTTACATTGTTGCTGTTGCTGTTTTGTTATCGGCTTCTGGTTCTTTTCAAAACAAAAGTTCAAAAATTGTGACACTCACACACGCACGCTCTCTACTCACACATGTGCCTCTATGTACATATATTTAAATACATCATAATGTTACGCACACACACACGCACACGCACAACGTTTTGGGTGTACTATTTCCTTTTTTTTGGTTTTTATTTTGTGATGATTTACAACAGATTGCCAGAGTGTGGGTGTGGGTGTGGGTGTGATGTGTTTGTGAGAAACAAAAAACAGAGATAGAGATATCAAGAGAGTTAGGAAGAGAGAGAGAGAGAGAGGGGTGAAGAAAGAGAGGGGGAGAGAGCGAAAGAACTATCGCTTGGCTTTCCGCTTTTTTCGGATTATTTTCGTTGGTTTTCTCTTGATTTTTAGCGACGATATTCGGGGGGGCAGACAAAACGGCATCAAAAATATACATATAGGATGTGCGCTGAAATGTATGCTACGAAAAATGAATATGTGAGTGTACAGTGTGTGTGTGTGTGTGTGTGTGTACAGTGAGTGTGACCTGCCTGCCTGGCTTGAATTTCCAGTTTGAATTTACTTATATATATGTATTCATACCCAAAATGAGGGCGGAGGGGTGGACTGGTGGAAGGAAGACAAAGGAAAAAAAATATAAAAGCTTGATTTGGCAGGTACAATTACTCTAAAATTCCATATATGTATATATATATATATATATATGGTATAAGCTGTATGCTATGGCGCCTTGATGGCGCCTACGCCTTGGGTACCCTCCACCCTCCAGCTCCTCCTCCTCCACCCCCTTCGCTTCCCCCTCTTTAACCACCTAACATACAGTATTTCCTTAGATTTCTCATATTTAGTAATTTTTATGCATGATTTTCTGGCTGTTTGTTTGTTGTTGTTTTTGTTGCTGTTGTTGTTCTTGAATGATGATGTATGCTAGATTGTTGTTGTTTTTATTATAGATTTAGTTGTATTTTTTATTGCAACTGTTCTGTTCTGTACTGTTTTCTAGACTTTCGTTTTAGTTTTTATTTGGTTTAAGTTTTATTTTTTTTTCTATTTTTTTTTGCAGTATCATAAATGTTTTTTTTTTTTTGTATATATTTCTTTTTTTTTTGCTGGTAATTTGTTGTGGTATTTTTTGGTATTTTTGTTCGGTATTTTTTTGGTATTTTTTGTTTGTAGGAAAATACTTACCACCATGCCGCAGGTGAGGGTGATACCGCGTCCACAGTACGTGTTTGGCACAATGTCGCCATAGCCGACACACAGAAATGTGATGGCCGTTAGCCACATGGAGTTAAGCAAATTCGCGTGCTCCTCATCGTGGAACCTTTGATTGTTATCGGTATCGGTATCGCATCGGTTATCGTTTTTTTTTCGAATTTCGGCATGCGTTTGGCATTCGAATGAATTTTTGTTGTGGGAAATATATAGGGTATATACGAATTTCAATCATTTCGTTTTGTTGTTCATTTATGATACGTTTGTTTTTTTTTTTTTTTTTTGTATTTTTTTAATAGTTTTTATTGATTTTTGTTTAGCCATTTTTATGCGTTAGCGATTTTCAGTATACAAAAATATATTTATATATATGGTGCGTATTCAAGTTGCGGTTCGGTTTCGGTATCGGTTGTTTTTGGTAATTCATATATTCGATTTCATACATTTTTGTTGGTAATTTTTTTTGCAATTTGTGGATACAGAAGTAGGGTGAGAAGTGGAGTAAACAAATAAACAGATGTGAAATTATGTGAACATTTTTTTGTTTAAATTTTTTCTATTTAGGTTTTTGTTTTTTTTTTATGAAGTAAATCATGAATACAATTTTTTCCTTTTAAATCATTTTTAAGAAATTTTCCATGTACGAAAAGAATACACATAAGTACAACAAAATTATAATACAAAAAAAAAAAAAAAACAAATACGAAAAACCAAGAGCAATAAAAAGACAACATTTGATAAGGAAAAATAGGAGGAAAAACTAGGGAAATAAGAAGGAAAATATATAAATTTGCTTTATCTTTTTGGATTGTTTGTTTTTATATATAATTATAAGTCATAAGTCCTCAATATCAAAAATAGGAGCGAGAGATAGATAGATTGAAAGATACAGATATAGAGATAGATAGATAGTTTTTTTTAAGGGAGCAGGGGCAGGGGCATAGGGATATATTATACGAATATTTTAGGAATATACAAATGACATGAATAATAGTGAATAATTATATAGTTTTTTGGATAGCTTGGCATCGGCATCGGTTCAAAGCCTCCTCTCATCTTACTCCTTCCTACTCCTCTCACTTACTCCTTTATCTTTTGAGCCCCATAAGGACTCTCCTCCTGCTTGATTGGTATTGAAATCGGTTGGTGGCCGGGACTGGGAATGGGATTTGTTCGGGTCTTAAGCGATAACTCTTGATCTGAGTGGAACAGGCGCAGACACAGCTCACACACTCGTGCAACTCTACATGCAAAATGACTGAAATGGCCCATCAGAGAGTTAGCCCCTCCCGAAAATCGCCCCGCCCACAGTTCCTGAGCTGAAGAGGCTTACCACCTGAAGCCCTAGAGACGTGCCCACTAAATGCTGGCCAGAGGCGTACGCAACAGCAGGGGCTTTACTTATTTACTTACGGATTAAAATTACCAAACAACATCTACAGTTTATGTTTCAATCCAACAATTTTAAGTTTTTACTACGAGATATTACACATCTTCACAGGTTAATGTAATTTAAGGAAATTAAATATAAATATTCGATCTAACAGAGGTTCATATCGGATCCCTTTTGCCTTTTTGCGTACGCCACTGTGCTCAGGCATGCAGTGTGCCTTCCGGCATTGCTCCGTTGGGCGCCATTTTTCGAAGGGCGAGTGAGTGTGCGGGTGTGAGTGTGTGAGAACTGTGTGTAAATGTGAATGCGGATGGTATAAGCAATTTGCAAAGGAAAATCATAATGAATGCCAGGAGTCCTTGTTGTAGGTATGTGTGTGTGTGTGTGCGTGGTGTGTGTCTCGGTGTGTTCAGTGTTGGTAAACACTCTCCTAAAGCCGCACAAATCTCGTGTTTCCTCCCCTGCAAACCTGCCTTTTATCCTAACTCACAGAGATTTGATCCGAGCTGAGCAGCATGCATGGGTGCTTAGGATACATTTCCAGGATCTCCAACAATACGCACATACACATACACAGACACGTACACGTACAGACACGTACAGACACGCAAAAACATGAAAATAAATATGAAAAAAGTACATTTTAAGGGGAGGGAAAAAGCTCCCAGCTAAACTGACAGATCGGAAATGAAAAATTCTACCAATTTCTACGGAATAACATCGATATACAAATATAATACGGATTCCGAAAGAAAATTCAACAACGTTACGAGAAAATACATTCTATAGACATATGTAACGTAGTGTGTGTTTTCGTTTTGTTTTGGTTTTTTTTTTTTTGTATCCTTTTCCTGCTGTTGAGATTGAAAGAGGTTTGTGGGCTTTCGTTGGCTGTATTTATTTTTCATTTATACATTTCCCACAGAGTCTTCATTTGCTTTATTCCAGCCAGTGCCAGTCCAAAAATAATACAAAATAATCGAAAGTGAAACACCAGAAACATCATGAAATCGAGCTGGGGATGATGTGACACGCGAATCAATACGTGTCACTCATCCTGATCGAAATGAAATAAAATGGAAATCAAATCGAGAATACTATTATTATTATATAGTCGAAGACTAAGCAGGAGCAGAGAAGAAGAAGAAGATGGAGGAGGTCCTGTTGTGTGTCTGTGATTGTCCGACTGTTTTTTGATTTAGTAACTGAGAACAGCTGGGGGAATTTTCGTATTTTTATTTATCTGTTTTCTATTTTTTTAATGCATTTTGTTTTGTAGTTTATATTTGAAACACGAAGCAACAATAATGACAACAGCAATAACAACAACAGAAACAGCAGTGGCAGCAGCAAGAATAATGGAGTGGTAGTGGTGTTTGTAGATGCTAAACGGAACACAACAGCCAGCTGCTTATCCGTTCTCAGTTCTAAGACGAGACGGGATTTTTGTAATGCATTGTTTTTTTTATTTTATTTTTCTCATTTTGTTTTTTGCTTACTTATATCATTATCTTGAGCAAAGGAATTATATAACTGAACAATTATGTAAGAATGTTAGAAGATTTTCCTGCATTTCTTTTTCCTTTTTGGTGTTTTTGTTTTATAATAAGTTTCCTTTTTTTGCTTTGGCATGTTATGTTTTTTGTGTTTTTGTTTTTGGTTTTCCCAAAACTGCAACAGCAACAACAACACCAACAACAAACAACAACAAAAAATATATAAAGAACGTTGTCAAACAAATTAAATTAACTAATTAATTTTAAGAATTACAATAATTTAACTCAACGATCAATTATGAGATTTTGAGAGCAAGGGCGAGAATAGGAGAGAGACAGAGAGAGAGAGGGTCAGAAAGGGCCACAAGGGAAAGAGATAGTTAGATAGAAAGGACAAAAAGAGAAAGAGAGAGACAAATATAGAGATTCTGAACTGACAAAATCTTCAAAGAAGCTAGAAAAAACTGTCGAAGAAAAGTAAGAGCAAGAGCAAGAGAGTAACACGGTAAGAGAGCAAGAGAGCAATAGAGCAAGAGAGCAAGAGAGCAAAAGAGCAAGAGAGCCAGAGAGTAAGAGAGAGAGATAGGGAGCCAGATATAGAGAAGAGTCAGAACTAGCATACAACGTTCAAAACACAAAGAGCCAAAGTCAAACAAATCTAAGGAAATGAAATTTCAAAAATGGGATTTTTGGATACGAATATTTATAGTATATATATATATATATACATACATATACATATATACAGATATATGCATATATATGACATTCAATTCAATTCTTCTTATTGCATTCTCCAATTCTACACGGTGTGTCTGTCTGTGTGCTGTTGTTGTCATTGTTACTGTCCACCCCCCAGGACTTCAATCAACGGTTTATCGAATATATATCGATAAATTGTCAGTTGTCAAATGGGGGAATCGAACAAGTGATGATGGGGGGAAAACAAAAACAAAACGAACCCAGAACAAGCGAGAAAAGTGTAAGTAAAAAAAGCAATCAGCAATCAGAGCAGTAACATTGTATGGAAAATTGGGAAATCGGGAAGGGGGTTTCCAAGGGTGGACCAAATAACACAAAACCAAAAAAAAAAACAAGCGAATCCGAATGCCAAATGTAAATAAATTGAAACACATGCAAGCATTATCCATTATCCAATCGTTCGCTACGTGACAGTGACAATTGCATTTCGATTGTAGCAACCGTTATGCTGCAGACTCGCATTCGCATTCGTTAGTTGCTTTTTTTTTTTTTTGGTTTGGCTTGTTTTTTACTCTTTTGTGTGTGTGTGTTCTTTTTTTTTTTTTTTGATAATGCAAGCTACATGTAAATTCTTTAAGCCAAATGCGCAATCGGTATGTGTTTTTTCCTTTTGTATTTTATTCTGTAACCCCCTCCCCCACCCCGTCCCACTTTCTTTCTATACAAAAAAAAAAATTGTAAAAAAAATGCTTAATGAATCAAGGAATACGAAAAATAACCACTTGTGACAACTGTGAACGAAGAGAGTTTTGAGTTTGATTTTTTTGTTTGAGTCATTTTTGTTTTTTGCTATGCTTTTTTGTTGGAGAAGACATTACGTAATGCTTGGCACATACATTTATGTACATACATACATCGATATAAAATACATACGTTTAAAAGTTATGTCAAAGTATTAGTAGTAGTGGCAAACACATTGAATTCGAACGGTAAAACGGTATAACGGAAGTGGCAAGAACGCAAAACGGAGTACGGAAAACGAAAGTTAATTGGAATACAAAATAAAATCCAAGAAATCGAAAGCAAAAACGTCAACTCAAAAGCTTGGTAATCAAATGTAATTCAAATTAAAAATTAACACAAGTATAAATATCATAAATATATATATGTAAGTATATAATATAATATAGAGTAGGGAGAAGTGGGATCATTACCTTTCGCACTGACGCAGTGTCCAGGAGGCGATGATCCACAGCGAGACCATGAAGACCAATAGAACCGTTCCCGGGCATATTGTCATAAGAGTTTTTAAAACGAATCTGAAAAGGGGATATAAATATATAGAAATATAGAATATATAGATAAATATATAAAATAATATAATATTAGTACAAACAAGTTAAGGGTTGGTATTATTTTAGATATTAATTAACCAATTAATAAGCTCTTGAGTTTCTCCTAGATTCGATATTCGTTGATAGTTTAATTTTCGATGCATCAAAGTTTTCGATATATTTCGATACACTAATATTTACATTATATTTCGATATATCAAAGCTTACGATATTTTCGGTATCTATATTCGATTTGAATGTTCTATCTTATATATTATAAGCAGCTTTCGTTACTTTAAATTATACAGATAAATATTATTTTGACATTCATTCGATTTGCACTCACCTTGTGTTAAAATTAATCCTATTGAGAGCGCCAATGCTCCGTGATGATGCGTCTGTGAATAGCTTTGAATGCAGCAGCATTACGCGGCAGATTAAATATAATCGAAGGAACATAGGTAATGATAAAGCTACGTCATATGGCACCATTTCGGTGCCAATTGTTTTATTCTTATTGGCCAATTTCGTCGTCCACTGGAAATAGTATTCGCCAGGAATTGGATGTATAGCGCATATAAAAAGTTCTAACCCTATTTGACTAATTCGTTGCCATGTCATTGCGATCCTCCAATCGTCGGCGCAGTTATCTATCATGAATAACTGTTTTGATTTTTGATTATTCGATTTTGATTGGATTCGATCGCATTTTTAGTTTCGTTTTACGGTAAAGACAAGAAGGGAAGAAGAGAGAAAAGAGAACAAGTATATCATTTATTAATTATAATTGGAAATTTATTGATTCGATTCGGTTTTTTGCGACTAAACAAAAATGAATTACACTCAAATATATACGAGCATGAATTATTTGACAAGTACAACGTCAATGAGGTGTGTCTGTGTGTGTGTCTAGGTGTGGCTGTGGGTGTGGGTGTGGGTGTGGGTGGAGTTGTGGTTGCAGGTGTTTGTGTGTGCCTAGGTGGGTGTTAATGGCTCATGTACTGCAGGTTGCAAGTGGTGGCTGAAGGTGGTAGAAGCTATTCCCAAGTCAAGTTCAAGTATCGTAAGCCATTGGGTATATATAGAGGAATATACACAGAGAGAAAAAACACAAAAAATCTGAAATTAAATTGAAGTTTCGAGCTGGTGTTTATATTGATTTAAAATATAGTAATTAATAGAGACAAAGCCAATTTTTATCAAGTACATAAGCGCCAATTTGAATTGGGCTCCAAATTAAGTTGAAGAAACTTATAATTTTGCATATTTAATTTGATCTATTTTTGTCCTTTTTTTTCTCTGTGGTATGTGGAATCTCCTTTGAAATTCGGTGGGTGTAGTGGGACATAGAAGGGTGTTGTGCGTGTGTGCGTCGGTGCATGTGTGAGTGCATAGTACTTACTAGAAAGCAGCGTGCGTGTTCTCGTGTAATTAGCACATATTTCACTCGATTTCGTTCTTGTTTTCTTGGTTGCTTGATTGTTTACCTTTTTTTTTTTTTTGTTACTTTTTTCTTTCTGAACTGTTCTGTTCTCTGTGGCTCTTTTATAGCTTTTCTAATTTCGTTATCAAATCAATTTGGAATCGAAGCTCAAATATCAACCCGATTAGGACCCACAATCCCCATAATTTGCAGTGCAGTTAGGCCAAGCTTTATCTATATCTCATATATACATTCATGTTTATATATATTTATATATATATCACAACATCTAGGCAGAGAAGTGCTTGGACTTTGTGTATTATTCGTTTTTCGATGGTACAAAAGCATATGAGGCATTCGCAAGTTAAGCCGATTAAGCTGATTAATTGAGTGATCGATTTTGGTTAGTGATTCATCGGACTCATCGAATAAATTCGAAAGGCGGACAAAAGTTAGGTCTCTCCTATGGGTTCATGAAATGTATATATATTATCACAAAGTCCTGTGTTCGACTCGATTAACTCATTTCTTCCGATGATCGCTGGGAATTTGGGGTGATAGGGATGGGAGTTGAATGTTTGATAGTACAGCTATCGATGTACAATCGATATATATATTCAGTATCGACTTAGCAATGAGAATGCTCATATGTATGCGTAATGCTTGTGTATGTATGTATATGCATGTATGCTTGTGCCCATGTACATCTATGTTATGTAGTTGCGAGCCGATTGACAATCGTTCGATTGTTTTTAACACATTTATCGCCAGAAAGCTCTCTTTATGACGCGATAAGAAAGATGTTTTGTGGGAATTACAAGCGAGTTCAATAACAGCTCAAATTCTTGCCAAGACCAAGTGAAAACCATTCTCAAGACACTACAATATATATTATATACTCTCTCTAATTAAACTCTCATATCTTCTGTATATTTTATTAACTTTCTAATAATCGGAATAAGCGACAAGCTCATCTCATATGAAATCCCTTTAAAGGTGTACAGCCAGAAAGTGTGATATTAAAAATTACACTTTTCCTTAGTATTTTTATAATTTAAGATGTATTTGGAGAGAGAGAGAGAGAGTTATCGACAATCGGCTCGCAAATGGCCAGTGTGTACTGTACAGTAGGACAAGGTGAGATTGTGGTTTGAGAGTGGTTCAAGTGGTGCAAGCTAAGCCACAGTTTTCTGCTTTTTTCTTTTTATTTTCTTGCTTTTTAGCCAAGCAGTTGCCTTTGGTTTTGTTTCGAATTTAAATATTGGACAGCATGTGACAGTTGTATCTTTTTCTGTATCTGCATCTGTGACGAAGGATATATATATATATGTATTAGAAAAAAAAAAAACAGATGTTATATATACACTATAGACACGATATATATTTAGAGTAAATACAGACGCGGGTTAAACTAAAACATCGATTTGAAGTTTGCTGTTGTTGCTGCTTTGGCTTCAGTATGCATTTGGCTATCGGTTATATATATTTATATATATATACACGTATATATATCCGTATATATAAAGCCGATCTAAGTACGATCTATGGTTTATCTACTCTAGGCATGTTTGGAGTTTTGCTTTGATTTGAGTTGGTTTTTGGTATTGTTTTCTGTTTTTGTATTGTTTGCTTCCGTATATGGTACATAACACTATGCATGGTTTTGGTTTTGGTTTTGGTAATGTTTTTTTTTTTTTTTTGGATTTACTCACAAATATTTGAAGTATGTATGGTAGATATTATAATAAGTATTACTTACTGAATTCTGCAAAGCATAATGGAAGGTAATTACATATTAAAAATTTACTTTTAAACATCAACATTAATTTTGGGGGGGGATTATAAACATTTAGTCGGAGTTGTAATTATACATATATATAGAGAGAGAAGGTGTGAAGAATACGAGTTATGGGATTTTTGAATATTGATTCTCGATTTCAGTTTGTATATAATATATATATAGAAAGTATTTCGGCTGACTGACGACTGGTTTTGGTATTGGTTTTGGTTTGGTTTTGGTTTTGATTCTGATTTTGATTCTGATTTGGTTGGTTGACTGGTTGATTGACTGATTGATTGGCTGACTGATTGAACGCTGATTCGAATGACCTGGTTGATTGAATCATGGAATCAATGGAGATGGTTGAATGCGCTGTGGGGATTTTGTTGGGGTTTTAGGTAAGGCATTTGCATTTGCTTTGCTTTTGCTTTTGCTGACTATCGATATTGGTATCGATATCGGTATCGGTTCATCAATTACCAATCCAAATTCGAGCACTGAACACAGGACTTTGTCCCTACAGGCAGGAAAGTTCAGGGATTCAAGTATCTTCCACTTCTCTTCGGCTTGAGGTTTTCTGTTTCAGATTTTCGGTTTTGTTTTCAGAATTTTAATGCTAATAGAGAATATTGTTATCAATCAATGTTGTGGTTAGTATATATAGTATAGTATATTTGTTGTCACTTGTGTTCCTTTTGTTCATGTTCAAAGACGGAATCAATTGAATTACGTACTAGGCAAATATAGTCTATGCTCCCATGCTCTCTACAAAAGTTTTCTAAGTTCCAAAAAACGAGAGATGCCACCACCGACTTCTGTCTATAATTCAGAAATCGGTAGGGATATCTATTTAACGTATATTATATAGGTATTTAACTCATGCCAACAATTATTTTTTCAACACAGGTCTTAACTAAGTTGATTTTTTGTGTTTGGTATAAAGTTTTCTTTTTGTTTTTTTGTTTTTAAGGTAAATAAAAGAAGTAAACTAAGACGAAACCAATAAGAAGTTGAAGAAGAGGAAGTAGAAGTGGAAATTGTATAGATTATATAAATATATAATAGAGTATATATATGGATCATATATATACCAAATATAGAGCAAAATTAAACAAATTATAGTGCTGTACATGCAACTGGTATTTTTTTAAGCGCATATTGGAGATAAACGAGTACGAGAACGATTTTGGTATGGAATATGGTTATAAATTATTGAATCTATATCAGGGGTCACCTGCTGCGACTGCGTTTGAAATGGAAATGAAGGAAAATTACAAAATCAGAGGGCAACAGAAAAGGATCTCTGTCTCTGCTTTGGCGAGAGGATATCGGGGTGTATAGTATAAAGGACAAATCGGACCTTTTGTGGGTACTTTCTCGTTACTCGGATGGATTAAAGCGATTTAGGGCTTGGAAAAATTGAAAACAAACTGTGGGGGTGAATATAGTGAGCGTGGTCAAGGTGATTTGGGTGAATGAGAATGGTTAGCTTTATGTACAGTGTTTCAGCTTTCTTCAACAACAACCAGAAGTTGTTTCTTATTTTTTTTTTGTATATATATTTTTTGGGTAAAATGGTTCACATTATTATTTAATTTTTTGTTTTTGTTTTGTGAAATGAATGGGGGGTTTTTTTATACTGAAAAATGTCCGTAGAAATGGTGGAATGGAACGCGGTCTGTGGGTAACGGTTGGGATGTGATGAACGAATGGCGGAACGGAACGAAACCGGATCATGGAACGGGAAACGTGGGGCGTCCATCCTCTCTCTCACTCACACCAACTACACATGCACTTGACTCGCACTCTCTCGCTCTTCCATACTCTTTTTTAACACTCTCCAGCAAAATCGGGTTGAAATTTTAATATTTTTATAAAAAAAAAAATTTAATATTAATTCTGAATTATAAATAATTAAAAAATTATTTTGCGATAACACAGTATCGTTAATGGTTCGATACTTGATGCAAAAGTCGATATACAAGTCGATATTTTAACTTGGAAACATGTGAAGGATAAAACGATACATAAAAAATGAGATAAACAGTTTGAAACAGTTTTCGATAAATACGATATTTTAATCTTAAATTCGATATGTTTCAAATTTAAAAATAAAATAAATCCCATGCTTGGGATTGTTTTCAAATACTCATGGTATCAAATTTGATGACATTATAGATAGAGAAAGGAACTAAAAAGTATTTTCCAACTTCAAGGCGATTTTGTTGCTTCTTCGAGTGCTCTCCCTCAATATGCGAAAAATATAAAACAAAAAAGAATTCGATGTTGAATTCGAAATCGAATTCCAAAAATAATGACCGGGATACACAGGAAAACGTTTTTCAAACAGCAAACAAACAAACTAACTAACAAACAAATGTACAAACAAACCGAGATGGCGATGATTTCGGGAATTTGTACTTTTTTTTTTGTGGGAATTTGAGGCGGGGTAGCATGACCATAAGGGGTAGGGGGTGGGCTTTCGGGCCGGGCACAGGAACGGGGGACTAACGGATTATATGGTGACAGTGAGCGAGAGTGACGACGGCAACGTTAAACAGTTAACGATGACGACCATCAGCAAGAACATCAATAACATCTGGAAGAGAAGAATACAATTTGCACTCACTCTCACCTGCACTTCCAAAGCATGGTAAGCTACTATAAGTCCTAAAAGAATCACAGTCGAAACAGATATTAAGGTTTTTAACGCTGTCGAGTAGAACGATGCCTGCGAAAGAGATAGATACGGGTAAAAAGATAAATAATTTAGACACCTTATATTTCTCTATAATTACTCAGAGATTAGATCGTAATTAAAATTTAAAAATCGATAGCCCAAACAAATAAAAAGCTATTCAAGCTTTAATAAATCTGATGACAACAATTTCGATATGCATTCGATATTTGTTGTTCAATATTTAGCGATGTTTAAGTTTTGTTATCGATCATGTGTGCATTTGATCGATAAAAAGATATGGTTAGATTGGAGATATTAAAAATATCGATTTTTGACATGAAAATTGATTTCAATAATCGTAATTTCAACGATTTCAAGTCGATATTAACAACTACAATATAATCTGAAGAAACAAGTTAATGAAATAATACCTTTCTGATTATTTTCGATTATATAATTCTTTTAACGTTAAATACGATATTTTTCGATATTTTTTATAATAAAGTTTTCGATAGCACTCACCTTTGTGTAGACACCGGCACTGCTCAGCTCGTTTTCGATTACCATCACGATGATCCCGAACATGCCCATAACCAGGGCGTAGTCACTGATGCGCTTGCGCTTCTCGAAGAGGGCTTTCCTCTTTCCCAGGCGATAGCCCACATTGGGTTTGTGTTTGGCCGAGTTTGTCGATGGCTTCCTGGACGTATTGCCGCCAGTAAGAGCACGTTCTTCCATATACCTATAGTTTCCGAAAGGAGTATAAAGAGAACGATCAGCTTGGGCCCCGGACTCCGGCAGTTCACACTCACTACTCCACTACTCCCTTACCCAAGGACACTCCACAATTGGTTCCACTAAATCGATTTAAGACTACGTTAATTGGGGCAAATGGGGATCTAAATAGGTAGGTGAGTATTGTCTATGTTTAACTGGGTTTCTGTAAACTATAAAGACTAGATTAAACATCTATAGGATGTATTTTTTCTTAAAACATAACAATGCTTTCTTTTCTTCTATTAATAAAAATATATTCTGGGAAGCCTTGTAGGTTTTCTAGTAATTATTTTGTTCTAGGAATCTGATTCTATTGATTTATGCTTGGCAACTTGAATTCCCTAATTTTCCTTCCAGTTTAATATACATTTTTAGCCTCCTTTTCAACATTCCTGACTCTCCACAGATCGCTGACTAATGCCCAGGCTGGGGCTCGACAGGCACGGGGTTATCTCGGGGGTTAAGTCAACCCAGCTCAAAGGGAACTCAACTCACAACTCAGCTCCGAGTATAGTCGTCGTCGGCACCTTAATAAATCTTACGGCCTGAATGACAGATTTGTGTGTTTTCGCTTTGCTCCGGCTTTCCCTAAATGTGTCATATCAATTTGTATCTTATGGATTCGCACACTGGGGGGCACTCTCCGAGAGTCTGCCCTACCCTTGGCTCGTACATATGGATGAGCAAAAGATGGCCAATAAAAATTGTGCTGACAAAACATATTGAGGAGGGCTGTCCTCTGTCCTCGTTTCGATGCCCACATAGCCCATAACATGGTGGCACACTGACAGTAACAGTAACAGTCGCAGTCATAGCCATCGGTACATGTGTGTATAGCCATCCATCCGGCCCCCCATTTGTCTCTCAATAAACTGCTGAACTGTGCCAAATTGCCAACGTGATTGCAGGAAAATATCCTGCCATCCAGCGACATTCATAGAGATTTATGGACGATGCTGGACACACAGGACACAGGACGTCCGTGAGCGGAATTCACTTTAGAGTGCTTCAAATTGAATCGCGGGATCAGGTTCTCAAACTCTGGCTCAAACTCAAGCTCTCCCCAATGAATAATTCCCCCTTTCTGGCATTTCTTGTTTGCTTTTCTGCTTTTTCGGTGTTATTCCTTTTGCTCGTCTGCTTTTCTGCTCGTTGGTTCTTTTTGCTTTTCCGCTTTTTGCTTTCCCCCTCTGCCAAAAACATCATTGCGGAGACACTTGTCCTGACATTGACAGCTAATTACTGTCCCCGGGCTATCCATCCATCCATCCATCCATCTATCCATTTATCAGTCAATGAATTGCCCACAGTTACACAGTTATCGTTTTCCATTTCCTAATGTCAGGCATCAGTGGCACTGCACCTTGCCGCCCCCATGACGTACACTGATCGAAAAGTTCGCCACTTAAAAAATGTATATATATAAAAAATAATTTGAATTAAAATATAGGTTCTACAACTTGAGTAAATGAAGTAGAGTGCTGCATATTTTAGTTTTCCAAGATAAAGTTGAGAATTTGAAGGCATGTTTCGGTTAAATGCTCTTATAATTCTCAAATGGAAATTCGGAATTCTACGTAAAAACTTAAGAGTGACTACATATAGACCGTTAATTTCTACAGCTGTTTTCTATTCTATATAAATTCTCTCAGCTTGATGTGATATTAATTTGTAAAAAACATCTTAATTGATAAAAAACTTCCCAACAAATACAGAGTCATATGTCTCTATTCTAATTTATATTCAAATATATAATATACATAAATTGTTTCACTACCCTTCTCTGTAAATAAAAGAAAATTAACTTGACGGCTACATGATTTCTCCCCAGTGTAGAATGTGGAATACGGATTCTATTTAAATGGGTTTGGGAATGTGGGCAGTTAATGAATGTACACTGCTCTATATAGTTTATATACATACTCTACTGACGACTCGGGCTATACATACATTTCATACCTAGGGTAGTCTGAGTGGATACCCACTAGTGCCTCGGCCGCTTCTTCGTTGCATCCAGATGAGATCTGTTCCCGGTTCGCAATGGAAGGTGTTTTCATCGAGCCAGGAATTGAGAGTGTCGACGCCGGTTTGCGGAGCTGAGCAAAATACATACACATACGATTGATTCAATTAAATAATATTAACAAAATTGATTGTTGTGGGTTTGTGTTGTGTGTCTCTGATTAGTGCGGTTTGTGCTTAATCACTAGCATTGGGTGGAAATCTACACAAGTAACTTCTAATTCGTACATACTTTACCATGAAACAGACTGGGCTCTCTATCTGAGCTGGCATTAACCTAATTAATTGTTATTTCTATATGTTGGTAAATGCTCTTATTTAAATTAGTAAGTAATTTTACTAAGTAATTAACCACAATGATATTATGTACAAACATATTCCAAAGAACGAATAGAGGAGCAGAGCTTGTACATTGAGCTCAACCCTGATTTTTCAGCGGAAAGTTAATTATGAAAACGATAATATTCCCGCTCTCTCTCTGAGCAAACTTTATTTTCGGCTCTCTCTCGTGCGAGAGGGAGAGAGCAAAAGTGCAAATATAAAAAAAAAAACTCTCTCGTTCGCTACTATAAAAACCTATAAGCAGGCAAAGGCGTTAAAGGGAAGGCGTTAAGGATAGGGGTTATTTGGGTAAGTTATAACTTTAAATTCCCCTTTCTTTATAGTTTTTGCTTTAAAAAAAATTAAGTTACAGCTTTCTTCCTGACTTTCTCCACCATTTCCATTTGAATAACAAATTTCACTTATGAATATCTCCAATTTGGTTTTCCCTTTGCAACCAACAGCCAGCTCCTCTCCGGAATCCACTCATCTTCCTGGCATCATTTCTTTATCCCCGGAATGACGACATCATGAGAGCCACAGCCACATCCCCCATATCCTGCCTCTTCCTCCAGTCTCTTCTCGATTCTTGATTCGGTGTAAATCCAATTATTTTTGTCTAACCAAAAATAGAAAAAAAAACATATAAAAAAATGAGGGAAAAGTGGAGTGGAGACGTGGATTTGAAAGGGCGGAAGGAAATAAAAAGAAATCCACTGGCTTTTTCCACACAGCTCACAGTTCTCTATCTTCAGATAAAAAACAGAAAATAAGAGAAAGCAAAGCACACCACACAGAGCGTGTGTGTACAATTTGGTCTTCATATTTAAATGAAAACTAAAAGATAAGTAATCTGCTTTCCTACTTGTCCTCCAATATGGGTGTGGTTTTGCATGGGACGCAGGGGGAGTAAGGGAGAGGGAGAGCCAGGGAGAGAGATGGATGGAGAGAAAGAGCGAAAAGGAACGAAAGTAGTAAAAGTCGTAAACTAGACACACACACAGAGTATACATACACTCTCCTACAGAGGGACACCCACAGGACTGCCTAAAATTTAGCTTGGAAATAAAATTCCTTTCCTCCTTTGCCTACTTGCTTCTCCTATTTTTATTTTTTTTTTTTTCTGTCTTCCTTCTGAAGTCCTTCCACTGCTCACTCAGTTGCCAAATCCAAATATTTGTTTTTAAAGAAAGGCTCAGCTCCGTACTCTCCGGGACGTGACTGGGCGGCCCAGCCTGGGCTTAACTTGTACTTCACCTACACGGAAGGAAAAAATATACCACATATATATAGAGTATATGTATATGGACTATGGGAGAGGAGAAAGCTGGCAGGAAGCCAGGGTGCTAAGAGTGCTAAGTACATATTATGATAATCGTTTAATTTCTCAATTTTCACGCAAAATTGAACATGCAGCTGCCTGCCAGATTTGCAATTACTTCGCAGCTCCTTGAATGGATTCGATTTATATTTATTTATCGAGAAATAAATAAAGAATTCTTTGCTTAAAAGAGTTTCTACTTGATTTAAGAGCATTTTTCTTGTCACTTCTGTAATATATTTGAAAATGAATGTAGTATTCCTTGCTTTTAAGTTTAATTTATAGTTTAAAGGACCTTTTTCAAAGGAAATAAGAGCCTGTGCTACCTATATTTTTGTGTGTGTGTAGGGACAACACACAGTTTGTCTATTCGCAAGTGCAGAATGCTGTCGCTTTGAATGGCTTGAAAGCCATAATCAGTTTTTGGCTTTCGCAGTTTGTAAGCAGCCACTCCCCTGTAATGAAAGCCCAGCTGGCCTGCTCCCTTTCAACCTCTGAGTGTGTTTGTGTGTGAATTGGTTTATGCTAAGTAGATTTGCCCGAATGTGCTCCTGCTCCTGCTCCTGCTCCTGCTGGTGCTCCTGCTCCTGCTAGTGCTTCTGCTTCTGCTTCTGCTCCTTGTGCAGTTGCGTTACTTGTGTCACCGCCTAAGCCCGGTTGAAAGCAGATGAGCCAACGTTGACCGACTTGACTGGGATTTCCTGTGGCCCAACACGGGGCGATCATGTGGATAATTTGACACACAGATTGATGGGCGACAGGGCTGGCCTTTGACCCCGGCTGTGTTATCATAATTGAGTGAGTGAGCCAACAAAGGAGCCCGAAGAAGTGTGCTCTCAGGGACTCAACTTGCAGGTGTGTTTTTTCTATAGGTATCTGATTTAAATTGTTTGGTTTAAACTTTAAAGGTTAGTAATATTATCTACAAATATGAAATAAATCTTCGATATTTTTGCGAAATGAATCATTTAACATAATCTAAGACTAAGAAACAAAGATGTACATACAAGGAGAGTTAAGTCCCGAAAGGATATATTGATAATAATATCCAGAAGATGTAAAACTTTGATATATCAAAAAGTTTAGATATCATTTATCGATTTATTGTACATCTAAGATAACTTTAAATTATCGATATAAATTGAAAAATTTAAAGCCTTTAAATAATCGATATAAATCGATATAAATTGATTAATTGATATAATTATATATATAAAAAAGTACTGATTAACAACATTTATTTAAAAGTTCACTCTTTTTTTTGACAAGAAAATTCGTAGTGAAAAACCAGGAAAATTCTCTCAAACAACAAATTTAAAGCAGCTTGTGTGTGTTTGTGAAAAATGGAATTTAAAATTGTTCAGAGGCAGAGATGCTGGCAATTCATTCAACTAAACACGACTTAAAACACGATTCCCAGCCCCAGCAGCAGCATTAACAATCAGCATTTACCCTCTCGACATTCCCGACCAAAATCTGGGAAAGACCTAAAAAAAAAATAGGGCAGGAGCTCCCAGAGAAAGAGAGGGAGAGAGAGAGCGGCAAAAGAGAGAGTCCTCCTGGCACGCACACGAGTGTAAGTATCCGAATGTCGTTGCCACAATTGTTTGTTATCGTTTGTTTGTTGCGTGTCCCTCGGAAAAGCCGCACACACGCACAATCCGGGACACACGCAACGAGGGGGTGAAAGGTCGTCGTCGTCGTCGTCGCTGGGGGTGGGACACACACGAGACCAACGTCAACATCAACATCAACGCCTACTTGTCAGCAAGCAGCGGAAAAGGGTGTGTGGAGGAGATTCAGGGGGCGGCAAATTAACCCTCCCTCCACCCAAAAAAAAAATAAAGGGGGTGCCCTGTCTACATATGCAAAAACAAAAAAAAAAAACAACAAAATAGAGAAAAAATCTATTTTTCGGCTGCCACTGAGACTGAAAGTGAAACAAAACAAATTGCGTATACTCCAGGACATCTAATGTCAATGATGTTAATTGGATTTCCTAATTAAGTTGGAAAGCGTAACTCCCCCCGTTACGCTCACAGCTTAAATAAATGCCTTCGAGGAAGTCATTTAACTTAAAATCCTAACGAGAGCTTGACGGATTCAATGCCCATAAATTAGAAACTCTAATTAAAACCCAAACCCAGCAGCCGAGTCAAACGGAAAAGCCATTGAAGAATTGAATTTTCCCCATTTTCCATTTACCAGAAAAATACATCCAGATGCCGTACAAATGAGCAGAATGTTATATGAATAGGATAACTTATACAATATACAAATAATTCATACAATTTTGCCTGCGAAATGGCATTCAGGGAATTCAATTAAATCTGTGGAAAATTGTTAAATGTGAAGCTATAATAATTGCATTTAACAATGTGCAATCAAATGTAAATACAGCGTCAGGCTAGGAACCAATGAAGCGGCAAATAAATAAATAAATAAAATAAAGTGATCCATAAATACAATTAGCAGAAAATAAGGCAAAGGAATTTCCATTAGTCAAATACGGCATGAAAGCAAAATATTCCACACTTGCATCTCGAATTTTATTAATGGAATTCCCTGTATGCTAAGCTTTTCGTTTGACTTTGAATTTTCAATATTTTAAAAACTGTTCAATTAAATATTTATTAATATTTAGCTTTTTTAATGGATACATTTTATAATTACTCTAATAAATTTTTGATATAATAGTCTGTGCTTCTGGCTTTTTAAAGAGTTGTTTTTCTTTGTTATGTTATGTTATGAAAAACTTTTCAGAGAGAAAAAATTCAAGGTTTTCCGTAGAGCATAGTTAAAAAAACTCTCTCTCTCTCTCTCTCTGTTTGTTTTGCTTTTGAGAAAGATACTGATTGAGAGTGTTTGTTCATAAAAAGCGTGAAAACTGCTCTCCGCCTTTAAATTGAGAGAAAAATGCTAAGCTCTCTTTGAGAGTACAGTCAAAGAGAAATTCTCTCTCTGATTGTTAATTTTTTGGGAAAAAAGAATTTTTAAGAGAGTAAGATCATAAAAAGAGCGAAAACTGCTCTCCTTTTAATTGAGAGAGAAATGGAAGAAAGTGGAACTGAGAGGTTTTTTAGAAAACTTTATCAATATGGAATTTGTGAGATGGGCTTAAGGTGCTTAAGGGAATACAATATATGTATATACCATGAGAATACAACCACTGGTTCATCCGTTAATTAATTAAGTTAATTTAATATTATATAATTAAGTTAATTTTTTTTAATGTTTAATTAAGGTTACTTTCTTTTAACTTTGACATCTTAAAAACTAAAAAAAAAAACAAAAAGTTTGAAAACATTTAAGATACGTTTGAATTTTCAATAGGAATATTTATTTACAGGATGTTATTCAGCTGAAGGACAGATAGTTTCTTACTTTCCCCAGTCCCTGAGTACCCAATTTCAGTAATATTTTTGTCCCATTTTCGTTTCATTTCTCATTTGCCTATTGCCCCCCATTAATTAACCTATTTATCAGTCTCTCATTTTATTTATTAATTTTGTTGTTGTTGTGTGGTTTCTGGTTTTGGTTTTTTTCTTTCGACCGATCACGCACACAAAAGAGATGTTGGCATTGGCATTTAGCCGATGCCACGCCCCGAAATTATTTCTCACCTGCGTTCTCACCTCTAACCGAATTAACATACTCATTGCCGACACACAGTTTATGAGCTTTGCAGGGACACGCATACACACACATAGGGAGGACTCTTACGCACACATGTGCAGCGAAAGGAAATTGGTGGAAATTATCGAGTTTCCTATACAAAACGCGTCCAGCACGCAAAAACGTAACGTAACGAAAGCGAAAGGGAAACGAACTAGGAGAGAATGAAACAAGCGACGAAAATTGGTAACGACCGCTGAGGAGGAAAAAAAAATAAAATCCAAACCTAGGGTTTGGGTTTCCTGAAGTTGTGGAGTTAACGATAACGATTAGGCTCAGATGCGTGCGTGTGTGTGTGTGTGTTTGTGCGGTTTTCCCTTCACTTTGCCTTTGCCTTGGTTTCCGTTTCCGCTCGCCGTTCGCCGTTCGCCTTTCGCCCCTTGTTGTTGCCTAATAAATTTAGCGTAATTCACATTACATTAAGGCTACGTTTTCTTTTCTTTTGCTCCCCCGGAAACCCCTTGCTGTCGCCCTGATTGCCCCCGTTTGCCGAGTGCAGGAAATATATAATGAAGTGTTCGCTTTGTTGAGGCTTAATTAGGCGGATAAGTAATATTTTTGCCTGGCCAGGAATTTCTAGCACAGGGCACGGAGAAAAAAAAGAAAAAATAATAATTATACGCATATACATATATATATATATCAATTAAGAAAGAACATATAATAATAAAATACTAAATCAATTAAAAAATTAATTAATAAATTCCAATTAAAATTAAAAGTTGAATGAAAGGAAATGAACAAATAAGCAATTCGATAAATAAATCTGAAAATAATCGAGTCTATAAGTGTCAAAAATATCGATAAGATATCGATATTTGCCGCACAAGTCTTAATATAAATTTTACCGTTGCAATTAATCGATATTCTCATTGATTAATAAGACTAATATAGAAAGAAAACACGACAACAAAATGAAATTACATTTTACCGGGTACTAATCTAATAATATCGATATTTTTCGACATCTACAATTTTGATATCTAATAAATTAAATTTTTTTTGATACGACATTTATTTAACTTTCCCACTTGATATCATATTATACTCCTGACCTAATTAATTTAACATAATTTATTTTTTTTTATCTCTGTGTATTTAATGTGTGTGTGTGTGTTTGGGACCTAAAAACTTTGAATTACACAATTAGTTCACCCTGAGTGCACAATTCGGTCAGTCCGGGCCTTATGCTGATTATTATTATAATTATTTCTTGGTTAGATTTTCGGCCTTTCATCGCTAATCATATCGGTTCCATTGGCACCGCTCCCAGATCTGCCCGGCGGATATGGGACATATATCCATAAGCTGATATATGGCAAGATGGGGCTGCTGGAGCGTGCCAAAGCGGCGCATTCATTTAATATAAAAAGTGATAACTCGACAATGACAAGGAACATTCTTCTTCAGAGTCCTCCAAGAAGGCGCCTCGAATATATATACATTGATATATATATATATGGCTAATGTCAATGGGCGGGGCGTGTCACTGGGCCGATAAAAAGCCATATCTATATATATTTATATATATATAGTGGGGTAGGTGTTAGCTGGGCTTTGCATGTTGCAGGTTCTTATGATCGAAAATCAATATATCTAACCCTATTGTTACCACATACAGACACACTCACACACACACACCGCCGCACACCTTGGAAATGCGAAAAGACAAACGCAAGAACGTTGAGGTGACTCAAGTGGTAAAAGCTACAACAAAAAAAAAAAAAAAAGAAGCAACAAAAAATAATCATGCCAAAGAAAAGTCGTAGTCGAATTGAAAATTGCCCCAATTGTTTACCTTCGACTTGTGCGCCAAAGTTGACACATTTAGCGACTGCATGATGAAACGAGAACGACAACTAACATATTAAAAATGAAAATCGAGGAGAGAGTCACCCGAAAAAGCCAACAGAAACTCAAATATTTGCCAAAGCAAAAGGTAAATATGATGGCTTAAAGGTAAAAAACAATAACAGGTAAGTAGGTAACTAGAAAAAGGGACATTGCTGACATGTTTCACAGAGAAAACGCATACCTAATTTTAAATATTTTATTTAAAAAAAATATGCAAATATATAAGTTGTAAAAATTAAACAAGTTTCTGATTTATTTCATTAAAAAATAGATTTAAATATATATTTTTAGCTAATTTGTAGTAAATAATCCAGCAAATTGAATGATATTTATAAATAATCCTAATCTTAATTTGTTTATTTAAAATGTTCCATATGCTATATCGAACAAAAATTTTAACATATCGAAAATATCGAAATCGCAAAGTTGAAATATTGATACTTTTGAGAAACATCACAATTGAATACAATTCTTTGTTCCTTTTTTAAATATAATTAAAAAAAACTTGTCCTAATCGCATAATTAAAATATCGATTTATCGACATATCCTTAAAATGTCGTAAAAGTATCGATATCTTGACACTTTCTGTCCTCCTTAAAGCACATTTTTTTGCGCTCTGTGTATCTAGGGTGGCGGCATGAAAGGCTAACCAAATAATTAATAAACAAACGATACCAAATAGACACAGACCCAGTCGGTTTGGCCTTGACTCGAATGTTTTCACTTTTGGATGAGCCGCGCCAAAGGCTCATTCCGGTTTCCACGGAGTGGGCCGATGGCTTTTCCCCAACCGAGAGCTGGACTAGGGCTAGGGCTAGGGCTAGGGCTAGGGCTGAAGGTTAGACCGCGTAAGGGTCGCATGCTCGCTCAATTATCCAGTGGGAAATACAGAAATGCCGACATACCGAGCTACAGAAACTAAAATGCAAATAGCAGACGGACCTTCGGCCGGACAAAGGTTCAAAGGGGCAGCCAAGAGCACTTTGGTTTCATTTACAATGATTTGCTTCCGCCATAATGACAAATGACAGAACTACACACAGCAGAGAGTAACGAAGCTCGATTTGATTCGATTGAAGTTCAATTTGTTGTTGATTTTGCCTTCAGCTTTCTGTCGTTGTTTCTCTTTTTTTTTTGTTATTTTTTTGTTTTTTATTCCATATTGAAAAGGGCCAGGACACGTGCTCGTCCACCCTTCGTCCTGGTGGGTAAAACAATAACAAATAACAAAACTTTTAACTGACGCCGGCGCCGCGCACATGTGCCAAAGGTTGAAAAAAGTATAAATATATATATATATTTAACAGGAGCCAAACCAAAAGGGACAGCCAACCCGGAGACACGTGTCACTCCACGTTTGTATTTATGTGAACCTAATCCCCTCACAGAGAAAAATAATCCGCCAGTCAGGGAAGCATATTTAGATATTGAGAACGGAAAAAACCTGAAGCTATTCAATTCATTAAATCAATTCCATTTCTTTGCTATATAATTCGGAACAAGTCTTTTGTTATACATAAACTAAAGAAAATTGAATATTTAACAAATACAGTAATTGATCGCAATCGAGGAGAAATGTTCGATATTTCGATAATATCACATTTGTAAAAAAATATCCCAATTTATTTCAAAATATGGATATTCTTGACAAGAAGAAAAAGAAAGAAAATATCCCGAAAACTGTAATTGAATTTATATTCCCTATTTGGGAAAAAATTGGTTCGATATACCAAAGAAAATATCGATTTATGGCACATTAATAATGCAACGTTAACATATCGATACAGTATTAAATTATAGAGTTCGAATTTATAGCTTACAAATATTGTTACATTTAAATTTAGTATCGATATATTAATATTTTCATAGATTTCAAGCATTTAAACTATCTACAGAAAAATAAATAAGATTTCGAACAAAATAATACAAATTCAAGTAGTTTTTACTTGACTTCAGATCACAAATTTGTGCGTGAATAAATGAAATCAGATTTTTTTTTTGTTTTATGGCCGAGTCCAAAATGAAATTCGTTAATTGAAAATTCCCCTCAATTGGGCTGGCTCTTTTTTCATTTTTTTATTTTTGTTTTCCACCTTCAATTGCTCGGCACACGCGGCAGAGGGAAAACAACTAACATAAAGGCGGCAGAGCGACGTACGTAAACCCTCGGCCAAATCCCATTTGAAGTGAGTTTAAGGTCTTAGGGCCAAGCCTGATTGAGTAACTTAATAATTCAGAATTGTTTTCAGTCTCGGCCTCGTGGGGATTTGCATCTTTTAAAAGCCGACAGCGTGGACCCATGCGGCGTATGCGTTATCTCTGGTCTGCTGTTCATAACGGCGGAATGAGCAGCCCGGAATCTTGGTCGTTGCCGTTGCCTAATAATAACAACCATAACAGACCAGCCCAGCAGCCACCAGCCAACAACACGTCAATGAAATGCGAACGCTGCCAGAGACAGCGGCAACATGACGTATACGCAATATACCACATCCGCCCCGTTGGCCATTTATTTATGCCCTGCAGGCTGTTATTATCATTTTCAAGCGGAAGATTCCTTCGGTTCGGACCTGGTTATGTTCTCTATAATTCGTAAATATTGATTTGGGAAATGTCTTTGCGACTTAAAGCAAAATCAGAGGTTGTCAGGCGGGACTTCTTTGGGATTTAGCTAGCCTTAACCATATAATCTGACCAAAACTAGTCCATTTGTGACATAACTACAAGGACACAAGAGAAAATGGAGGGATTCCCCTTCGTTTTGTTTTATTGTATGTATTTTTTTGGAGTTTTTCACGTTTCGCTGCTCATTTTGTTAGCTGCGTTTTTTATTTGTTTCCCTTTTTTCAGCTTTCTTTTTGGCGTTTTTTTTTTTTTTTTTTTGATGTTTCCGTTCTTTTTTTTTTTTTTTTTTTTGTTTTTGTTATTTTTTTGTATCTTTTGCTCTTGGCTTGATGCTCTTATCTGCTGGGTGCTTGGCCATTGTTGTTCCTGTCGCTTGCTGTTACAGCCACGTCCTTACATAACAGTCACCCCCAACCACCCCTCCCTCCTCCTTCCAAAAAAGAGCACACAGTGGCATTTGCGGTTTATCAAACGAAGCGAGTTGCATAAGATTGCCACTGCCAGTGCCAGTAGAGTTGACACGAAAAAAAGTGTTGTTACTCCTAGGTTTTCTTTTCTTTTTTCTCCTTTTTTTTGTCAAAAACTGTCAGCCGGCTAAAGGATAACACACACTCACACACAGAAAAAAAAAAAAACAGAGAGAGAGAGCAAGTAAAAGAGAGAGCGAGCAAAGGAAATGTCAATCAACAAGCCGGAACTGAAACTTAATGCAACCGGCTTGGAATTCCAACGGCAAAAAAAAACAACAGAAAGCGACAAACACACAAGGAGGACGAAACACGCCAGGCAAGGAGAAGAGAAATTATATATTTTTTGGCAGGTGAGACCGACCAGGATACCAGGTGAGTAGGAAATGTGGCCATGTGCTTGCCCTGCCGGTTAAATGGCTTGACTTGAGCCAGTCTCCAAGGGCTATTCCTAGGATAACTCTCAAGTTGAGTTGAGGCCCAACAAGGAGCGGGGGGGAAAATAAAGGAAGAGTGAATGCCAGTGGGACAAAGGCGGAAAAGCCCGGCAAAGAGGAGGAGGAAAAGCGAAGCAGCACTGGTGCCACAATGTGTCGTAACTTTCGTTGGAATGCACGAGTTCTGACACACAGCGCGAGGGGGGGACAAACAAAGTCTAATTATATTAATATTATCACTCTTACTTTTACTTTCACCCCTCCTCCTCCTCGCATTTCACTTTCACTTTCACTTTCGAGTGAAATTTACATGAGACGCAGGCCAAGACGACGACGACAGCAACTTATATCGTCCAATACATATATTGGTCGCCTAATGATGGACTTTACTTCAACTTCAACTTCATCTCCCTTTCATTAAATATTCAAAGCCAAGAAAAAAAAAACCGAAAAGTTGATGGTTGAACCAAAAGTTTGAATCACTTTTTGAGCTTCTTCCTCCTTTTTTTTGGCTTGGCTTTCCCTCCTCCGCCCCCCTACTCATTACACACTCGCACACATATTGCAATATATGTACTGCGTACGCACATATGCAGGAAAATCATAAATTTTTGGCCTACGCTTCAAAGTTTTTCCGTTTCTTTTACTTCTTTTATGGCCCGAGCAGCGAGCCCGGAGTAGTATGCTATACTTTTAGCACGAGAGGCTCTTGCCTCAATCGAGAGAGACAGACAGAGTGAGGATATTGTGTAAGAACATTTTTGGGATCCTCTCTTTTAGGGATGATAAAAAATAGAAAATTGATTTTGTTCTATTCAGATTTATGGTAAATTATTAGCTAGTCACATGCCTCGGTCTAGTTTTTCTTTGAACATTACAGAAAGAGAAAAAAATGTTCATTTCAGAGTTAATAATATGTAAATTCTTCTCAAAGTAGAAAAAAATATATAAAATAACGATTTATTTCGACAATGAGATTTATTTCCTTTAAATAGAAATTTGATACAAATATAATTTTAACAAATAAATTATAGTTTTCGGATAAATTTCGATATTATTAATATTTTAACGTTGAATGGGATAAATTTGATATAATAAAGTTTAGAGATATAGAACCCTATTTGATAATATAATTTATAAATATATTTATTTTTCTTAGTTAAATTATGTTTCTATAAAAACTTCTTACATTTATTATTATCACTTTAATTAATGAAACCTTGGCAATGATGGTATAAATCAGTAAACTTGTATTTTTTAATATATTAATATTAATTATAAAAAAAATTGCAGCTTAATTAAGAAATACAAATAACCAAATATTCTATGAAATGTTATTTTTTGTGGTACATCAATAATAAGCTTGTTTAATTTTATTTGTTGTTCTTTTTTCTCCTCCCAAGACAAAGAATTCTTTATTCCCTTTACTGTTCTGTCTTCCCTTCTCTCTTCTCCGCTCGCCCTTGTTTGCGCTACTTTCGCGAACATCTTCATGGAAAGCGCGTTGAGATATTTATCTATGGATGGGAAATATTGTGATATATTACTTTCGCCATTGTTCGGCTTTTTTTCACAGCTCCTTCGCGATACTCTTCTCCTTCTCTCCCACTTTATGTCTTTTTTTTTGTATGTGTGCTTGTGTGTATGCGACTTTCGTTTTGGACTTTTCTTATTTTCTTACTTTTTATACTTCTTTTGCCTTTACTTCTTTTTGACTTGAGGCGATGCTGCGACGTCGGCAGCGACGCTAGCAGTTCTACTCCCGTTACTGTGGCCTACTGTTATTTCAGTTGTTGTTGTTGTTGCGAACCCTTTTCTTCTCTGTTTCTGTTACTGTTTTCTTTTTTCTTTTTTGCCTCAATTAAATCATATTTATTCACCTTATTTCACTAGCTGCTGCTGTTGTTGTTGCGGCTGCTTCTCCTCCTTCTCCTCCTCTTTCGACTTCTTTTTCTTCGTCTTGGGTTTGGTTTGTCAGTTATCCCGTTATCGCATTGTTTCGGCTTTCATTTTCAATGTTTGTTCTCTTCCGTTCTCGAAGCGTGTGTATGATGTGTGAGGTGTGTGTTGTGTGAGTGTGTGTGGGACCGGAATCCGGTAAAAAAAAAACACAAGGTAAACGTGGTAAATGTACCGCTATTTCTCTTTATTTAATAAATATAATCAGCAACGAAAGGATTTCGAAATTGATATTTCACCGACTCAGGCGGAGCACACAGATACGCACGCACTCGAAAAAAATTGTAGCTCGCTTTTCGGTTGCGGTAAACGTAATTGAACGTGTATCGGTAACGGTAACGCGAATTATAACGATATAGGGAACTGTAACTGTAACTGGAACGGTGACTGTGACTATGAATGTAGCTGTGACCGCAGGTGTTATTCTTGTAATTGTTATCGTATTTCTTATAGTTATTGTAATTGTTGTTGCTGTCGCTGTTGCCGTTGCTGTTGCCGTTATTATAATTTTTGCTGCTGCTGTTCATGCCGTGCTGCTTTTTTGTTGCTGTCTGCCGTATGTTTTATTTAAATATTATTTGCTTCAATTTTGTTGTTTAGATGTTAGGTATGTCAATTTTTGTTATTATTATATTATTATTCGTTTGCGAAGGTTTAGCTCATCGGCGCTCGCTACGTCAGCCATGGGTGTAAACACAATACAGAATACAGACCATAGAGTAACTTATATAGAGGCGCACAGTTTGTGCTGTCGAGCAATTTCTCTGCCGGCGTCGACGCTCGCCAGGTTCGAAGTAAACAGCTGGATTCGATTAAATGTTCGAGGCAACAGCGATAGGCTGTAATGTCCTTAAAGCGAACTCATTTGAACTTTCAAAAGATAAAGAGCTTCTAAGCTAACAAAACTATAATATTATAAATATTATTTTTCAAATATACATTTTAAATATATATAAATATACAACATACATATACTAACATTCGCAAGAAAGTCCTGGACAATTTCAGATACTGTCCCACTTCAAGCTCTTCAATGGGATTACCGGGTGGGTCACCCAGAGACCCATGCGACCATGTGATCAGGCTCCGTTCTTCGTCGGACGTCGAACATGTTTGAAGACATGTATGAAAACCTTAGTTGGATGCAACCATGAGAGCGTGAGAGAATTTTGCCTCTATATAGGTATACTCAAGCACACAAACAAAACTGAAACGAAACGAAACGGACGGAATCTTCCAAAGAGCTGTCGCTGTCGCTGTCGATGTCGATGTCGCTGTCGACGTCGGCTGTAAACGGACCAGGTTCGAATTAACTCGACCACAATGCCAGCGTGGAGCGGCAGCGAAGGAGGCGGACGTCAAGGCAGGAGAAGAGAGCTGAGCGAAGAGCGAAACTAACTAACAGTACTAACGGCACCCGATCTCTTTTTCCCCGGATCCGTTGCCAAGCCACGGTTGATAAATAACCGTAAAAATACAGTGCAGCCCCAAAATGTGAGCTACAAAAAATATCCCAAAATACGGTCAAAGATACTGTAGTCCTTAAATACTAGTTATTGTTCTATATATTATTTTATGTATGTACATACATTTATATATACTGTATCGACGATTGTAGGATACTAAAAAAAAAGGAAGACTTCAGAGGATGCCCTGGGTTGAGCTGGGAAGATCATTATTATGGATACTTTTAGTTATGGTCGATCATCTATTCGGTTTTGAGACAATCGATGTGCCTTATAAACCATTTTCAAAGTCAAATAAACCCTATATAAATAAGGCTGTGTTGACGTAAATAAAGCCAAAACCCTATGCATTATATAGAATTAATTAATTTTAATTATGAACTTAGAAGAGTCCCCTACAGTAGAGGCTCTGCTGTAGCGTCATAAAGTGAGCAACTTCCCCGAAAAAAGGGTGTGGGTGCAGTGCTCTTCTTCTTTTACTTGTCGACTCTCTTCCCCAGGCTGTGCTACCGCCTCTTACCGAAGTTTGCTACATCTTGCGCTTTGGCCCCAGATTTGCCTGTCAAACTGTCTTTATCAGCTGTCGCTGTCGCTGCCGCTGCCAGCGTCGCAGTCGTGGCTGCCGCCTCTGTTGAGGCTGAGACTAAGGCTGCTGCAATTGCAATTTCGTTTTCGTTTTCGGCCATAATGAATTGGCATTGTCATGTGTGTTTAATTTGGCGGCACACGAAAGGAGCACTAAGCACTAAGCGGAGGTGTGTACGAGAGAGCGAGTCGGCGCTCTCTCGCTCTCTCCTCTACTGATTTCCAATCCACTCAACTTTGTTAGGCGCTGTCGCTCTGTCCCAGTCTGTCTCTGTCGCTCTAGCTCTCATATAATATGGCCATCTTGCTTGCGCGCACCCACGAATACACACGCACAAGGCAGGAGCACACCCACACATGCAGCTGGAGGCAGCGACGCTGGTGGCGACAGCGGCAGAGGAAGAGTAATGGCAAGAAGAGGAGGAGCCGCTTGAAGCTGCTGTTGCTGCTTCTTCTTCTTTGAACTTTGAGCTTCGCTTAAAGTTTATTCGTTTTTAGTTTTTTGCTCTTCCTTTCATTCCGCTGATAACTAATGGGCATAATGGCTGAATGACACGCAATACGAAAATCAAAATTGAACTTTACAAGTTAATCCTTTTGAGGTTCCACGCACACACACAATGATACTCCTTCTGGGCATTCAAAATTCCATTTTAGAAATCAAAAAGAGAGATGGGTGGCGGAGAGCGGCAGGGAGAGAGAGATGGGGAGAGGGAGCCGAAAAGAGAGCTGCTTTGTCCGTGGCCTTCGGTTGGTCCTGCGCATTGGCCAACTCCGATTTGCGTAAGGTGACGGTCCTCCTCAGCCTTCTTCCTCACATCCTCTCTTTTACCACTTCCCTATCGCGCTTTTCCACACTTCCCCCTTTCTCCATCTTCCAGCCATTCCCAAATGGATGCTCAATTCAAAGTTCCAGCTACGCGATTTCATTGTCATCGCCAATTGCCGCTGCCCGCGTCGTACGTACAAACATACAAACATACATTATACGTACATTGGACTATAGTCACGTTGTTCGGCTATATTTTGTGCATGCAAACGATATACGGGGACGAATAAGGATGTACAGGTAAACCTGGCCAAGGAGAGCCACTCAGAACATACAAATACTTTGAGGGCATTGGCTCAATACAAATCTAACTAAAAAACGAGAAGCCGAGGAAACGCTCCATTTCGCTCTTTTCTTTTAAGATCTCTTTTAAAAAGATCTTCTCTGTCTCACTTTCTCTATAGTTTAAAACAAGATTTTTTTTCGTCATACTTTGTGAGAGATTCGTATTTATCCTCTCCGATTACATTTGGGTGGGATCATGGTTTAAAAATTAAAGGTGGTCTTATCAGCTTTCTCTCTTTCTCCGCTCTCACAGGAGCAAACTCTACAAGAAAGTAGCAACAGCATTACCGTCCTTAACAACAAGAGAAAAGCTCTCTCAATAAGATCACCTTATTTAGTTACATCATGAGCGGAATCACAAGAGAAACAAAAAATAGGGAGACCGCTCATTTAAGTTTATTTTATGTTCAAAATTCTCGTAAAAAAATATATAAATTTACCATAGTAAAGCCTGACTGTGGGCACACACGCCAACGCAGAAGCACACTCACACACGCTCACGCATCCATCACACAGATACGACAGCACACACTCGAATAACGCTCTCACAGATACGCGGATGCGAATGCGAATGCGACTGCATTCTTTGGCGCTGATGAACTGACAAATGAATTGGCCTAGCAACCGTAACAGCTGCTGCGCCACTCCTCATCCTGGATCCTTGAGCCCCGTCCCTGGAACCAGTAGCCTTTAAGCCTTTAAGTCCAATTCCTATGACGGGATTTACTAGGAATCACTTGAGGCCCCGCGGACAATCCAAAAACATATTGTGCAGCCAATTAATTTGAATTGTCTTGTTTTTTCCAACTAATTGGCAACTTGACTTATATAGTGAAGAAAATTTATAGTAAATTGAAATATATATCAAACAGGAATTTAAAAATATGATTTATATCAGTAGCCTTTTTTTATGATTTAATTTATTTGGAGTTTTTACTCTTATAAAAGAGAGAGCTATCTTGATAAATTGTCTTTAAGCTTTCAAATAAATAAATAACAAATCTTAAAGGCTTCTAAATTAATAATATATTTAAAATTACCCATTA
This sequence comes from Drosophila jambulina, assembly GCA_018152175.1. Taxonomy (NCBI): domain Eukaryota; kingdom Metazoa; phylum Arthropoda; class Insecta; order Diptera; family Drosophilidae; genus Drosophila; species Drosophila jambulina. The sequence goes on along the minus strand of JAECXH010000099.1, from coordinate 949,403 downwards.
TATATACCATATGCAAACAGGTCTCAATTAATTTAAAAACTCATCAAAGGATGAATTATTTTTAGAAATATCTTTAAGCTCTCAAATTAAATAAAAAATCTCAAAGGCCCTCAAAGAGCAATATCTTTACGCTCTCCAATAATTACTTATTTATATAAAATAATTAATCTACTCAAGTCTAGGAATATTATATAAATAAACCATAAAATATATAAAAAAAACTTCTAAATAACCTTTCAGTCTTTTAGCTCAGTGCAGCAAAGCTGCTTTAGGGAGAAAACCGTCAACAACTTGTACCTGGGAAATCCCTTACAATGGAATCTACAAAAGCCCCGCCAAAGCCTTATTAAGGAGCCCCCACACACTCATTTAAATAAATTAATGCATTGTGTGTGTGCAATTCCAATTGCCTCCATCATCAATGGGGGGACATCGCACCTAAGTCCACACATTCCATATCCTGAAGTGCCCAGAGTGCCCACCCTTTTCCCGTCCTTTAGAATTTATCCTCTAGTCCACACACACACACACACACACACAATCCTTGCTGGCGTTGTCGAGTCCGACCCAGATATCAAATGGAAATGTCAACGCAAACGACAGATAGTCAAAATGTTGTCATGTCGGATTTTGAATAATTCATTGAAATGAAAACTTTATGCATTTGTCAGCCATTTGCCATTCCGGAATCCCCTTAGCCTCCGTCTTGCCTCCGTCTTGCCGGGCTTTTAATATCAAAGCATATATATATATATATATATATATATCTGGATACCGTTTTGGATCCGTCTTCAGCGCTGGCTTAGGACCTTCTTGGTTGTGTCTGTGCCTCCAATAAATACGAGACCAACTACTTCAAGTGCAAATAAGGGATGAGAATGTCTAGTTGCATTCCTTCTTATGATTTCCAGGAACTAATTTTCCATTTTCCGATTTTCTGAGAATTTTTGGTTCTTTCCCTGACCACTGTGGTAAATTTGTTGGGTGAAATATAAATTTTTTGCACCTTATTAATTATAAAAATTTAGTTTTATAATATTTTTCAATCCATTTAAAAATGTGACCTTAAAGACCCCGTTCAAGTTCTTCGATATTCCATTTCGATAAATGTTACTTTGCCAGCTCATCTCTAACACATTATCCTTAAATCTTTTTTTCAAAGCAAACTTTTATATATATTTTCAAAACCTAACCTAAATATTGCGTTAGCTATCTTATAATCGATGCGTAAATATATAGTTCTCTGCATATAATAAAATATATATTCCTTTAATTATCTGTTATTGTACCTCTCTTAATTCTATCGATAAAATATCTATTTTTACCTATTTTCCTTAACTAAAGTGACGTCTTTAAAGCCCCAATACTTGTGCCTGACAAAACAAATTGAATGGCCAACAAAGACCTCCGCCGGCCAAGATCTCGCCGAATAAATGAATCATCGAGCGACCTGGTTGCACCACAGGTGCATGCCCTCAAAGGCGGGACATCTGGTCGCAATAATCGCAGAGCCGAAACCGAGTCCGGTCCGTTCCGGTTCGATTATACCCGTACACCTTGGCAAATGACTCAGAACAGCTGTAAGTGGATTCGTTTCGCTGCGGCGCGACCTTTATATCGTCGGCGACGATTCCGTGGCCATTCAAGTGGATCGGGGTCCGGGACCCTGTCCGGTCTTTAGTCTTACGGCTCGGGGACAGTCCGCTAAAAGTGCCTCTTGTCATATTTTATTGATGGACACTTGGGCAAACATCTACAGTCGCCTAGCATGCACTTGCTAAGATATACGGCCGGGCACATCCATCTAAACAGGTATATATACTTAAATATATATATATGTATATCTATACATATATATAGGGGTTACTATATATAATCGTAAAGAGCAGGGCATGCTATACCGTATATACACGGTAACAAAAAAAAAAATACAAATAAAAGTGCTCCTAGATTTTCTTCTAAATTGAACTTTCCAGTTACTCCAAAGGAATAACGATATCTCATTGCTTTATCGAACTTATCGATTACATCAAGCTTAAAGTTAACGCTTTTATATAAGGTTCTTTGATTTTTAACTATAAATATTTAATATCGTATTTATATTCTCAATAATATATGTATTGATTTGTTGAAACTATTGATTAATGTTTCTTTGAAAACATCGAAAAATTGATCTTAAACCTAAGTATTCTATAACAACAAATTTTTTTATAGTAACTCCAAAGGTTTATCGATATTATAATGCTTCATTGATTCCGACTCCAAATATTCTATACCTTCTTGATATTCTCGGTTTTTTTCATAATTACTCCAAATAGCATATCGTGATAATTTGTATTACAAATTAAACTTAAGCCAAAGAATCTAACAATTCCATAGCAAACATGTTTTTCCCTTGATTTACTTAAGTTTCTAGTCAAGAGTTATTGTTTACGCAAAATTTTCCGCCAAGTGCAGCCAGGCATTCGAACGGAAAACTGCAGTCCGCGGGTCTTCGACTATTATCATGAAATTTTAAAAAGTTCCTCGTCTATTTTTCGCCGCATAATGCCGAGGCAATAAGTTATTGGGACTATTGGGGCCACCTGGCCAGCATTTTTCACAGTACAAACACAGTCCAGGACTCGACGCTAGCACCTTTCGCTTTCACTCCACCTTTGTGTGTGTCGGTCCTTTGTGCTGGCCGGTCCTGACAGTTGATAGTTGACTTGGTCGATTGAAAGTCCTCGAAATGCGGACATATGGACAAGGACATGGACGTGGACGTGGACATGGGCATGGACGTGAACGTGAACGTGTCACTGGAGGGAAGCTCAAAGGAGTCGTCGTGTTGGCAAAGCAAATAGCAAGCCTTAAATATTTCAGATGACACCCCGTAATACCCATTGGGAGCAGCAGTCTGACTGCATATATATAATATTTATCATCATCTAAATATGCACGCATGTGTTGTTCTCTGCCCATTTGCATACTGTTTGCCTTTCGGCTTTCAGGTTCTCGTATTTGGCATTATAGTACGTATATAATATATATATACTGCGATGTGTGTGTGCATCGATAATTCATCTGAGGACCCCTTGTTCCGTTCTGTTTCTGTTCCCTTTCAATGCCTTATTTGCTTTATATTGCATATGCCATTAATTACGTTGTGGCCATTGTTTAAACAGCCCGCTCTATAAAGAGTCTATATATCTCTGATGTAGCCAACAACACCCTCGGCTCGGCGATGAACTCCGGAAATGAAGGCATAAATTATGGCTCCGAAAAAGAACCTATGCTGACCCTGAAATTTACCCGATTCGATATCCCAAATATTTATATATGTATATAGATTGTGATTATAATGTTGATGAGGCTGCTGCTGTAAACAATATATCAAAGCATAAGGCAGACACCTTTCGATTGCGAACACTTGGGTGAACTTTATGCCTTTATGGGCGTCTTGTTCAGATTCGGCATCCAGTATCTGATTGCGATTCGAATTCAGATTCAGATCCGGATGATGGAATGCCCAAATAGCGCCATATAGACCCTCTTTAAATGATTTCTGTTTGTTTGTTTGTGTTCGTTCGGTGGGAGTCGCCTTTGCGATGTGTTTTGGATCTTGTTTCTGATTTTTTCGCACATTTGCTTTGTGTTATTGCTTTCATTTCCCCCCACAAATGGATTTACTCTCGAGTATCCTGCCCAGGGGCTTCGAAAAGAGGGGTATACTTATTTGTAGTCTATAAAATGTATCGTTCATAATAAAAACTGTTTAATTATTGAAAACTGTGTTGATATGAGAAATTAAAAATTTTAATTTACTTTAATCTTGGAGAAAACTCAAACTAATTTCCTTTTGTCTCTTAAAGAAGCTTATATTTATTTTATAGAATTAATTATTTTGATTATTTAAAATCAATTTTTGATTCTATTTCATTTTTTTTTAATACATCCTGATTCAACATGTCGTATGAGTAATTTCGCTTTAAATATTACTCATACGCCACATAGACGAATATTTTATTACTTTTGATCAATTTTCTTGCATTTTTAAATTTTTAAAGTCTTAAGATAAACAAAAAAAAAAGAATAAACTTACAAAATTTAGGAAAAAATATAAATTTAAGCAATTTAGAATAAAATACATGTCGTATACGTAATTTTATCTAACATATTAATCATACGCCACAGAGACAGCATATATTTTTTTTGTTTTTCTTAATTTAATTTTGAGTAAAATATTTAAACTTATTTGTAAACAATTTATTTTTAACTCTAAAGTCAAACTTAGTCACCCGTCACTTAACCCCTTTACAGGATTTGGCTAAAAGTTTGTGTCACTTTTTGTACCTTTCTGCACACTTTTTGCAGGGTATCAAAAGTTTCATTGCCCAAACTTTTCCCCCAGAGAGGAGCTCCATCGTGTGCGCTTTACTTATTTTCTTCTTATTTTGTTTTTGCTTTTGTTTTTTTCTGCAGATGCTCTGGTTGAAAATAACTTCGAATCGCTCAAGAGATAGAAAGAGAGAGAGGGAGGGAGAGAGAGTCAGAAGAAACCCGGAGGAGACAAAAGAGAGCGCGCGAGAGAGCGCCAGCGATTTATTTATTTTTATAGTCTCGGACGCGGGACACGTGGAAGCCGCCAAACCAAATGGCGAATGGAAATGGCTGAGATAAGCTAGATACGTCATAGTTTCTTAACGCCTGCACTGAGCGAAAATTGTAAATAATGCATTTATTTATTAACAAAAATTCTCATACACTAGGAGCAGCGACGTTTTATTTTTTTTGCTAACAACGATTTTCCAAAGTTTTGATATATTAATAACACCGAAAGAGTTATCGTGCTAAACAAAATTATTAAGTGTTGTCTCTCTTTTCAGGATTATCGCACATATTAATAGGAATAATCTGAATATATCAATTCATCAACATCCACCTAAAAATTATGTATTTGGTATCGATATCACAATGAAATATCTTACAAAATATATGTTGCTGTAAGCAAACAAATTTTAAAGTATTTATAACTTATATATCGATATTTTTATAATTTTTTAATGTATTCTCTTTCTTTCGTATTAAAAATGCAGTTTGGCATTGGCATTAATGTAAACCGTAATTTTTGTTAATGCAATTTTTTTATGTGAATTTTTCGTAAAGTTCTTATACACTTTTTTGTCGAGTGCATATGGTAGGTTGCTTACCAAAATCGGTCGCTCGTTGGCGTAGGACAGCTTGCGTGTGTTGCGCAGCGTTTCCAGCCAAAGGGAGTTCCTGCGGGCGGCACTCGTGGCGCCACCGACGCTGCCCGCTCGCGTCATTATTGCGGCGGCCGCGTTCAGCGCCGGCTGTGGCGGCGGCAGCGGCGGCTGGGACGGAGCTTGTAACATGGACATGGGCGGCATTAGCGTCATCGATTGCGATGGCGATACGGAGGGAGAGGGCGAGGGAGACGGCGAGGGGGAGGGTCCTCCCCTGGTCACCGGCGGCGGTGACGTCGTTAGGACAACAGTCGCCGGTGTGGGCGGCGGCGGTGGCATGGCCGTGGCAAGGCATTTGTGGTAAAAATCAGGCTCCTGATTGCAATCGTTCGCCATGCAAAAGGCCGGCGACATGCTCTGCTCCGCGGATCGAATTTTAAAAAGGGGAAACTCTCCAAGGATCACAAGGATAACGGTGGATCTTCAGGCCAAAATTTGTAAAAGTTGTGGTTTAACTGAACACTTTCACTTTAGCATTTTGCGAGATTTTTCAAACACGTGTTTATTGATGAATGAGAAAAACTAAGAGTTAGATTTCGAACATTGAACAATAATAATTATTTTTTTCAATATATTTGTAATCTTTGTTAGAATTCGTACAAAGATTTTCATGGAAATAAACGTTGTTTATTTTTTTTTACGAAATTGCCTTGTTTATTTATTTTCTTTGGCAATTTTCACATTAACTGATGGGAAAACACGCTTTCTTGGTTTGCTTTTCCATCTTTCATTATTTTTAAAACATTTTCAAATCATTTTTCTATATGTAATTAAAAAAGGATTTTTCACATATACATATGTATGAAAACAAGCACACAAAAAAAAAAAGAAAGAAAACACGAACCGAAGCAGGCAAAAATCTGCTCAGATTTGATTTGATTTTGATTTGAATGCGGATTATTTTCGGGCCATTTTTCGACTGCGTAATTGTCCAGAAAATGTAAACAGATCGGAAGCAGACACAACACCCGTTCACTTCCAGTATTATAGCGAAACGGTCCAATCGGATCCAAATCGATCCGAAGCAAGATCTGGAGATGCGGATCTCTGGATCGCATATAGATATGGAGAGAGCGATCCCTTCCGACGACGACGCACAAATGGCCCGGCCTACCGAACATTTTATTTATATGCCCTGCCTCTTTGCTTTTTATAAACCAAGCCAAGCCTCGACTTGGTAATACCCGGTACATATAATGATCTAAATTTTTGTATGGCGGTGAAAGGTGACCTTAGCGGTACATTTACCAAAAATCACAAGAATGTGACTGATATATAATAATATATGCATATTGAATACACTATTTTTTTTTTAATATTATAGCATATTAGTTATATATATTATAATATTCACATGACTTCAATAATGATCTGAATTTTGGTATGGGAGTAGAGGTTGACCTTATATGGGCTATGGTCAAGAGACGCAGTGTATTAACCCCGAAACTCTAGGTATAATAAGCGTTAGAGTATGGTATTTACTAAAGTTTTATATGAATAACTGGGCAAAGCAGGGAGGAAATACTCTGAATTTTGGTATGATAGCATATAATAACTGAAGCTCCATATATACCAAACATTACAGCTTTACCTATAAAACTGGGACATATATATTATATTATGCACCTACATAGTATGGTATAATATTTTATTAATATATTATAACATATACATATACAATATATATATAATATTCTTATAGAATGTTTTTGTTTAGATTAATACCCCACCGATAAAACCCGTATAGCACGCTTTGGTTTTGTGGATTGGGTCGCAGGTATGCGAGTGGAACCCGTGTGGAGGCAAAGCAGCAGGTGGATAATTATAAGTGAGAGAGGAGAGAGAAAAAGTGAGAGAGCCTGAGATCGGTAGAGCGGAAGAGCGGTAGAGGCAATCAATCGATGAGAGAGACATCCGTTGGAGGAAGCATTCTGCGGGAGAATAGTGAGAATCCAACACCTGATCGTGCCTCTACGTCATGGAAATGAACATTTTGCATCTTTTCAATCGAGAAAAATGTTAAAATGTTAAATACTTCCTGCTCGCCACTTAATTGATGGTTCCCAAGAAAAAAAAAGAGAGAAAGGAGATTGAAATACCCTGGAAACTGACCAAATAATAATCATGATTGAACATGAATTATTAGTTTTGCATTATAGAACAATTAAGTTAAAGTTTAAAACAAATAAAATACACACATATGTATATTATAAGAACACTTAATGTATTACATATTTTCCCGTAGTTTTGAATCCTCTTGCACAATATATTTAATATGTTTCCAGAATATTTAAATAGCTAGAAAGCTGTACCCAAATATTTTTTTCTTATGGTAATTATAAATTATTTTATATAAATTCCATCTTTCCCCTCAAAATTTTTATTATAATTTATATAAGTAAATATTATATATTTTATTATTTAATTACTAATAATATTTCCAAACGGTGCTTGTGGAAAATACAATACGGTGCTGGGAAATATATATTTTGAACTACATCTTACCTGCGTCGATAGATCATTATCGCTTAATATTTATAAATAAACTAATGGAACTATGCAGCTACACACACATTCAAAACGGATGCAAAGCGGAAGTGGATGTGGAGAGTGGAATTGTGGAGAATGGAGAGTGGAGATTTCAGTATTTCAAAACCGCTTTCATTTCGGTGAGATTTCTAGGGAAGATTGAGTAGAGGCAGTGCAGGCTAGGAAGAACTGAACCGATTGCACATGGGGGAGCATTAGCATTAGCTGTAGCATTAGCATTAGCATTTGCATTAGCATTGTTGCATTGTTGCGTTTTTTTTTTTTTTTTTGAGTTGTTATCGATAACAGAACAAGCTACTTGACCGCTGGGGGGCGGAAAGGTCATAGCTTAAGCCTTAAGTGAGCGAATGCAGGTATTTTTTCCTTATTTGATTTTCACAATATTATAATTTAATTATTACATATTTAAAGTATTTAAAAATATACATAGAAGTAAATTTAAAACCATTTAAAACATCGCTCCAAAGTATGCTCTAGTTATAATTATTGTTGCAAATATTTGGTCATACTTAACAAGATTTAAAAAGTAAATTTTCCTATTTTGTTGATATTAATGCTAATTTTATGTAATATAATGTGATTTTTGTATTATTATTTATAAATATAATATAACAAATTTAAACATTCGAAAATGCTCTAAAGAATATATCACAATTTTCCTTGCATACTTTTGGGCATATTTTGAAAAGAATTTTACGTTTTTTTTAGTTTTTTCGCTCACTTAAAGCTTAAATGCGGTGCCATTGGAAATTAACAGTTTTTAGTTTTTTTTTTAATTGGAATTTTGGTACTACGAGCTGGTTCAATATTTTTTTGTTTAATTTATTTTTTTTTTTTCATTCTAAATATTTATGTACACATTAAACAAAAAATTGTTATCGTTGTCAAAAGGGGACTTTTTGTTTTTGGGTTATTGTTTATAACGATTTTAGAGAGATTTTTGCAAATTAAATACCATTTTGGAGCATTGAAGCGTTTCGTTAGTGGCCTCGGTGAAGGCCCTTCGAAGGCGCAACTTTCGGCTTTCGGACAAGGTGCGAGGCATTAGAAGAACGCCCTGAAGAGATCAGATTGCGAGAGTGGATGCGATAGCGATTAGTACAGTTGAACAGTTAGACAGAGTTTAAGTTTAAGTTAAGGTCTTAGTTTAGTTGCTAGGCTAAGTTCCTGTTTGTTATTTACTTTTTTTCGGGAAGGAAGACACATAGTAGACATAGGATCTGGTGGGATATATGTACATACATATATAGCAGGGAAGGATACATAGAAATTGGAAATATATATATAATCGTACATAGATATCCTACAGATAGAGACAGTACGGTGTTGTCAGAGATTTGTTGGGATTTCGACTGCCTAAAAGTATGCTATGTTATTTGTATAAAAACTATTTTTAGAGCATACTTTTAGGCGTCCCTGAGAGCTATTTACGGAGATATTTAATTTTGCATTTGTTACTCTTGGCTTTGAGAGAAATTTTGTTTTAGAAATCCGTGAGAAAACTGGGAAGTTTTTAGGGATATTCGAAGAGATATTCAAGAGAGAGATTTTAAAGAAATTTTAGACAGATTTTGGATTTTGGAGATTTGAAGAAGTACTTAAAAAAATTATAAGAAGACTTAAAGAAAGATTTTTAAAATATATTTAGAGCGATTTTAGGCGAGACTTCAAGCAAGATTATTTACTACAAACAAAATTGAAATATTGTTTATATTATTCGTTTCACATAATGAATTAATTAGTTTATTTAAAAATGGATTTAAAAAACTTTCCAAGACCCCTCCCACCCTGACACATCGTCCTGCTCAAGAATATACAGATAGCAAGTGGGTTCAAAAGGCTATAAAGGATATATAGAAATACAATCAAAACTACATAGATTAGTATACAGAGACCAACTTAATATATACGATATGCGATATATAGGTACGATATTATTAGGGACTATTTATACGATAAAGAAGACTGAGGATAGTGATCCTACGAATATTTCATAATTTATTTATAACGAGTGATATATGTGGATGAAAAGTTCGTTGCAAAGTTGCATAATTTAATGTCTGAGCTTTGAAACAATAAAAACAACATACTACTGGGGAAATGCGAAGCGGAAAACGGAAAAGCGGACAACCAGAGACAATTGAAAATTTGAAAATACGTTACGAGCTTTTGCAGTTACAACCAAAAAGCTCTCGCAGATATATAACTTAAAAGGCAAAAATGGTGAGCTTTGAGCGAAGGGGTGACACCAAGGGAATTGCATATTAAAATGTTTTCCTTTCTTTATTTCATTCGTGTTAAATGTGGCTTGAAAGCTCTTAAGCGCGCCGATTTCCCATTTGATTTTCCCCCAGCTATCTGCTCTATTTTTCCTGTTTGTCTTTCTGTGTGGAAAGCTTTCGCAAAGCTTCCATAAATGTTTTACCGCTCGGCGTTTTTCCCCAGACTATTTGCCGAAAGACAGACAGACCCAACGCAATTATCTATAAAGACTGAAACGGAAAATGGCAGAGGGGGAAAATGCTGGAAACGAAGGGGGGCGGCGTCAGAAAAAATAGGAAAACGCGACGGCAAATGTCAAAGAGTGAAAACATTCATCAATCATGGTAAGGTCACTCTTCCAGCATGAAGAAAGCGATATTATTTTCGTCTATATATAATATATATATTTTCATTCCCGGTTTTTCCACGGTTTCTCTTCATTTTCCTCGTGTTTTTTTTTTTTAGGGATATTTATGGAAGACACCAGCAGCGGCAGAAGCGGCAAAAGTTCAGACATTTTGGGCGTAAATTGATATTAATTATAATTATATTCCCTCGGTATGAGAGATGAAAGATATGGCCTTGCCTAGTGGCCTTTGGAATTTCTGAAGTTTCTGCGAGGAGACTTAACAATTCAATTGCCACATGAATAATCAAACAGAGAAACAGAGGCTTAATTATGGGAAAAAATATATATTGATGTCTGAAGAATCCCCTGCAGTTTCCCCACTCCCCTGAACCGAAAGTCGTGTAAACAAAATATTAAATTATGCTTAAGAAAAAAGCACATCAGAAAAAAATGATAATTATAAAAGCAAACGAAATAATTGTTGAGCCAACGCGGCGTATGAGCAATATTGATTTTCCCTAATTGGATTTTAGCGCGCGAAAAACGCTAGCAGTCAGAACGAGAAATGAATTCAACGAAAAACGAAAATGAACCAAAAAAGAATATATAAAGAAATCGGAAAAAGTACAAGCAAATCGTTGCAAATAGCCTCAGTCCAGCGTGTTTTTATGATTATTAGAAAACATCTCGGAAATAAATAAACTGAAATCCGAGACTGGACATAAAAAACATCTTGGTGTTTATGGCGATGAGTTATGGGCAAACGATTTAGCATCTCGGCTAGGCATCTCTCACTGTGGGTGATGAATGAGATCTTTATGGGCCATACAAATAGGGATTCACTTTTGATAGTTAAGGAGCTACTCTAGTTGGGTTTTTACGATCTATCCGAATGTTTAAGCATTTCTTAAGCAATATCTGGGCTGCAGTTGCTTCATAAATAAGCATGGTCACACGGTTTAACGTTTCGATGAAGCTGGTCACATTGTAATTAAAAATTTTATGCACTTTGTAAGACTTTAAATTGGAAATTTTGTTTATGGTTTTAGTTTTGATATATTAATTAAACAAAAGCATTAAAAATAAGCATGGTCACACGTTTCTTTCGAATTGGCCACATTTTAAAGTAACTACACTTTGCCATTTGTAAGGCTGTTAAAAGTAAGATATTTATCAAATGTTTATACTTAAAGATCTATCTAGTTTAGCCCATATGCTAAATGCTTACTTGCTTTGATGCCTTATTGCCTCACTTGCTTTAAACGTTAACAAGGCAACACTATTTAAGCTTTAATTCCAGCTAGTCACAAAAAAATAAATAATTTAATCAACTAAACCGTTTGTAAAATTTCAAGGAGTTCTTAGGGGGAATACTTTCCTAAAAACAAATTGTTATGTTTTGATATCAATTAAATATGTAAGTTTGACTCTGCCTGCCTGCTTAGGATCTCGGATTTGCTTGTATAAACACAACATCCATATATTATAAAGACATATATATATTAATATGTATATATGGTGCACTATACAGTGGCTACAAAACATCGAATTTACACGATACGGGTATATACTTAAATATATTATATGTAGATGGGGTTACACAGGGACATTTATGATTAATGAAAGGTAAGTATGTGCAGGAAACTTCCTAGGGATGTATATTGAAATATATCGAAATATTTAATATATCGGAAAAAGTCACTTAATTTATTATTCTCTTTTCCGAATATACTGGTTCGATATATCAAACAGAATATCGATTTATAGACATATCGCACAACGCTAAATAATCGGTTTACATTTATACCGATTTTTGCGATATAGTATCGACATATTCTGCCACCCCTAGTTGGTACTAGAGACGCCATTGTGTGCTTCGCTCGTGGACTTTGGATATTACAATTAATATTAAGTTATTTAATTAAATTATAAATATTTGTAGCTTGATAAGGAGCGAGTGTGGTGTCTCTAGCAACTATTTCTCTTCTCTGGGCTGGGGCTGACACTACACTCTGTGGGACACTAGGACATTGGACAGTAGATTTCTCTTTCCGCTCACCTGCTTGAAGGGCCGCATGCCGCCGTTGATCCTCAAGGAGTCCGCTGCAATGCCAGCGATCCCGTCGCCGGAGCTCTCCCGGAGCTGCTTCAGCGACACATTGGGCACCGTGTGCGAGTGGGAGTGCGAGTGCGAGTGGCCCACGCAGGCGGAGTGGGGGCCACAGCAGACGATGGCCGTGGTGCTCGATTCCGGCTGCGAACTCTGCCGGATTATCCGGGATCCGTTCGTCGGCGACGATGTGATAAGGACCGGAGGTGGCACCTGCTGTTGCTGCTGGTGGACTACTTGGAGCTGGTGTTGATAGTGTTGCTGCTGCTGCTGTTGCTGGTGCTGCTGCTGCAGCTGGAGCAGCATGGATCCACTGAGATTGCCCTGGCCCTGGAAGGCGCTCTTGACGCTGTCCCGCGAGGCGCTCCTATCGATCTGCCCGCGATCCGCAATGGAGCTGGACATGGGCGTGGTGGAAGCACGACGGCTGCAATTCCGGCACGCCCGACACCGGCTTGGGGCGCTGGGCGGTATGCTCGAGGCTAGATTCTGATATGATGATGTGCCCAAGTTGGGATGGCTGCCGGGACCGGGACCGGGGACGGGTCCAGGACTGGGACTATGACTATGGCTGTGACTGTGGCTGTCGCCGGGCTTCAGGCTTAAATTCATAATTGATATGGTCTGTGGTTGCTGTTGTTGTTGGTCGTTGGTCTGGTCTTGGTCCTCTTCGTGAACTTCGATGTCAGGCACTAGGCTCGTCCGGAGCAGTCCCTGCTCCACATCCTCGTCGTGGGGATTCGCAATGCCGCCACCGCCGCCGCGCATACTCTCCTCGGAGCCCATCCTCGCTTGCTGCGACTGCTGTGGACTGGTCAGATATGTGGAAGTCCTGTCCTGGCGCATCAGCGTCGGCTTGCTGGCCTGCGTGCTCCCGGCTCCCGAGCCCGTTCCCGTGCCCGTTCCCGAACCCGCCACAGAGCCGGCACCAGAGCCCGTGACGGACCCGGTGGCGGAGCCCGTGCCGGAGCCCGTCGAGGAGGTGGAGGTGGCACCGGTTGGTCCATTTGTGGAGCTGCTTTTCACCTGTCGGAGCAGCGCCGTCCGTCCGCCGCCGACGCGCGACGGATTGGGATTCTGACTCACCAGCAGCGAGTCCGTCTCCTCGGAGCTCACGTAGCCTGAGTTGGCGGTGTCGTTCAGCTTCTGAATTGACATCTGCAAGGGGAAATAAAATAAAAATAAAACGATTAATAATTATTAGGTAAGCATGGTCACACTTGTTAGAGTTGCATTATTTTTTATTGACTAATTCTCAACTCTTAAAATCTATAATAGTGTTTTAGAAGCGTAGTTAAGCATTAAAATTAAAGAATAAATATATATTTAACAATTAACACGGTCATACTTGCTAGAGTTTTTGCAAAACTGGTCACACCTTAATTTTATTTGTATAAATTTATTTTAATAATTTCCATCTCTTTATACTCTATATAATTTCATTTATTAATCATAAAATTTTTAATTTTATAACTAGGCTTCTAACCATTAAAAATTAAGCTGTAAACGAATGCTTAAAAAAAATAAGAAGAGTAACTCTTATTAGAGTTTTTCAGTGCTGGTCACACATTTTTTTAATTTTTAAAAACTGAGTTGTCTCTAATTCTCAACTTTTTAGAGTCTATAAATACCTTTTGGTACATTTTTATGATTTATAAATTAGGGAATAATAATTTACATCTTAAAATTTTAGCAGAGGTAAATTTTCTTTGACTTTCCGTAAATTTAATTATAAAAAAAGTTGTTTAAAGTATGCAAAACTTTTAAAAATATGTAAATTTATTTGTTTTCTATATATTTATTGAATAAAATAAAAAATAAAGCGTTGATCTTTTGTTCAGGCAATAGGCAACAGTGCGTATGAGTGATGTTCCCAACGTATGAGTGATGCAGTTGGGCGTGTTCTATAAAATTCTCTTTGAGACTAAACAAATTTTTAACAAGGAAAAAAAAACAAAAAATAAAGTAAGCTGCCATCATAAAATGCAAAACAAATTGAAGGCCAGCATAGGCTTAGAAGGGATGAAAAAGGGGGTTTGAAAGCTGCTGCGGCCAAGCTTTCCGGGACCCAACTCTATAGTTTCGAGGAGTTCGGACACTGACAAAGAACTGATAAGCCACAAAAGCTTCAAAGCCACCAGCGCCACATGTGGCGAGGTGGGAAAAAGCTTGCTGACCGCAAGTCACCTACGTGTGAAAGGCGGAATTCCCCCCTCAAAAAAAAAGGAGAAAATGAACAATTCGAAACAACTCTCAAAAATGTAACAAATGAAAATCAATATTTCAGCTATAAATACGAAAAGGAATTGTAATTGATGCAGGCACGGTTATGCAGAAGTTCGAAGAAGGTGAAGAGAAAGAAAGTAAATGCAGTTGAAAAAATTAACTTTTTTTTAATTCAAAAGAAAGTTCGAGACACTAAAACCCTGTAAGGTCACCCTACTTTGATAAAGATTTGTTTCAGTTTCAATTAAATTGTATGAAATAGCTAAATTCAATAGTAACAAGGAAAGCATGGTCACACTTTCCAGAGCTTTCCCCCAGGTGGTCACATTTTATTTTTATTTTATTTAATTTTCATTTTTTCCTTTATTTTCCAGTGCACGTTTGTAATTTTGTTCTTACAAAAAAAAGGACAATTGAGGCACCTGGTAAAAATGTGAAAATTTGAACACCTGCAGAGCAAAGGGTTCTGCTTTTTGCTGGAAAAATATATACATACGTATATATATATTGCAGGTATGTACATACAGTGCGGAAGACATATATAAATCCATTATACGTTTGCATGTCGAGCGTGCCTCTAATAATAGTTGGGGGGGCCCACAGTCCGGACCATTACGGACGACTCCGTGCCAGGCGAAACGCCAAAGATACAAAGATACGGATAAATAGATACACAGATACAAATGCGGGAAGCACGGGGCAAAATTATCATTTAAATTTAATAAGTTAAAGTAGCAAATAAATATATGATAACCTTCATTTGGAGTTCCTTGTAAAGGAATTTGTTATTTTAATGATACATCCTGTTTAAATCGCTCTTTATCTTTATATAAGTCGAGTTTATATATTTTAAATATATTACTATAAATCAGGTTATTTTATTTTAAATTTTAAATGTTATTATTAAATTTTTAAAAATTTAGAAGACCTAATTTTTGATTAAGTATAAAAAAAGTCGGTTAGCGGTTCCTAATGGAGAAATTCGGCTATTTAATTTGACATATAAAGAAATGACAAATTTTATTTTAGCAATTAATATTAATATTTTTTGTAATAATCACAAAAACACCCCCCAGTGCTTAGTAGGCGAAATATTTGATAAAAGCAAACAGGAATATCCCCAAATTTTACAATCTAGTAGGCCTTGACTTCGATTCGCCCCTTCTGTCATGAGACCTAGCTAGACGAGCTCTCAACAGAGCTCAGTTTTCATCAACACCTCGTATCGGCAACATCTAAAAAAAAAAAAAAGGAAAAAAATCCTCCTTCCAAATTTTCAGTCAACAAATTTGTATATTTGTTTATTTTGATTATTAGTTTTAAGCTTAAAGTGAATAATCTAGGTTAAGTGGTTATATTTTAGGTTTAAGCAGATTTGTCAAGCAGTCGACGTCGGTGAAGAAGAAAGGTAAGTATCCCCAAGTGCACTCACTTACACTGAGCAACAAAGTAACTGAGAAACCGCAGGTGATAAGAAAGCACACACGAATGCAGTAGATAATATGATTACAATACACGCACGCGATAACGATGAATCCAAAAACGGAATACCCCACCTAGATAGGTAAATATAACAAATAAAAATTATATACCATATATTATAGTATTTAATATGCATAAACCATTCTTAGGAAATGAGGAGAACGCAGTAAAGGAACTACAACAACTCAGCTACAACTACAACCTGAAGAACAACTAATATAACCATAACAAGAACCATAACATAAACTATAACGAGAACCATCGCGAGAACCAGCGAGAGAGCCAAAAAATAGAAGAATTTCCCCAAGAACGCAAGGGCCTTTGGGGACAACCGCATGAGCTTAGTAATGATAACAACGGATGTACGAGGGCATTCAAACACGGATAGAAAGAAAGTGAAGAGTCTAAAATCCAAAAAAATTGAAAAAAATAAAAAACAAGCAAAAAAAATCAAGTGAAACAAACACAGGAAGACGAACCTCAAAATTATGTGACTTGACGAAGGGGAGACCCCACCCAAGGATCCGAAATCGAATCAGAGATGGATGGTCTGTATCAATGATGTAATTTTGCCAAGGAAAATCCCAAATTTTTTTAAATACTCTTTTACCCATAGAACCACCAGAAACCGGGCCAGACCAGAGCAGACCAG
The DNA here is from genome assembly GCA_018152175.1 of Drosophila jambulina. NCBI lineage: Eukaryota > Metazoa > Arthropoda > Insecta > Diptera > Drosophilidae > Drosophila > Drosophila jambulina. The sequence goes on along the minus strand of JAECXH010000099.1, from coordinate 932,523 downwards.
ATCAGATCAGACCAGACCAGACCAGACCAGACCGGACCGGACCGGAGAAGACCAGACCAGAGCAGGCCAGACCAGATGTAGGTCTAGTGGGCAGACAAGGTTCAAGCTGGGATCCTATCTGGGGCCTCCACAATATATTTTTTACTTACTATTTGGCTTACAAAAATACACCTAAAAAAAAACAGTCTTGTTTTACGGTTTAGCTTTGGGGCTCGTTTGCAAATGGATTCATCTCTCATTCTCTTCTCTCTCGCAGCATTCAAAGATGGGTCTCTGTTCGACTCTCCTCTACATTCTCTCTCGCAATGGGTCGACTTTTTCTCTCTTCGACTCCTTGTTTCTCTCTGCGACTCCTTGTTTCTCTCTGCGACTCCTTGTTTCTCTCTGCGACTCCTTGTTTCTCTCTTCGACTCCTTGTTTCTCACTGCGACTCCTTGTTTCTCTCTGCGACTCTTTGTTTCTCTCTGCGACTCAATATTTATCTCTAACCAGAGAGAGAGAGACGGAGACTGAGAGACTCTTGACACTATACCAAGAGCTCCGTATCTTCGTATTTATCCATATCAATTTGAATATTTATTTTCAACTCTATATATTCTTGGTCAAAAATCTCTTACTTTTCCCACTGTGTACCAACAGACGTAGTACGTGTTCAAATTGGGTTAAAAATTCTTGGGATGGCAAATGCAATCGCATTTGGGGCCGCAAATGAATTCAATTGTTTATGAGCGCCACCCTTGATGGGATTTTCTATAAATAAGCATTGATTGATTTGTCAGTCACTCGGGCCTTTCAGCCCAAACAAAAAACACAATACAAAAAATATATGGAGCAGGGCGAGCAGATAATTGAGAAACCAAAAGAAACGAAGATTCCCACATAGATTCGAATCGGGAATAATTGATAAACATCTCTGCTCTCGGCCCGCTTTAATTCGATTCAATTCGATTTTTCGATTTCGGTTTTCGGATTTCGCCCCGTTGAGTTCAGCCGATGAAATTTTAATCACGCCATTAAAATGATTGCTTTATCGCCCAGGCACGTACAGTGCGGGCCCAGCAGTGTAATTCATTTCGATTGCCCGGCGATTATCATCTCGTAAATATGTGTTAATTCGATTTCGGATTTCAACAGTTGAGGTTAAGTTAATTTATGAATATTAACCTGGAATAAGGGAATATTATTAGCTAGCAGAGGGAAGTTGGAAGACAGGAAATTAATAATAATTAAGATCTACGTAAAGGTGAATTGTGAGCAGTATATATTGTTCCCTGAACCCTCTGCTCTTTCATAAATATTAATCAATAAGAGTTCCTATACCTAAAATGATAATTTACTTTTCCTGCTAGCAATCAAATTCGATTGCTTAGCACAACACACAAATCACGGTAATCCAGCGACGCCCAACGCCCTCCAACAAGTATTAAGCCATCAATCGTTTTAAGGCCCTGAACCGCACTGTACTGGGTCGGAGTGTGAATGTCCTCGTCGATGGCCAGAGGACACATCCTGGACCCTGCTCCGGGTGCAGGGAATAAGTTAAGCCAGGAGCTGGTACCTAGTACCTGGTAACTGGGAGCCCAGGTGACCCAGATGTCATTCGGCACTCAGCGCTAAAACATGGCCCGCAAACGCAGCTTGGCCAATAACAATAAAGCCAACACGGGAGAGCACCTTCACAGGAGCTGCTGCTGTTGCTGCTGTCACTTTGGCACATTTCCCGTCAAATTATGCCTTTCTTGGAGCCTTCAGTTTTAAGTGCATTTTACTTGAGGGAGTAAAAGCCACTGCAATAAGTTCTTCGGAAGGATTTACTTGAAATTAAGTAAAACAGCCAAGATGGTTTATCAATAAATGGAATTGGATTTTGACTAGAATAAGAGCTTCTTTAGGTCCATTTCCCAGATTAAAATAAGAGGAGCTTAAGCGATATTTCTCTCACAGAGCAGAAAGGTTCTTTTTTATAGTCGCAATATGCAGTTAAAATTTATCTCTCTCTCGTTCGCTACTTAATGGAACTGATGAGCTATTGTGGCCTTGCATGAAAGAGGGAGAGAGAGAGAAAGAGAGAGAGAGAGAGCGAGAGAGAGAGAGAGAGAGAGCGAGAGAGAGAGAGAGAGAGAGCGAGAGAAAGAGAGAGAGAAAGAGTGAGAGAGAGAGAAAGAGAGAGAGAGAGAGAGAAAGAGAGAAAGAGAGCGAGAGAGAGAGAGAGAAAGAGAGAAAGAGAGAGAGAGAGAGAGAGAGAGAGAAAAAGTGAGAGAGAGAGAGAAAAAGTGAGAGAGAGAAAGAAAGAGAGAGAGAGAGAAAGAGAGAGAGAGAGAAAGATAGAGAGAGAGAGAGAAAGAGAGCGAGAGATAGGAGAAAAAAGGAGTCTTAAGATACCGAAAGAGAGCGATCTTTCATGAAAACAAGCAGCCTTAAAGGAGCGAAAATGTTTCTCACAAGAGAGATATATAGAAATACAGAGACCTTAAAGCGAGAGAGAAAAACATGAAAGCCTGATGAAAATGTTATTTCGATATCCCTTTTAATTGGTTTCCCAGACAACCCTTTTGCAAGATACGATAATCCTTAGGAAAATTCTCAAGTTAATATATATAATTATATATGGTTTAAGTAGCATTTGGAAAATCCGCCAGCACTGACAATGCCGCAAAATACAAAATAAATAACGGCCAAGAAATTTCTATTGTGTAATGGCCAGGCCCTCAGGCGGCTCCTGACAGCGTTGTTTAATGGCTGGCAACCATGGCTGGGGAAAACCCTTCAATCTTCAATCTGCAAGTCCGGAGCTGTCCGGACTCCGCGTGTACAGATAAAAATTTATTGCACAACTCAAAATCACGGGGCCGGGTCCGGGGCTCAGGACTCAGGGCTCCTTTGGCTCTTAAGCAGGACCCTCTACATAAATTTCATTCGCACAACACAAAAAAAAAAAAAACGAAAGGAAAAACGAAAACAACAAAACAAGAAAATCGTTAACTTGGCCCGGTTTTATCCTGTAGGCCAGGATAACACACACACAAATACAAATACACGAAAAAAAAAGACCACTCCACACCCAAAACTCACCTCAACAACAACAACACGACCTCGTTGCATTCGTCAAAAGCGCTGTTAGCACAAAAAATAAATAAAAAGTACAGAAATGGGGGAAAAAATATGGAAAATAGGGAAAAAGGATAGTGAAGGAGATGCCACAGGAGGGGTCACCCTCTAATTGCACGGAAAATCGTCGACAAAAGCCACCAAAAGATTAAAAACCTCAACCCTCAGGGCCTCTGGACCAACAATAATCTCAGAGCCAAGCTGCTGAGCCTAGAGTAGTGGCCTTTGGACCATGACCTTTAAGGGAAATCTAAATAAATAATTTCATTTATTAATTTATACTTTAAATGCAAGGGGGGGACTTCTAACTGAAAAATGTATTTCATTAACTTATACTTGTAATTTCAGAAGTATTCTTTATTAATTGCTAAAAATAATTATAATTAATTTTAGATGAAAAATGTGTGTTTTTTCCAATATGTTTTGTGCATAAAACAGAGTCTATTGAACGATATTATTCGTTTTTAATTGACAGTTAAGGTCTTTATATATATTTAGTTATTTATTTGCTTAATTAATTCCTAGAATGACAGATTTATCAGACAATTCAATTAAAAAATGCCGCTTTTTGTGTGAAGAAAAATATTTCTTGAGAAAATTAAGAAAATCAAGTATGGAAATCTATAGTTTTATGGCTTAAAATTGTACCTACATATCCCAGAATTATATAAAAAAAAATGTTATATATTTTATATATTATTCCATTAAATACATCATTAAAGACGATAGCGGAACACTATACCTCATCCTTTAAAAGAACCTTTACAACTACAAGAAATATACAAATAATTTCTATTAAATATACTAAATTCTCCTCACTTTATTATAAAAAAATATATATGTATTTCCCAACTCTTACATAATTTAAAGAGACAACAATAGCAACCAAAGGATGCCCCATTCCCTTGCTTAAAACGCACACAATGGCTGCTAATCCACTTCGGGCCCCGGGTCCTAGACTTTGTCCTAAACTTGAATTGAATGATTGAAACACTTGCCTGGAGCAGCTCCATGCCTGCCAAGCTGTCTGGCCACTGAGAAGCGACTGCAAATCCTGACATTTTCGATATGGGTCTGACTTAACCCACCGCACCGAACAACGGCTGCCCCTGGCAAGTCTCCATCACGAAGTGTCCAAAAGAATAGTTGATGGACAGGCAGGCTGGCAGTCGGTGGAGTAAATACATGGAACAGAATAGTGGTTCCTCAGCAAAGCCGAAGTTTCTATACTCTCATTCACATTTGTATTGAATCAAGTCAAGTGAATAATTTCTAAAGGGTATTCGATCAACGTTGGATATTTTTCGGTTTAAGAAAATCAGAAAATAAGGATATATAAAAACCGTATCATTTTAAATTAAAAAAATCGATACATAAATCGAAAATGAACGATAAATTCATATTTTGCATCGATATATAATAATTTATATAAATCGATATTGTGCATTTAATTAATATTGAAAAATTGACATTGTACCAAGAACTGGAACAAAACTCGGTATTCTGTTTGATCTATTGCTATATTGTAATCGGAAATAAAAGAATAGTAAATTATATTTTTCCTATATTTACCGATATTTTTCGATACATAAAAATTTGATCTATCAAATATATATTATCGATATGTTTTGTTTGTACATAATATGGGACTTTTTATCAATATACATCCCGCAGTAATTTTTGTATGTCCATTTTTGACTGGTTTGCCTACCAGAGTAATAATTAAATACCTTAAAAATTCAATTCCTTTAAATTCTAATTTCAAATAAATAAATTTTTATACCTAACAAACCTTCCCTCCAATTTAAAATACTCTTTTGGCAAAGCAAAAGCAAGTTAATGAAGCCATCAACGGAAAACCCTACTTACTTTACGTGTGTCAGGCTCTGCGATTGCTGGTTGCTATTTATATACATATATATGTATAGACTATGGGATATAGTAGACATTATGCCCTTGGAGTTGGGGTTTATTCTTGCGTAATTCACGTGTCCCCGTTAGTATGCCGTTGCCGTTCCCGGAGAATCGAAAGCAAAGAAATTGTTTTGACAAGAATTGACATTGCTATCCAAAAGTTGTCGGCACCTGTCAAGATGGATGCCACCGATATACCCGCATATACATGTAGTATATGGTATATAGCATATAGCCGTGTGCATGCAATATAGTGTGTATTATAGACATCAAACACGGCCCGATATCTTGGGCATCTCCCTCTCCCTCCCTCCCTCTCTCTCTCTCTCTCTCTCCTGAGTGTGTAAAACAATTACACATGCCTGAGCATTTTTAATGGCCAAATGCGGGCGGGCTCCTCCACGCACTATGCTGAGTCATAAACGATTCTACCATTTTCCACATTTTCCTCATTTTCCTTTCTAATTGAGTGCGTATATACTTAACATATGCACGCGGTACAATAGCGGTGGAGCAAATAATAACACAAACTGTAATTTCTAATTGATTTATTTTTGGGGGTTTGGAAATCTTATATAGGTTTATATTTTAAAAAGATATATTTAATATTGGATAGATAAATATATACATTTTTATGGATTGATATTGTTAGGCAAAGTCCGATATAATATTACGACAAATATATAGCAAGCTTTATGTATCGAATTAATATGTATCATAAAATATCGCATTTCGATAAAATAATGTTTAATATCGAAAAAATATTCAAAAAATTGTATTTGAATTATTTTATTTTTGTGTTACGATTTTATTGGTCCGATAACATACCATGGATTTATCGCACATATTTTGCAACATTGATAAATCGATTTATCAACTCTATTTTTGTCACTAATCGCACATATTTTGCAAAATTTAATGGATTTATCGACTATCTCTGCAAATATCGATACAGTATCGAAATTTTAATATTACATTATTTATTGCTACTGCCAAATTAACACTGAATTTGAAATATCAAAATTATATAACATATTTATAAGCGTTGTTTATAAGAGATTCCAAATCCTAAGTAAATCCCTCGAAATCCCGTAAACATATAATAAGCCCCTAAAACCTGTTATAATAATGAAATCAGAGAAGCTAGCATTCTCTCAGATAATCTTAACATTCTAATCAATGGTTTTTTATTGTTGTTGCCGCACAATAAGGACATTATTACCTAACCTCGTCCCTCGGTACTTATCCAGGCGCCTCTCTGTTCCGGCGAATACAATGCAAATTTGCAGTGCTATTATCCTGTCCGCAGGCGTATGCTTTGTGTACATGCTTATATAGACACATTAACAATGTTGGGACAAAAAAAAATAACACACACACAGAAACGCTGTTTTCCTTTTGCGCCAAGTCGAAGCTGTTAATACCTTAATGCCCCCCGACCCGAGACCCGCGACCAACTGCCAGGCTTTTGAAAAGGGTATTAGCCACAGACTTTGGGTTGGGGCTGGGGGCTGCGGGTTGAGGATTCTCCGGGTCTAGATAGACAGACGGGGAAATTGAATAAGCGAAGCGTTGGCAATATGGATATTCGGGTTCATTGCTTTGACATTGATGAGACAGGATACGGCTAGACATACACACACACTCTCAGAGCGGACAAGGCCGAGGGATGTGGGTGGAGGGGGTTGGTCGGACAGGGCACACTGAGAACATTAAGGTATAATTAATGAAATCAGAAACTAGATAGTTAAGGGGATTTAAAAGCAACTGACTAGACGTTAAAAGTACACTACTAATTATTATTATAATTATTTAGTCTTTACAATTAATTATAAGCATATATTTATATTTTTTTTAAATTAAATAAAGTAATTTTTTTTATATCACTTTTTTTTAATTCATTTAAAGACTATGTTAGAGGAAAAATCCGATACGATATGTATAGTTTTGTAATCTTTGTTTGATCAAATTTTAAATATCGAAAAGTATCAAATAGTTAACTTGAAAACTAATTTGCAAAATATCGATAATATGTTATTCCATGAATTATCGAATTTGAATATATCGAAAAGTGCAAATTTAACGCATTAATTCAGGATATAAATTTAGCTTGAAAATTAATTACTAAAATGTCATGCCGAATATCGCTTATTTTGTAATCTTTGATTTATCGAATCTTTAAGTATCGAAACATATCCAATTCAAATTTTTAGCTTGAAAACGAACTAAAAAATCCAGAATTTTCTCATATTTATATTATTATCTCTGTGGATAAGCACTCAAAAGCGCACATACGGACGGACAGAGGAACGGACGAACTGACGGACAAACTGACGGACTCACGGACTCACGGACTGACGGACAGGGACTGTTGATGGACTTATGTAAATTGACTATGCAAACTGTATAAATATTTGATCAGTTTTCATTCCACCTCGCGCACTGTTGGCCGCAGAAATAAATGTATTTTTAAGTAGATGCAACCGCCACTCACACATATTTATATACATATATTCCAACAATACATACGTACAAAATCAATCAAGAGTAAATGGACGCGTCAAAAATCAGCAAATGTGAAATACTCACCATCACACCCAGCATGGCCCCTCGGGGGGAGGGCAAAGGTTATGCGGGTCCTCCCACAGGACCCCAAAAAGCAAATGAAGCGAAAAACGAAAAGCGAAAACACGAAAAACGAAAGTCGGGAGAGGCGAGAAGAAAAGGAAAAGGCCCTCGGCCCGCAGGCAATCGATGAATTCATTTTTGGTATTCACCGAAATTGTTCAAACAATTATCGGTATGAATAAAAGACGTCCGAGCGTCCCTCTCTCGGACTCAGGCTCAGGATTTTTATGAATAGCAATCTTGTCAGGCCCCGAAAAAGTCCTCCTCCATCTAAATGAAACTAAGTTCTCGGTTATTCATAAATTCGAGCGGACAAGGGGCGGGTACACAGAGCCTGAAAGAGGCTGCTGGCCCACTGAAGTTGACTCAAGAGGTTTTGCTGAATTAATTATCGATAAACGAGATAACGATGGGCCTTTTTTATCAATATTCAACCAAAAAAATAATAATAATTGCCCAAATTTATGGATGTTTTTGTAGATAAGAGGAGCTCCTGCGAAATTATGATATGAAGCTACTATAGGCCAATAGATTGTATATATTGGCCAGCGTCTAATGCCAAATTAGCAATTTATTGGGCATTCATTGTTTCGATTTCCATATTATTCACCAACGCAATATAACGTTTTTATAATAGATAGCTTATAAAATTAAATGATAGTTAAAATCTGGATACTATAGAAATATTTATTTTAAATCAATTGAAAAGGCGCTTTTAAGTAGACAATATAATACTTGATGTAAAGAAAATCAATAAAAATATCGTGAAATGTGTAAAAACAAATAATAAAAATCAGTTACTGCAATATATAATTAACTAAAACCAAGGCAACCCCCAAATTCGCCACATTTTCCAGGCGTGCCCGCCAATAATTGACTTTCCGCACTAAATTTCCAAGAAAAATATGGCAAGTAGGACATGGGGAACAAAGGCAAAATAAAATAAAGAAATTATGGCAATATGGAGCTCCAGTGAATGGTGAAAAATTAAGAAATCAGAGATGATGACTCGCCGGCTATGACCACAAAGCGTATATACACACATATATCCAACGTATATGACGCAGACACTCGCCTCCTCCGCGTTTCCTCTCGGACACAAGTGAGTGAATCGTAATGAGTTTTGAAATGTACACCAGGACCGTTCGGTGTCATTACGGCCCCGACCTCATCACTGCCATTAGCATTCAAAGTCTGGGATATGTACCTCCTCGCTCCCGACAAGAATATTGGACCGAGATGGGTCGGTTAATTGGAGCGCATGATTGATTACAGTTTCCATTAATTACGCTCACTTTGCTCGCTTTTTCTGGTCATTAACCATTCAGCGGAGGACTCTGGGAGCCCCGGAGAAATAAGGGATCGGGACGACATCGACATTTAAAATTCAAAAGATTAACGAAATAAATCAAGATTCGATCCGGAAATAAATGCAATTTTCCATTAGCCAAACAAGAAGCTACTTAGGATTCCCAGGGGACAGATATTTGGGAGTTCCCGGTGAGCGTGTATGTAGATATTTCTGGGCATGAGAAATGGGAATGGGAATTGGGAACGCGACTGGGAACTTAGTTCGGGAATCGGGTTCTATTTATGGCAAATTCCTACATCGCAGACGTATTTCACATTCAACACGATCGCTTCCTCCTCTACAAGTGCATTCGGAAAGGAACGGACGGAATGGCTGGGACTGGGACGTGACGGGACCTGTCGCACAGAGAGACATACGGAATGAAACGGGAGCAATGTGTAGAAAGCGAAAACAAGAAATGATTTGCAAAAAAAGATTTTTAAAAATGCAAGCGAAAGGAAATTTAAGGGGTGAAATTGGAGAAGGTTTCAAAGTGTTGTTGTTTTCTTTTCATAAAAAGTTTATTTGATGTATTTTTTGTTATTAGGTTGAAAAATAAACACAATTGACATTCTATTTACAATAGTTGGGGGGGGTGCTTTTTCGCATTATATTTTTTTCTATGTACATATCGAGTTTATGATCTTTGTTATTTACAATAAAAATAAGAAATGTCTATTTTGGGCTTTAGCTAATGGTTCTTGTTAAGGGAAGGTAATTAACAAATATTATTCTGTTTTAGTGCCTTTCGAAACATGAAAAGAGATGTTAACAACTGGGAAACAAGATAAAATTGGCTTAGAGACGATAATTTCTATAAAAAGTGTTTGTATACTGGAGAAAATTCCATTAAACATATATATTTTCCACACTTATTACTAATAGGGTAAGTTATTTTCCAATTAGCCTACTTTAAAAACTATTTGAGATATACGAGCGCCATTACTGACCCACTTCTAGTAATTGTCCTATTCCGGGTCCGTCTCCACACACACCATTTGGTTTGGAAAAGGTCAGACCGGCATAAAGTTTTCGTTTTCGTTTAAAGTTCAAACCCCCAAATGGTCTTAAAGTTGCACACACAGCATGCTCAATAATTTATTTTTAGTTATGTTTTTCGGGTTTTCGACCGCAAACTCAATTTGGGCTCTTCATGAATTTTCCATGTGCATCAAAGGAACATGAGCGGTGGCACAGAGAACAGGAAAAGGGCTGGCGACTATCAGTCATTGTTTGGCTGAGCTTAAATCTCCCATATTCAGCTTTCAAGGGCCCAATCCTTATGCATTTGCATGACCGACCGCAAGCCCAGGCCCATTCATTCAACGTGTCATCGGCATGGAAGGACCTTCTCCTTGGGCCGTTTTTGATTGCACAGCTCTTGAAAGCTCCTGTTACTACTCTGCCTCCGCCCCCCCAAGAAACAGCTCTTGTTCTAATTCAACTTCTGGTTCTGGTTCGGGTTGCGGTCCTGTGGCTTGCGGTTGCCCGGCCCAACTTGGCCTAATCTGCATAACTGCACAGAGCCAAAATGTCAAGTATTTCGCACTTGAAGTCATTCCATCCGGCCATTCCTACGTTAGGGCTGACATTTATTAAAGACTCCCCAGTAATAAGGGGTAAGCTGAGGAGATATTATACCCATAATTTCTATGACATTAGCCCACACATTAAAAAAGATTCTTAAGACTTAAAATTTTACTTTTAGGTAAATTATAATGGAGAGAACCATCTAGTATGGTTACATTGATATACGAGTCCTTAAAAGACCTATTAAAAGCTAAGCCACTTCATGTGGCTCCTTAACTTGGTTCTTTTTTTTTTTTTTTTGTTTCCCCTTCTGTAACTGGCAAGAAAACTAGTGTAAATGGAATTTCCCCTTTGTACAACTTGGCTTTCTACGCTTCTCGCCGAGTGACTCTCTTAATGTGCGAGTATATGTGTTAAGTCTTTAATTAATTCTGTTTGAGCCACTTGATCTGGGTTTTAGCCGGGCTTTTCTCTGTCTACGAGTGGCTATGTGTGTGTGTGTGTGCCAACTGCAGCTGTGAATTGAGGAATGCGCACACATAACTCATTTAGCATTCACGCTGCTTTCTCTCTCTCCTCCTTGGCTCCTTGGCTCCTTTGTTCTGCACTCTCTCTCGCCCTGCTCCCTGCTCCCAACTCCCTGTTCCCTGCACTTTGGTTACAGTTATAATAGCTTCGTGTTGGTATGCGGGATTTATTTTGGCGGTAGGGGATGTAGAGTACAGGGCGGTGTAGAGTACAGGGCGGTGTAAAGTGCAGGGCGGTGTAGAGTGCGGGGCGGTGTAGAGTGCGGGGCGGTGTGTGTGTACTGTTAGTGGTTAGTTGTGTGTGTGTTGCTATCTTATTGCGCTTTGTTGATATGTGCTCTGCAGTGGTAGTAGTGGTTAGTGGTATGTAGTGGCAATAGTAGTAGAAGTAATAGTATATAGTAGTAGCTGTACTCACTTTAATATTTGGCGACGCCTTTCAGCAATGTTCGTTGTCGTTATTGTTGTTGTTGGTATTGTTATTATTGTTGTGACTCCTTCAGTTAATAGCTGGTCCCACTGGAGTTGTTGTCGTTGCTGCTGGTGCTGCTGCTGATGGCGTTCGCCTGATGATAAAATCGGCAATGTTTGGCACGCGCGTGTCACTGTGCTGGTATACCAGGCTGCTGCTGCTGCCGCTGTTGCTGCCGCTGCTGCTGCTCGTCCATATTGCCATTTATGCACTTGCATGTGTAGGTGTGTGTGTGTATGTGTGTGAACGCGCGCGACAAAGACGGACCACAAAACGGAATTGGTATTCGGTGGACTTATGTATTTGGAAAGTGCAGTTGCTTTTGCTGCTGTTGTTGTTGTTGCTGTCGAATTTGTTGCTGCTGCATTTTGTTTGGCATTTCCATTGGCCGCACTCGGGCGCCCTTGCCTTCACTTGCTTTGCTTTGTATTTGCTTTTTCTTTTATTGACTTTTTTTAACTTTTATATTTTAACTATAGAATAACAAGAAAAAAAATTAGATTTGATATGTTTATTTATATGCATCTATAGATATGTCTTTATATGTGTGTATGCATGTCTGTTGTGTGAGGACGCGACACCCACGACGATTCACGACGAAAAGAGCATTCAACTCAACTCAACTCTGCCACTGCTGCTGATTTTTTGTCGGTTTTCTTTTGACTCTATTAATTTGGACGTTTTTTACGCATTTCTGCCTGTGTCTATTTTTACCGCTCTCTCTAGCTGGCCCGAGGGGGAGTTGCAAACTTTCCAAGAGCCAAGTGCCCAAATGCTGATTGCAGTTGGCAAACGTCAAAAACTTTGCTCCCTGCCCTCGGGCTGTCGCTCGCTCACTGGCTCAAAAGTAACGGCACTAAGCCGCTCTGATTGGCGGCGATCCTCTCCCAGGCTCTCTGACTTTCCGGCGCTCTCTCACGATCTAAGCTGCTGTTTCTCTCGTTGTCCTGATGCTGCCAGTTACTATTCTCTTCTTTCAATTGTTTTGACATACGTTTCTGTATGCGCTGTGAGCGAGTGTGTGTGTGGGCTCCTGTTAAAGTTTCTGCAGTTTGTTTTTGCCGTATTAATTGTTTGTTTTTTGTTTTTAATCTGGTTTGTTGTTTTCTGGTGTTGCTTTGTTTTTTGTTGTTTTTTGAGTGCGCGACGACAACGTAGACTTAGAAGTTCTCAACACACAGCCAGACAGACAGACACAGCATATAGCGGGACAGAGGGCGTCCGTCTCGCTTTCACGTTGATGTTTCCGTTAGTGTTGTTTGTGCGATACTGACTCAATTTGTTGCTCGGCACCGTGTATATAGCGTCGTCGTCGTCGGCACACGCATTCCCTTGCTGCTGCTATGCTGCTCCTCCTGCTTCTTTCACTGCTTCGCTCTGACTCGGCTGTCGGTCGGTTGGTCGCCTCGTCTAACGGTCGCTCTCTCCCTTCTCCCTTCGTTGCTGCTGCTGCCGTTGCCTTTCTGCCTCGTCTCTCTTGTGGGCGGGAAGTCGTTTAGTCCGCCAGCGGCGGCGACACTTAACTTTGTCTTCAAAAAAAAAAAAAATAGGGGGAGATTGGATTAAGTACCAAGTTCCGTTAGCAATATAATCTGAACCCATAAAGGTATGCTACCTTTTTTCAAAAAAGCGGTATAATTTCCGTTTTTAACACCAAGTTATTGTTTTAATTTTAATAATTAGATTTATAATTTTTAGATAAGTTTTTTAACAAACTCCGGCTTTGTTAAATATCTTAAAAAAATATTTAGTTACGGCTCACATGGCGTATGAGTAATTTTAGTGTAATATATTTTTATATATTTTACAGCAACCCCCCCTTCGCCGCCCCTGCACCGCCACTTGCCACTTGTGTGTGCCCCGAAATAAAAAAAGCGGCATATAACGGCACTTCGTTGGATGCATGCAGCGCCGGGAATCGGGAGTCGCGACTCGGAATCGGAATTAAAAAAACAGAATCGGAGTTGGATCGGAATCGGAATCGGAGTCGGCAACGAAGTTGGAGTCTCGAGAGCAACAGGAGCGGAGTTCAAAAAGTTCAAGGACTATATGTCTACAGAATGAAAAAAAAAAGCCCAATCTATACAACCGAGCTTTGTATAATATTTTGAATTATTTAATGTGTTCTACAGATACAGATAAGGTTACATGATAACTCATTAGCCACGATATCTGTACACAAGTAATCATAAATTATAGTAAAAGATAATGATCTGATAAAAGGTCTAGCAAAATAATATTTGAATGTCAAGGGTTATCACCTTGTTTGGCCTTCAGTTTTAATATACTAATAATTAGGGCTGAAAGCATTAAAAGTAATATGATACTATAATATATCATATAATATATGATGTTCTTGATGTAATTATGTTTTTTGGAGATCTTCAAGACTAGTAATTGCTGTCATTGCGCTTTTTGTCACCTGGAAAGGCATTTCTTGTCGTGGGGGTTAGTGGGTCAGGTCCGTCCCTGGCCTTCGGGTTCGTGTCGGGTTTTTTTTTAATTCGGCTATGGAATCGGGTTCGGAATCGGGTTGTTGTCGCTCCCCGAGTTCCGTTGCGTCACCGGCGTTTGTTAGTTGCCACCTCTTAATGGAGGGATTGGGGATTGGGGGGGTGGAGGTGCAGTGTTGAGGTAGCTGCGTGGTAACGGTGAATTTATGGTTCTGTGGGCGGGAACAGATGGGTGGGGAGAGAGAGCGATGGAGAGTGGAAGTGGGAGAGAAGAACGCTCCTGGCGCTTGAGGCTAACGGTGGTTGTTGATGCTTGTTTTTGTAATTCCCATTCACATTGTATTCCCATTCCCCCACTCTCCCATTCCCTTCATTTCACCGTTTCCCGTTCTTCCGTTTTTTCGCTGCTTTGTTTTGTATGCGTTTTCGGTTACAGCTCGAAACTGGCACGAGTCAACTTTTATCGCACCAAAAAAAAAAAAAAAAAAAACACTATACACACACACATGCCACTCAACCGCACACCCGCACACACACACACAGATGCGGTCAACAAAATATTATGAAAAGAGCTTACAAAAAAAATCTTTGGCAAAAGTCCTTTGGTTTTGGTTTTTGTGCTCAGGTTATTCTTTTTAAATTTCGAAAAAGGCTAAAGGAAATGTTGCAGGGCATAAGGTAGCTAGAAACATGCTGCGAGATAAATGTTGTCTCCTTCCGTCTGTTTTCATTACCCTTTGTGTTCTAAATATCCCTCTCTCTTATCTTCCTCTCTCAAGCTAAAATTGTCAGTTTCCTGGCAATTAATAAAGTTTCCTAATTAGGTTCGCCACAAGCTCTCCGGTAATTAATTACAATCGCTTGATTGGAAAAGTTATCCATACACTCGTCGTATGTGCAAAAGTTTTTAAGCGCGAAAGTTAGCCCCAACCATAATGATTAAGTTATCAGCACAATTATTTTGGAGAAAGTTCTAATAACCTTATTAGCTTGGACGCAGTTGTACATATACAAAGAGGGAGAGAGATAGAGAGAGACACACACATGGACATTGATTCGGCATTTGTTTTTGCAGGGCCTCTTTTGACTTAATGCCGCGATTATTATTGCAAAAACAGGCTAACTAAAATGGCAAAAACAAGCAGCATACAACTAAAAAGCTTTTATTCTTTCCACGGGGAAATGCGGAAAACAAAACAAAATTCCGGAACAAGGAATGAAAGCTGACAATTTCGATTTGAGGTCTTATGTGGGATATCCCCGACTTTACCTGGCTTACCTGCCTATTACTTACCTTACTAATATATAATATATTGATTTGTTGCCCAGCCCTCTGCTCCTCTCAACCATTAAAATTGGGAGAAATCGTTGTACATACATAATTTATAAAAAGACCCCCCTTCTGGTAGTAGTTTTAGGCCTCCCGAAAACAAAGTTATTCAAGCGAAATAAGTTAAGGGACCCCTTGTGCTTCTGGCTTGTTTCCAAAAATACACCAAATCAATAAGGCTCAGGATATTATATATGTACATATGTATATACACACACTTCCATCACTATTCAATAAAATAATTCCCTAAAGGGGTTAACAATTATTAACAAATAATAATAAGCTAGAAGAGTCGGAATGAATTTAGAGATTTATGTGCCAAATTTTAATATGTATAAAAAGTTACTTGAAATATTAATATTCATTAGATTCAGAAATGTCGCTTCCCCTGACATATAGATATTTATAACCTCAAAACCCGACAGGCTACAAATTGTATCTGTCCCATCATTAGCTCCAAACCCCCTCTGGAAAAGCAGGAAAGACAATGATAGAGGTGACTGGGAAAGGAAAGGACCCGATTATTGGGGCCCGGCGCAGTTACGTACCATCCGAAAATTGGAGCACATTAATCAAACCAATTAATATAGCAACCGAACAACGGAAAAAGGTCAACCAGGGGAGGCTCATGGAGAATCACAGGGGCAAAGAGTGGAAGTTTGAAGGTGCCAGCCCCGGCATTAACCCTACTAATTTTCAAAATGGAAATGCCTTTACAGGAGGTTGACAGAGCGGGCCCGGGGGCGAAAAATGATTAACGAACGAAGCTTGCGACAGACAGCATATAATAATTTATTGATACCAAGCACACACACTCACGCATTCTCTCACCTACACACACACACGCACACGTGCCGGCAAAGGACTCTCGCAGGACCTTTGAGACCTCGCTGCTCGCCTCGCCAGGTGACTACCGTGGTCAAGGGCTCCGTTGCCGTACAAGTTCTCCACGAACCCAGCTAGTTTGCTGGCTTCCTGCAAACAGTTGGAGAAAATGCCATATGAAAGGGAATAATAAGAAGGAAATGAAATAATTTAATTAATTTTCATGATTAAGTGCATAATACATGCATAGGTTTTAAATTATAAAAACTCTTATATCATATAATACAATTTTAAATTAAATTATAAGTTCCCTCAGCTCTTCTAACTTTGATAGTTAGAGTAACTAAAACTACCTCTAAATGAACCTGTAAAAGAACCTGTAATTGTACCTGTAAGAGTTCCAGAAAATGTCTCAAAAGTACCAGGAAATATTGTTTATACCTTGTCATAAGATCCCTAAACTATAGATAGTCGTCATTTCTTAAAACACTCGCTCTGTGAGAGACTAAAGTAAGAGTATGTGGAAAAGTAATACAAAATGTCCCAATATTGGCCAAAACTTCGAAAAATATCCTTAAATCCAATACATTTTCAGTTAAATACCCTTGTATATCCAAAAACGTAAATAACAAATATTATTTAAAATTTTTTAAATGTAAGGGAATATTTACAAAAATGATTATCTATAGATTTTCTAATAAGCTGGTGGATATTTCTAAAATCTTTTATAATAAATACGTCTGGTAATAATAATTATGTAAAGTAAATTAATATGAATGTTACATATATCGTATAATAAATTTCCCAAATGCCATAATATTAAATCATAAGCACAAGTTAAGCAATCATTAAATAAATGCCATCAATTAAGGCAATAGAAAGTTAGCATCAAGTTCGGTAACTTCAGAGTGCTAAGTAAGTGCTAAGCTTTAACTAACCAAGGATACCTGTTGTATTTTCTTTTCATGTATTTACACCTCCCACGCATGGGGGAAAATCGGTGACCTACAAAGTTCGGTTCGGGGTTTTTTTTTTTTTTGTTACCGAGGCCTTTTCTTTGGGTTTTCCTGTATTTCGTATTATTTTCAGGATTTTGTAGCTCTGGAAGCTATTGGAGACGACGACGACCAACTAAGAGACACGCACGTGTTCTTTGTCCAAGGACTTGCGAGTGCGTTCGAGGTTCGAGGCCGTCGAAAAACCCATACCATATTCCCATTACCTTGCTTTTCTTTGGTTGTTTTTCGATAAACATTCTTTAATTGTAGTTGTAGTTTTTACATATCTTATACACAACATTTAGTCGAGAGATGAACTTAAGTGTTAGACTTTGAATTGAACGTAGAGTTAGGATACAGTACAAACTAGCTTGAGATGATGCGAGCGAGATATCGAATGTCGTCGTCAATCTTAAGTCACCTATATATAGCAAATACTTATCGAATGGGGGAGAGCTTCTTTTAGGTTGGGAAAAGGTCTAGTGGGGAGGGTTTTCCAAGGTTAGAGGGATGCAGTTTTTGTAGTGGTCCGTTGCCGGTGGTTTCGTATGAGTATAAGACACAATTCATAGCATTCTGAGGATGAGAGATCGGTCAGGTATGTGCATATAGGTTATATATATTTATATCTAGATAGGTATCGAGTAAGAATCAAGTGAACGAACTGCTTTCTTTTGGCACGCAGACCGACGACAGACAGACATACACAGGATCCATTTAATATTTATATATAAAGCTTAACGGGTTGAGCGGAAGGTACACACACACACAGTTGGGGGTCCGGATCCTATATGCTCTACATAGTATGTCTATTATATGTACTTATAAACGCATATGCCCTAGACATCGACGACCATTTTCTTGTGTATGTCGGTGTTGCCCACCACCGAACAGAACTCATCGAACGATATCTTGCCATCCTCGTCCTTGTCCGCAAAGCAAATGGTCTTGTCCACGATCTGCTGCAACTGTGTGTCCTTCAGATTGTTGCCCACCATCATCTTGAGCACCTGGAAGAGCTCCCCGTTGGAGATGTAGCCATCGTTGTCCATGTCATAGATGCGGAACGCGAACCGCAGCTTCGACAGCTTATCGCCGCGCACACTGAACTGCGAGACGCCCTGGATGAACTCCTTGAAGTCCACCTCGCCATTGCCATCGGCATCGAAGATGTCGATAACGCGCTGCACCAACGGATTCTGCTGAAGTTCCGGCAGCGACATGAACTCATCTATGCTCAGCGCCCCGGAGTTGTCCAGGTCCAGTTTACGGAAGCGCTTGCCCAGCCGCCGGATCTCGTCCGCATCGAAGTTGGAGCACATGTCCATGGGTAGGGAGGTCTCGTTACCCATGTTCTTGACCGTGGATTGGTGTTCGCTTCCTAACTAAATGGCAAAGTGGGTAATCTGTAAAAGAATTGGTACAATTATTGGGGATCATGGAGGGGTATAATAATATAAAGTTACCATAGAAATCGCTGGGAATCGGAAATGATCAGGAATGTAATACGGAACAATTTAAAATCTATATATTAATACGATTATTACTGTATAAATGTTATAATTAATTCGTTTCGGTCATTTGTAATAAATCGATATATAATCAAGAAATACTTAAACCGCATAGTTTTAGGACCATGTTAAGGAATGTAAAACCCTAATATATATATAAGATTTAATTTAAATCTGCTTCTAGGGTATTCTGAATTTAGGACCTTCAAGCTTTACCAGAAACTTAATCAATTCGAAAAATATTTCCTAACCCTTTCTTTAAGAAAAGATATAAAAAAACTTAGCAAAATATATTAAACATTTTGTGAACAAATTTGACTCCAAGCGATTTTGTTAGCATTTTCTCTCAGTGTGAGTGCAGAATGTGACCCCGCCTCACCTCTGGTTCTGCTGCTCTCCTCCTTTGCTTTGCTCTTCGTCCTGCGAATCCTTCGGCGTTTAAAGGCTTAATTTCGCAAAGACTAGTGTTTCTGAAGATAAAAAAGGACAGAAAAGGAAAGAAAAATGAAAATGGCAAGTTATCAGCATATTTTTAATTACGGCTCAATCGTATCGATTTTCCACTTTGCCAGGCGAGCCACTTTTCCATCAGTTTTCCGCTTCACAGGAATTCTGTGTGGTCCAAGTTCCAGGATACTGCCAAAGATTTCTCTGCGTCTCCACCGCGGGAACGTAAGCAGTGGCCATTGGAAGTTATTTTATATTTACCATAAATAAACAATCCCGTCGATTTAGTTAACTCCAAAATGACGCTCTCTACTCTTCGCTCGCCAGCAAACACACGACTGTGAATGGGAGAGCGCAGCGCTTTTCACCGTTAGCTTGCTGGCTCGCGCACGTGTGTGTGGGGGAGAGAGAGAGGCCAGCGCGAGGAAATGACAGTACATGGTGAAAGCACAGAAGGTGGTCTCAATGCGGGAGCGACTCTCTTTTAAGTTGTTGTTCTGCGAGCGGAGAAACAGTGCTGAGAAGAGAAAGAGCTGAGGAGACCACCTTTAACAGTTTCAAACAAGTGACAGCGCAAGTGTCAACCTGCCAGGAAGTTCCGTTATTTTCGGAGAGCGCAGCTGTCAAAGGCAGCCAGCTGTTGCTTGCCACCTGTTTTTGGGGTTGCAAACTGTCGGAGTTCACCAATGTTTTATTGAATTCCTTGTGAAAAGCCTAATTTTCTTTTGCTCAATCCCAGGATATAGACTTATTTTTCCATTTTGTATAGCCTACATTTGGGCATAAGAAAGGCACTCCGAAATGCCAACGCTAGGCAATTCCTTGTAATCCTTGCTGGAGATGTACCATACTATTATCCTAAAGATGGCATTTTTAAAAAGGGTTTTCTGGATACTTGAAAAACAAATATAACTTCTGTTTATAATTATGAAGAAAATAAAATACAAAAAAAAACGTTATTCTAGATTTATTATCTTCGCATTTATATATTCTTTTTAAAAATGTTCATTACGGATCTGCCAGCACTCAAACAAAAACAATTAAATTTTAAATATATGGAATATTTTAAGTTAGGTAGATAAACTTAAGCCTTTTTGAAATCCAAGGAAATAAAAATAATATGACACTCAATCGACAACGACTATCTGCTTCTTTTTTATCTCCAGGAAATCCTCTTCCTCGGTGCTAACTTCGTAAATATCATCTTTGGATTTCGCTTTAACTGGAGTCCTATGCTTGGTCTTTTTCTTACGATTTTCTGAAGTAAATATTTATAGTTTAACTATAGTTAGAAAGTATTTGAAGAAACTTACCATCGGCCACACGCTGCAGTTCATCTTCCGTGTCGATGCCTGAGGAAGCCTCTTCTTTATTCTGAACCATCTTTTGCTTATCCTTGGGATCTGCATCATAGGTGTTAGTCACCTTGATGGTCTCATCATCCTCCTCATTGGACTCTCTTCGCGAACTGGGCTTTCTGGCCTCATCACATAGCTCCTCGTCGCTTTCAGGCTGACCCAGATCGTTGGTGTCCAAGGCGTAGCGGCGCCAGGGAAGATACTTTCGAAGATTGTAGCACTTCTCGATCCAGCTACGTGTCACAATCTTGCCCTTGCCCTTCACCTGATTGTATTTAGGAGTATTCTTAAAGGCGCAACTGAAAAGGTTTCATATATATCTAGATATATATTAATTTAAATTATTAAGAAACCTACATTAGGTGAGTGCATCCTGGCTCCCAGTCCGCTTTGTATTTGGCACCCAGAGCGGTGGCCTTTGAACGCAAATCGGCGCGATCGGGATTCTGTAGGAAAATATATTTGAAATTTATTATTTAAGCTAGAAAATAAATATATATCCCTAAATTTGCTTACCTGTATGCCACTGATGACCAGAACCACGCCGTTGAGCAGCTGATTGAAGGGACGATATTGGATAATGGGTTCCGAGTTCTGATCTTTGAGCCGGGGCTTTTTGGCGGGAGTGTTTGAGGGCGAGGAGGAGAGACGCTTTTGGCCCGATGGCCGAGAGTTATCCCTGGTCTTGGAGGCATCTCTGTGCTTAGATCTGCTCACATGCTTGTCCTCTCCCTTAGCTGCTGGCTTCCTCTCTTTAGATGAGGATCTCTCTGTCTGCTCCTTCTCTTTTCCTTTCTCTAACTCTTTTCTGGCTGGCTTCTCCTCTTTGTCTGAGGATTTCATATCTTTTGAGATGGATTTGTCCAGGGAATGTCTAGATTTGGACTTGTCTTTTTTGCGTTCCTTCTCCTTTTGCTGCAGCTCTTGCTCCTGTCGCCTGCGATCCTTGTCTGCTTCCAGATGCTTGCTCAGTCGTCGCTTTTTAGAATTGTGCTCATCCTCATCGTTGCATGCGTCATCATCATCGTCGTCCTCGCCAAACAGCAATGAAGCTCTATTGCGATCCAAGGGCTTGACGCCACTGGCATCACCAGCCGAAGTTGCAACGGGCGAAGGGTTTGGTGAGGGCTTAGGCAAGCTGGCGGAGACCTTGCCAATACTGAGCCTCTTCAGGGCCGTGGTACCGGCATCCCTAATGGCCGCCGCTGTGGTGGTAGCTACCGGGAGCTGTTGCGATTGTTGTTTCAGGTGCGACTCCTTCTTCCAGCTCTGAAACCTGGTGAGCTGACTGTCGTTTTCCGAGTCCGGAGATTCTTCGCGCAGCTTGAACGCCCCAAACTGCATCATCCTTTCGGGCAGCAGACTCTTGACCTTGGCAGGAGCTGCAGTTGGAGCTGGAGTCGCCGCCGCCACGTGCACCTTAACAAACGAAATGCCATACTGGACATGCCGATTAAAGGGCTGGGTGCACACAATTTTCAGCAGTTTCCACTTCTCAGGCAGGGCGGTCTGGTCCAGTGACTGGCTACTAAAGCAGCGCACACGGTTCTGGTTACTCGAGTTCTTGCTCTCAATCGGAGTCATGAACGAGCTGGACAGGAGCAGCTCCCGAAAATCGTCCGTCTGGCAGCCGGTGCGACTGACCAGCACCTCGATGAAGGCCGAATGCTCGTTGCCAATATCGATGCCCGTGATTTGCTGCGGCTCCTGGAACTCCAGGACCACATAGGCGGACTTCTCGTTTCCCGATTTGGTGCGCCATTTCTTACCGGCGCTCTCCTTCAGCAGATTCTCCGCTACATGCACCTGGAAATGGTCCCAATCGATAGATACATTTGTTCTTATATTTGGTTATAGGGCCCAATCTCACCGCATCCTCACTGCTCACTTCACGTACGGACTTAAAGGCCGCTATGGGCATTTCGCAATTATTTTGTATTTGTACAAAAAAATCTCAGACGCCGCTCATTTGGGCGGGAAACTCGGTGCGTTCTATCTTCCGTCGATTTTCACACGGCGAAACAGTTGACAGATAGTTTGTGGAATTACGGGCAAATTGAAGATTATTGTTGTATACGTTTGTTATTCAAAAAAATATATGCGAAACGTATTGTTTTTGTTTTGACGAACAATTTTTAAAAATAAACCAAGTATATGGCAGGCGCTCATCGCCCATCACTAACAGTTCTGAAGACATAACTTAGCCCATCGCTAACAGATCTGGTAGTTTAGTATTTTTTATCTGAACAGCTCTGACACTTTAGCCTTTTTCTGAACATTTAGCTATTAAGGTAGTAACTTAATTTTTTAGTAAAAACTTAAGTAATTATAAATTTTGTAAATAATAATAGATATCTATTAATGTCAATTATTTCTTGAGCGGAATTCATTGTTTCACTATTGTTGTTGAACAACATATTTGAACATAAGTACTTTTGTTTTGGCAAGCATTTAAATTGTAAGTTAGCTTGGGTAATATTTGTAATTATTTAAATTATCTATTATTAATATTATAATTTTAATTATTTAAGTATTTAGAAGAAATGTTATTATTTATGCCATTTCCTTGAAGTTTCTTCAAAGCCATTAAATGTATTAAACACTTAAATAAACTGTCAGTAATTAATTTATTTTTTTCATGCAAAGAAAATGAAGTTTACTTTTAAAAATAAAATATAATAATTCATATTATTCATATATTGGAATGAAATTAAAATATTTATGATATGTTTTGAATCTACACCGAAGCCATTGAAAGTACTATTCGTTTGAATACGCTTTAAATTATAATAAATAAATAAATATTTATTTCAAAGGTAAATATTTAATATATATAAAGAATATATAATATAACAAGCAGTTTAATCAAATTGGCAACAAATGGAGAAAGTCCAAAAAAAAAAACAACAAAAAGTGAAAGTTTTTCTATGATAAAAATTCAAATAGAGATGGAAAATATCTTAAACGGAACGAAAGACAAATTTAGTAGGAGAAAAAACAGGGAAGTAACAGAAATAATTATATTATTTTATCAACCAAAGACGGCCTCATATGATTAATTTACATCCATTAACAAAGGATAAATAAATGAAAAATAAATGAATAAAAAATGCATCGTGACACAGACGCATCCGATATATTTTGTAGAGAGGCTGTGAACTATCGCCCATCCCTATAACCCCACGACAGTTGTCAATGTCGCCAAGCAGAGATTTTTTTGTAAATAAAAACAAAATAATATGAGCGCTGATGCCAGGATAACGGAGATGGCGCCAACCAAGGACAGCTCAGCGCCCACCCTAGCAGAGGAGGAAAAGGCGTCGAAGGAGCAGGCGCAGCGACACACGGACGCCTCCAACTCGAACTCGCAGCCGAGCGCCAGCGATTGGTTGAATTTCTCGCAATGGATGCACTGCTTCTGCGTGGTCACCTTCGATCTGAACCTGGGCCAGGCCCTGGAACATGTCTATCCGCCGGTCTTTATGCCCAGCGACCAGGAGGTGAGCAACATCTGCTACATGGCCTTCCCGGACTCCAATTCCGGTTGCATGGGCGACACCAAGTTTCACATGCGATTCCGCTGCACGAAGGCCACGCGCCAGGACTCGCTCCAGACTTACAACGCGGAGTGCCCACCGGCCCTGCGACAGGATGGTTCGCATTATTGGGGCTTCGTCTACTTTCGGCAGAAGCGCGATGCCAATCTGCCGCGCGGTTACTTCCAAAAGAGCTTCATCATCATCACCCGGTTGCCGTTCTTCAACCTCTACTACGACATACTTGGCCAGCTGGCGCCGCGCTACTTTGACTCCGAAGGCTCGGGCACCGGGACCTCGGACATCCTGCGCCTGGCCAGCGAGCAGATTAACCGCCAGTGGCCATCGCTGCGAGTGGGACAGACG
This sequence comes from Drosophila jambulina, assembly GCA_018152175.1. Classification (NCBI taxonomy): domain Eukaryota; kingdom Metazoa; phylum Arthropoda; class Insecta; order Diptera; family Drosophilidae; genus Drosophila; species Drosophila jambulina. The sequence continues at coordinate 908,169 of JAECXH010000099.1, read as the reverse complement.
CTGCAGCTGCCTCTGCTGGAGTGCAGCTATCAGATATGTATACCGCGTGCCACCACCAGCAGGAAAACAACCACAGTCGAAACATCATCATCATCATCAGAAGGGGAATCCCCGCGAGCCATTGCTTCGACAACGGCCAAGATCCTTGTGTCTGTCAACGAAATCGAGCTCTTCCGCTCCTTGGACTTTGTCATGGAGCATCTGTATACGCTGTGGGAGCTGGTCATCACCGCCGAGCCCATCGTTGTGGTGGGCACCTCGCCTGCAGACTGCACCCATATGGTGCAGACCCTGGTGGCGCTCATAGCACCGCTGGAGTACTGTGCCGAGGCGCGACCCTACTTCACCATTCACGACAGCGAGTTTCGGGAGTTTACGCAGGAAAGCAAGGCGACGACAGCAACTGTGCCCGCCTGCATACTGGGCGTGACGAATCCGTTCTTTGTGAAGCTGCTCAAAGCCTGGCCGCACATGCTGCGGCTGGTGGATAACCAGGTGAGAGAGCGACAAAAGATCCTCATAGATTCGTAACCTTAATATTGATGCAACCTTTTCTGTCCCTTTCTATTTCCATTTCATATCTCACATCGTCCTTTTTCAGAAGAATATGTTACAGCAGCAACAGCACCTGCATGCTCGCAACATATCCTCGGCCACCTCGTTCTCCAGCTCATCGGTGACGGCGGGTCCACCCAAGAACACCTCGAGCTTGAATGGCATCGCCAATGGCAGCGGCCTGGCCGCCGGGGAAAGCTCCAGCGCTGGCCTGCACAGCAAATACAAGCCGTACCTCAAAAAGGACAAGGCGCTGATCAAAAAGGTGCTGCTGGGCATGAAGACCAAACGGCCCGAGCACGTCCAGACTGCCCTCATACGCCGGCATCTGCTCGAGCTTACGCAGAGCTTCATGATACCGCTAGAGCGCTATATGGCCTCGCTGATGCCTCTGCAAAAGGACATTAGTCCATTCAAGTCGGCGCCGAATGCGAGCAGCTTTAAGCTGGACGATTTTCTGGCCACCCTGGAGACGGCGGGGCCGCAGCTCACGTCGCCCCTAAAGGGCGACTGGAAGGGACTATATAGACGCTTCTTCCGGTCGCCCAACTTCCGGGGCTGGTACGAGGCCCGGCATCGGGAGCTGCAGTTAACGCTACAGGACCTCCAGCTGCAAGCTCTCTCGGAGGCGAACCTGGAGCACTGGGCCCACGACAAGCAGGAGGTGGAGATCATCGATATGATACTCAAGCTCAAGCAGAAACTGAATCTCTACTGTGAGAAGGGCAATCAAGTGGAGGCGACGGGACACCAGCAGCAGATACGGGCGCAGATCGAGTGCATGAAGGGACTGCTACCGCCGGATCTTAAGAATGTGGTGAACCTTTGATACTAGCCTGTGGCTGTCTAGCTAAATTTTGTGTGTATGTGCGCATGCGTGTGTGGCTGAGCGGTGTGTGTCGGTGTGTAGGTGGGTTAGCGATCCTTGGGCCAAGGTGCTCTTTATCAGTGTATATAAGTTATAAGCGGAGATAAGTCGCTCTATCCGTTTCTAGTTTAATTTGTTCTCGTTTTAGTTTCATTAAAAATTCTCGATGTTAACGATTGTAGAAAAGTCTCTCAGAGCGGCCCTTTTCCATTGTCTCTCGCTCTCGGGCACTCTCGTAACCCCAGTTTCTTGTCGGAGAGATCACTCTTTCCCAGCTCTCTCTTTCAGAGAGTTCAGAGAGAGAGTTTCAGAGAGTCACGGACGCGAAAAAGAGAGAGAGAGAGGGAATTTTGGTGCAGCTAAGCACTCTGAGAGTTTTGTTTCTCCGAAAACAGAAAAACGCAACCAAAAGACCGTCACAAAAGCAAGAGAGAGTCTTTGGGAGAACGATATATATTAATCCAAGCCAAGTATTAAATATAATCGATGCAATATTTATATATTCTATATCTTTCTTAAATTAAATTTTAAACGTTTTATATGCCAACAAAAATGCTCATAAGTCTCCTCTGCTGACTGCCTCACATAAGAAATAACTATCTTAACTCTCTTTAAAGTGCGAATTTTTCAAATTTAAGTCGTTAAAACTATAATGTACCCCCGAAAATACCGAAAAAATCTGAGCTCGCTAAAAATAATTGATAGTTTTTCTCCCATTTACTGTTTAATTAAATTTTTCTCTCCGTTTGAGAGCGTTTTCAGTTAAAGTTTATTTACTACGGTCTTTCAGAGAGCAGGATATGCAGGATATATCTTTGAGGCTGTTGGACCAATTTGTGATTCAAACGCCAGTTCTGTTCCTGTTCTTTTATTTAAATCGTGTGTCTTCGTGAAACAACCTTTGTGAAACCTTGTAGATCGCTAAAATTAATGTTTATATGTATGTATGTCTATGACTGTCTCAAATATAAGAAAAATTATAAATATCCTAAATACCTTACCGATTCTGTTATTCCTTCAACGGGAGGTTTTTTAAGAGTGTTTTGGAACAGCGTAAAAATAATGTAACATTTATCTGATATATTTCAAAATAGAGCCACAAAATTTAGCAAGAGAATTCCAATACGTTTATTACAAAAATATGAACAAAAAATATAACTTAGCCGATACAATGAATAATAGGTAATAGAAAAATGATGAGATTGATGGCTTTGGAGACACAGATGCTCCTCGATGGTAATGGGTGGAATGCTTGGATTAGATGAGAAAGACAATGTCGTCGGCCACCATGATTTGGTTATCCTCGGTCATACGATGAACGGCGGCCTCAATTTCGCCGCCGCTGAAGGGCTCTGGATTGCCATCGTTGATGGCCGTGGTGATCCTGGCAAGCGGAAGGCTCTGCTCGCGTGCCTCGCGGAACAGGCGCTGCAAGTTGTTCTTGAATCCGCCTAATCGGGCATCGCTGATGGTGGCTGGCGTCGACGACGACGACTGCTCCTCGCTGGAGGAGGCGGAGGCGGCGGCCACCTTCTGGGCGGGCAGGGATCTTCGCGTCTCGCGGCGCGTCAAGTCACCGGCATCCGGCTGTGGTGTCTCTATATCCTCCTCATCGCTATCCGCGCCAGCCACTTCGATGCGGGTGCGCTTGCTGCGGCGCGAAGGCGATCGGTGGGCACTAGCTGGAGCATCCTCCTCCTCGTCGGAGGCGCCACTGTTGCGACGACGCTTGCCACGCTCCTTCTCCAGCACCTTCTTGAAGTAGGCAAACTGCACCAGCTCAATGGCCGCATGGGCATCATCAATGGTCACCGTCTTGGACATGCGTGCACGGGCATGGGCAGTGGACAAACGGATGAGTGTCTCCAAGGTACGAGCCGTGATGGGTTGAGTGCGAGCCACATCCGTCTCGACAGCCTCCTGGGAACGCAAGCGGCTGTACTCGTTGGCTATAGCCTCACAGGCCTGCTCCCCCAGCTTGGGCTTCATGCACTTGGCAATGTGGATGTACTTGCGCATAAACTCTACGGACAGGATCTTCTCATGTCGCTGCCGAGATTTGCCGTGCAGCAAAGCATCGTATTTCTCATACACCTCGGTGTCTTTTTTCTGTGGAGGCGAAGATAGGGGAAATATTTTCAAAGTTTTTCTCCGAGAAATATGTATGTAGTTCATACCTCATCATTTCGGGAAACAAAAGCCAATGAATCGGCATATGAACTGCCCATCGACAGGGGCTCGCCGTCGGCCTCCTTGGGATTGCGATAGCGATGCATGCGCACCACATGGTCGGATATCATCTGGTCCACATCGCTGTCGATCACGTCCAGCATGACGAAGAGCAGGTCGAAACGCGACAGCAGCGAGTCCTGCAGCCCAATGTTCTCCATGGGCGTCTTGTACTGATCGTACTGAGGGTGTGAAATAAACCATTAGAATCCACTAGGATTTAGTGGGAATAATCCTAGTACTCACCCTGCCGTAGACCGGATTGGCGGCGGCCAACACCGAGCAGCGCGCATTGAGGGAGGCATGGATGCCCGCCTTGGAGATGGTCACACGGCCCTGCTCCATCACCTCATGGATGGCTGTGCGATCAATGTCGCTCATCTTGTCAAACTCATCGATGCAGACTACGCCGCGATCAGCTAGAACCATGGCACCGGCCTCCAGTCGCCGCTCCCCGGTCTCCTGATCCGTTGTCACCGCCGCCGTGAGACCCACACCGCTGGATCCACGACCCGTGGTGGGTATGGCACGCGGGGCCGTGTTCAAGACGTAGCGCAGCAGCTGTGACTTGGCCACCGAGGGATCACCGATAAGCAGGACATTGATGTCGCCACGCAGGCGGGTGCCATTGGGCAGGAGCTTCTCCACGCCGCCGAGGAGCAGGCACAAGATGGCCTGCTTCACATACGCATGCCCGTGTATGGACGGGGCCAGGCTTTTGCTGAGCAGCTCGAAGATATCATTGTTCTTGGCCAGCTTCTTGCAGAGCATGATGTCCTCGCGCGATATGTCCAGGTTGCTCTCCTTGCTCAGCAGCGATATGTTGTTGGCCAGGAGGACAGTGCGGAAGGTGCCCGATGTGTAGCCGCCACGCTTGCCGGGCAGACAGCGATAGCTGCCCACGATTTGGACCCGGTCGCCGGGCTTGCAGCGATCCACCAGATCATCGTCGCAGACAATGTCCACGGAACGAGGCAGCTGTCCCGCCGGCGCCTTCTCCGGCATCTCCTGTATGGTCAGTGTCTGGTGATCCTTGTAGACGGACAAGCCGTACTCCGTTTCCAGGAGGTTGCCATCCTCATCCTTGGTGGGATAGGCGGCTCCAGAGGGTATGGCCTCGAAGGAGGTTAGATCCGTGTACTTGCGCTCCATTACCTTGCGCGTATTCGGACAGTAGTGGACGCTGCGCACCACCTTCGGCCGGATAAGCGAGACCTTCGTGACGATGCCCTCCACACAGACCATGTTGCCCAGGTAGATGGAGGTGAGGCTGCGCGGCGTCACATGTCGATTGCCGAAGCAGCCCTCGAAGCCAACGAATAGATCTTCGTGCATCTTGGCATAGCTGGGATCCACCGTCGAGGCGTACTCCTTGAGGGCCCGCCCGAAGGCCAGCTGCTCGTCTGCGGTGTTGCTTAGCAGGCCCAGAGCCCGCTGCGGATTCTTGCGCTTCAGATCGTTTACGTTCACGATCAGGCGCTTGCTCTTCTCGGCTATCATGTCTTTTACGTGACCGGCATAGATGCCCTGGTCCTCCTCGTCGTCCAGGAAGTCCACATACTCGCGCTGGATGTCCTTGATGAACTGCTCCCCGTCGTGGGCCATTTTTGGAGGTAATTTCTATAGGCAGCTGGTAGCGGGAATCAAAAAGAGGGCAGCTTCGTCCGTTCAAAAGCAAACACAAACGCAAACAAAACTCGGTTGACCAAAAATTGCACGCCGTACGCTTTGTTTTTGGCGGGAAGCAGTGTGACCATAAATTAGAGGTGGCTTTTTATCGATAGTTTGGCCTGATATCTGGCACGATATATATGAAAAGTATCGAATGTGAATTACAAAAAATACCTAAATTATAACGACATTTTTAAATAGTTTTTTCATGCCAGAGTCGTGGACAAACTATTGGATGTATGCAATCATTGAAGAGTGAGAGTGGCACTCAGGGAGCGCCACTCAGAGATTACAAGAATTGTTGGCATTTGAGAGCGGCATCGCCTGCTCCGTTCTCTCTTAAACTTTAGCTCAATTTCTCCATTTGTCTCTCTCTCTCATGTCTCTCGAATTCTTTTTGCATTTCTGTCTCTCAATCTATGTTTCTATCTCTCTCTTATTCTCTTTATCTCTCTCTAATTCTCACCCTCACTCTCTATCTTTTTCTCACTCTCTATATCTATCTCTCTCTCACTCTCTATCACCCTCTCTCTCTCTCTGCCGATCTAACTCTCTCTCTCTCTATTTCTCCCGCACCTATAAATAGAGGCGACTCGCCGCAGCCGCCTCAGTCTCTCCGCGGCCTTCCACCCGTTCGCGCAACAAGTGACCGTCCGTGTTAATAATCGTGTGTTCATAATCGCGTGTTTATAACTAATAACTGTGGTGATATCCTCTGCACTGGAAAGGAGTTAATCATTTAGGAATCTCGACCAAGTCTGCGGTGTGGCGATGCAAGGTAACTAAGGGTCCTCTCTCGCGGGTAAGTCCGAACCAAGATTATTATCCTATATCCTATATATAAAGCTGATAGCACCGATCGGTAAGCGCAGACAAATTTATTTATTTATATGACTTAGTAATTAAGAGCATTACCTGGTATGGCCTGCTGGGTGGCTATAAATTTACATATTGCATTTATGGACAGTACTTTGCTTATGGGATTGGTTTTGTGGAGGAAGGGGAGGATATTTTTGTAGTTTGCTGTTGGGTTGTCTATGAGTTGGATTGGGTGTTTGTGGGCAGAGTCCCTGAACGGGGCGCCGATCCCACTCTTGCCTAATAGAGGCTATATTTAATCATAAGATTTCCTTGAACAGGTACTGGGAGCTGTGCCAAGCAGGCACACACGCCGAACACATGCCAATTGATAAGGGACAATTATTATGCTAAAACTAAGCATCAACGGGATCACGATGGGTTTTAAATAATGCGGGTTGTCAACAAAGTATAACCGCATCATTTTCTTTAAAAAAATGCCAAACAACACCTGGAATGAGCGGTCACATTTCAAACGAATTAATATTTTCCCGCTGCAAAACAGAAGCTATTTGCATTTAGTATTTTTATTTTTTCTTACAGTATAGATTATTCGATATCACTGGATAAACTTATCGATATCAAACAGCTGAGTTTTTGTTTTGTAATTTTTTGAGGTTGGTTTCTCGCACTTAATTTATTGAATTAAAAGTCTTAAAAGCCTTTAATATTAATTTTAGCGTCTTAAGTAAATAAAAAACTGACCTCACCCCTTGCAATCAAGGTGAAATTCCGCCAATAAAACCCCCAAGACAACCGGAGCACCAGAATTAGAACCGGGAACAGACCTCCGAACAATCACCTGCCGCCGGCTGACTGAGCGATGAGTTTCCCGGACAAGGCGGAGCGCGCCAAGTGCTGGACCAACCGTGACGAGTACTGGAAGTGCCTGGACCAGCATGCGCCGAAGCATAGCTCCACCAGTGGCGAAAAGGTGCCCAGCGCCTGCCAGAGCCTTCGCAAGGCCTTCGAGCAATCGTGTCCCGGCCAATGGGTGAAGCATTTTGATCGCAAACGCACCTATGAGCAGTTCAAGGAGAAGATGGCCACCGGCTACGATCCGCTGGAGGAGCGCACAAAGGCCCAGGGCCAGCAGCAGGCCAAGTGATCCCGGAGATGGGAAATGAGAGCTGGAAGCCTAATTCGTTGTTTTTTTTACTGTTCGAAGTGTAGTGTAAATAAATAAACCTATAGTTATATGACTACAAAAAAGGTTAAGCAATTCTGATTTTGTTGCGAGATATAACCATAGGAAAAGGAAGCAGAAATGAAGCAATTCGTGGTGTCCAAGCTTTATTTCCATTTTATTGTCTTTTTCATAATTAGTATTAATTATTGTAAGGCAAGGGTTGGTTTTAATTGGTAATATATTTTATAATAATAATATTCTTCATATTCCAATTGACTTAACCGGCAAAGAGGCAGTGTGCCCACACCAAATTTATCTTCGCCATGGTGAAACTAAGTACAGGTAGTCTCTCAAACTCTTGCCAGCGCTCTCCTTCAAAGAGCTGAGAGATTGTCGTAGACCACCTCATTCAGTTGCATCATGGAGCAGTGTGTACACATCTAAAATAGCTGCTCTCTAAAAAATGGCCAAAACGCCAACTAGAGCTGGCAAAACCACGATATTCATCGATTTATTCCCTCAAGCTGCGATTGTGGCCAGCTCTAGTTGTTAAAGCGGTAAAAGTTTTGTTTTGTTTAAAATATTTTTACAATTTGCTTCCAATTGGTGCTGTAATACCTCGAGAACGCTGTTTTCGGTAAGTTGGCATAAGCCATCTATCCCCTATCCGTCCCCCCTGCGAGGCATACACCCAGGGCCTTCCTGCCGCCCTGCCGCTCTTAATTTTTTTTTTGATTAGCACAAAAGTTTTTATTTTTGTCAAAATTTCGTAACATTACGTAGAGCAGTGTGTGTGTACAAAAAATGAGTATAAAATAATATTATAAAAACGCCGTTCTTCCTGACAAAAGGAGGAAGAAGAAACAAAATAATTTGCCAATAGCCGCCGCGCACGCTTTTTGGCGGGAAAAGGGTTAAGAGCAGAGCGGGTCCCGGGTAGCAAGGAGCGGGTGCAGCAGGGCAGGGAGTCGGGGGATTCGGGGGCGTATATACAGGAAGCATGGGGAAGCAGCAGCAGGCAGCAACAGGCAGCGTCGTCCTCAAACCGATTGCGTGACAGCGGACGCCTCAGATGATGGAACAGCGGCGGCTGAGGGCCGCTGGAGACGCAGCGAGGAGCGGCATGGCAACGTGAATTGGTACTTGTTGTGGCTGAGCAGCGGATAGCGTTGCTGCGGCGCAAAGTCCCACAACGCGCGCTCGATCACCTGCAGGGCGCCCGGACTCAGGACGTCCGCCGTGTACTGGGTGGGTGCGCCCGCCGTGGCCGACATGGCTGCAAAGAAATGGTTATAAGATCATAGTTTCTACAACATTTATTTACAGAAAACTCACTCTGTGCCACTGGAGCCTTGTAGAGGGACTCGGCTGTCATGCCGCAGGTGTCCAAGGCCACAACACTGACGCCGTACGGCTGCAGCTCCTTGCGCAGCTCCTCTGCGCACTTGTCCACGGCCACGCGGGAGGCATTGAAGGCCACCAGGCCATCGCCACCGGAGCGGGGACCACCATCTCCACCCCCGCCTCCAAGATATAGAAGACGACCGCGTGTGGGACGCAGAAAGCCCACAAAAGCCTTGGCCACTCGCAAAGTGCCCAGAATGTTGGTCTTCAGCATATGCTCCCACTGCTGCACGTCCTGGGACTCCACTTTGCCGCGGAACACACTGCCGCTGGTGTTGATCACCGCCGCAATTCCCCGCTCATCGGCATTGAGGTGGGCACCCATCGCCACCGTCGCCTCACGCAGCACATCCTCGCGGGTCACATCGAGACGCATCGGTATTATGGTGCCGGAAATGGGCTCTTCGCTATATTCCCGGATCTTCATCCAGCCGCACAGGAGTTTGGCTGGCAACGAGTCATGTGCCTCCTTCATGCCAGCAAAGACGCGGCATCCCTTATTGGCCAAATGCGTGCACAGCTGCAGGCCCAGAGCGGTGTCCGCACTGGTGACCAGGACCACGCGACTTGGCTGCGACTCGGCAGCGCTGGCCGCGGCACTATCCTCGCGCACCTTGCAGATCAGATAGATGAGCAGCGCGCCGGCGATCGAGAAGAGGGCCAGCAGCTGGAAGGCCAACACCAGCATGGTCATTGGCTCCATTATGACATCGCTGCGGATTGAAAAGGGAGGAGACAAGGGAGAGCAGAGGTTAGTGGAATATATTTATAAGAACTTGGGTAAATAAGCCTGAGTTTGGTTTTTGTAATTATTTATTTAATATTTATGCCTTTGCCTTAAAGCTTATAAATGTACGAGTATGCTGTAAGCTAAGCGGATTTCCTAGCTGAAACAGTTAGAGTGACGCTGTCTCGAGGGGATAAAACACTCTCCTAAACGGACACACTCTTTCTTGAGCGGACAACGTCGGAGGCAATGGAGAATATCAACTACTACGACTATGGTGAGTGTGTTCTGCTTTTCGAATGGGTTTAAGTTAAAATTCTTTCTGCAAAGGACACACTCTTTCTCTTGAGCGGACGAAACTCTCTCTTGTGCAAAAAATGTATAAAGTTAGGGGGTCAGGGATTGTGCGAACTCCTTTCTCAAATCCAATCTTAAGCTTGAACGGACAGGCTCTCTCTTAAGCGGACAGAGTATTTCTGAAAGCCCTTTCTCGGACACTGATTTCTCTCCCAGGCCCGGTTTCATCACCATGTCGCGTTGGGTAACCAGACACCAGACACTGACTGACTGACTGCACTTCGCAACACAATGTGCATATAGATATAGATATAGATATAGATATAGATATGGATATCCATAGCCATATCCATGTCGATCTTTTGGCATTTTCACTTTAATTAAGACTCGTTAGCTGCCGACGCATCGAGTAACAACTTTACGCTTGCCTTCCACTGTTGTTCCTCTTTCTCTTTCTTTTCATTTATACATTATACCTTAAAACGCTTTAATTACTGCACATTTTTCGACGGATTTTTTAAACAACAATTTACGTACCGGCGGCCCTCGAAGAAATCGAAATAGTTCCAAGATATATAGTATCTCTGTATCTATGACGCTCGAACGGGGCACGACACACGAACGTGGCCAGCGAGGCGTGTCCAGCGCGAGTCTACCATGCATTTGGCAATAAATTATGTCTACGTGCTTCTCGGGTTTTCACTGCACGCGTTGAGGGATCCCCCTATATATATGCTTATGAATACCCTCCAGAAGAGGCGAAGGCGGATGAACACAAGTAAAAGTTTGAACAACGAGCACTGCCGACACTGCAGCAAGCCCCACAATCCATCCATGATCTATGCCAGGGCTTCTTCGGTTCAGTCTTTCAGCTAGCCGACTTTCGTCCATTCCTCCTCGGGTTACAGTGGGCAAAATATTATGATCTTAGGGGGTGATCTATAGGTCAGTGTTTAGTCTTTTTAATGGGATAAGTTGGGGTAGAATCTCTATGGTAACCTTAGTTCCTGATCGGGCTAGTCTTTGCTAGGAGATCATTAGATATTCTTATGAAATTGTAGATATTACCAGAAGCTTTCTCCTCATAAGTACAGCTTCCACAAAAGCAGTTGTAGCTTTAAGAACAACCCATCAGCTGCGGCATTTCGTGAGGTTAAGCTTGCTTTCTGTAGTAAGCCATGTCTCGTGAAATAGGTTCCAAAGTCCTTTGACAATCTCTTCTCTTGAATCTTCTTAATCTCTTTTAGAAATGAAGTATTGTAATGAAAAGATAATTTCTTACTGTGCATATGCAGTTACTCGAGCGGACACTTTCTTAGGTTCCGGTGGCTCCACCTCCTGTTAACTTTTACAACAAAATTTCACCCGAAGGAGAAGTTTGTTGACACGCGGAAATGGGCTTGCCATAATTTTTGTTGCACTGCGGTGCATGTGGTGGATGTGGCTGCTGCTTTTGGGCTTCCAACTCAACGCTGAACGGAATTGGAAACGCTTTTTGGTCAAACCACAAAATGCAGCGGCACACACTGGCATCCGCCGTCGACAAGTTGCGTAATTAGACAAACAAAACAGCGGAACAAGCCAAACAAAACCAAAGAAAACAAAACAAAATGCCAACGAAAGTCAGCGAACGATAAGTGGAAAGTTGTCGAAAACTTAGGGGGGGAATTACAGAAAATTACAGGGATTAGTACAGAAATGATCATAGATCTAGCTGATCCCCAAGCGTAACAAGCAACTTTAATTAGAATATGTTCAAAGATCTAAGATGCCAGAGTCAAGAGCGCTGGCTAGCTTTGTCGTTCAAGTGTTGCATCAGCGGAACGCCAAGTGGTTGCCTCTATGCTCACTTGTCGGACTCTTGGAGTTGCGCAAGTGGCTCTAATGGCTGGCCATGGTTATGTCAACTGGACAGTTCTAATGGCCAGCAAAACGGTCGAAGTCCGAGTCCAAGTTGGGGACCGTGGCCTGACCCAAATCGCCACGATCAGAGTGGCCCAATCATTCAATCAACTCAATCATTAAAGTGCGGTCTCCAATCTGATCAATATCAACGCACTCGCAGGGGGGCCAGCAATTAAACGGAATGCTTGGAATGCTTCAAACGTGCCCGTGCCGTGATTAGCAGGTGACTGTACCAGTGATTGCCCAGCTGTGCCAATCAGCGATCAGCTCTTATTATCGCCCAAGCACTGTGAATATCTCTACGGTATGTGCCTGCCTACATATCTGTGTATATCTGCATATATCTTTCCATGTTTATCTGTCTATTGTCTGTACGGTGGTGTTGGTTGGGGCCGTGATTCAACAATAGTTGAACTGTGTTTTTATGCTGATGTCAGGTCTTGACACTGCGCTAATTGAAATGTCACATAAAACAAATCTTTGTTTGTTGTTTTGCACCGAGGATGGCGCTCTAAAACGGAAGATATATGCTTAGTTGGAGGCTATAGATATAGATAGTAGTAGCTTATATTCAGATTTATGATAATGGTTATATTTAAGGCTTTAGTCGTTGAAGGATTAACTTGAAGTTTAGTTTAATAACATCGTTTTCTATTCTTACTTTGAGGTTTTTTCAAATTCTCTCAACAGTTGTCCGCCCAAGAGAGTTGTCCGTCCGTTATATGCTCTGCATCGTACCCATAATCGCCAGTTAAGCAAGCATAAAGCTGGCGCATCGCCAGTTTACATAGTGAATGATTTTTTAATATATTTTTAAGGGATTAAAATTGTAAAATTTTTTAAAAGTGGCCAGTTTTATCGAATTATCGCTAAAATATTTATTTATATCAATGCTGATCCGATATTATGTGCCTTCTCTACCTCTTACCCAGCCATATGTAGGTTCGTGTAATCCACAATCTCCTCACCTTTTAGTCGCAAATTTTTTATGTTTCTCGAGGGGTTGGTTCAAAAAAACAGAAAAAAAGCAAAACATTTTTCAGGGTTGGGCTAATCACTTGAACAAACGCTTTTGTTTCTTGCTGTACTCACATAGGCACACATACGCACGCACCTGTGGCATTTTTGAGACAATGTCAGGTGTATATTGTACGAGGCAGGGGCTCGCTTCAGGGGATCGTGGCACAGTTTTGCAGAACCTATTATTATTATTATTATTATTATTATTTCCCTCCAGAATCCCATTGTTCTTCCCGCTGAGATGACCCCTTTGAAAACCTTTTACAAACATTTAAAAACCTCTACAGAAATAATAACAAATACGAATACGAATCGGTGTGCATTCGTACTTGCACACATGAGAAATATGTTAATTGCGACATTTGCCGATTTTGCTGTGGTCAGGCATTCATAAGCTGCGAGTTTTGTTTCTCGGTTTTGTTTGCTATTTTTTTTTTTTGTTGTTTTGTTATTTCAGTATTTATTTTTTCTGTTAACATTCAACCCAAATATGTCAGGCAGCCGCGTGAGATCGATATCCATATGGCGGGCACTGTACGGGCGCTGACATTACGTATACGCAGCATGGGCTCAAGCAGAGCTGAGCTCAACCTGTCCGGAGGCCCGATTATGAATGCAGTTTGTTAAAAGTCTGGAGGTCTCTCTTGTGATTAATGATTCGAGCCGATTCACCCAGCGGGGGGAAAAGGGGGTACGGATCAAATTACGTGGATAAATTGAGTCATTTTCGTGTGTGGAAGCTTCGTTCGTCTAACGGAGGAGTAGGAGGAGGAGCATGAGGAGGAGGAGGAGGTGTGGTTCGCCCCGCCACTATAGTGTTATGCAATTCACTAAAAAGTGCTGCTAACTTGCCAAAAAAACCGAAATTTGATTTTGTTTTGCAGTAAAGTATATATAGAGTATGTGGAGTAAGAGCTTAGGTAATTCCTAAATGTGTGAGGACTTAACAGCGTTTCTTGATAATTTCCTGAAAGAGTATTTAATATAGAAAGCACCGCATAGTGTTGGTAAACCATAAGAACTGCTATAATGCTATGTTTGCTTTGCAACACATATTCTTACATTTATGTACAATTATGTATAGTATTTATGTGAGTAAGAGCTCAGATATTTCCTGAATTACTGAAGTCTTAACACTATTGCTTAATAATTCCCGAAAACAGTTGGCTATTTATTATTTTAAACAGCTTAAACAGTGTTGGTAAGCATGCTAAATTCGTAGTTTTCTTAGCAACACTAGATAGGTTTTCTTTTTACCTTTTCATTTATATAATTATGTTAACTTATTTATAGTAGGGTAATACATTGTGCAAAAACGATTTCTCAATTTAAAAAATATTTTTCTTGAACTTAATTTTTGATAAATATTTATATATTTATTTTGCAATCTATGCTTAAAGCAAGACAATGTTGGTCAACGAACTTGTAGCTCTCGCCTGAATGCCTCCCAAAGTAATATATTTTTCATTGCACATCCACAAACCTTGGGGAATCCGCATCCACACTAGCGTTAAGGCCCAACCTCCTCCATTTCTTCTACCTCTACTCATTCTCCTTATTATTTTTCGTGTATCATCCAAACCCATAGATCAATGCCCGACCCACTCAGTGAAGACAAAAACAACAAAAAAAAAACTGAAATAAATACCACCTTAAATGGCGAAACGGGCGAAAATTAGTTGGAAGAAAACAAAAAACAAGAAAAAAGTTCAAATGCAACCAAGCGATAAATGTGAGGGGGCAGGGTAGGTAGGGGCATGGCGCTGATATTCGATATATGTTCAGGCTTCAAACCGAAACGAAACTGAATCCAATTCGGGCTTGGCCTTTTCTGCTGCCGATTTTCCACATGCAAAGCGAAAATTCGTTGGCTAATTGCCATAATTGAAGAATCGATCGAAGAAATAAGAAACAAAGCAGAGAGTTGGCAATAAAAAACAAAACAATGAACGAAAGAAAAGCTGGCCAAAGGCACACAGAGAGCCCGAGTGTAGCCCCAATTAATTTGCGCCTCAAAAAAAAAAAAAAAAAAATCGAGAAAATGAAAAGAAAAAACATTACCAGTCCAAGTTGGCATTTCGTGTTCAGGTGCGATCGAGTTCGAGATTTCTGCCGCGCCTTAACACATTTCTTCAGACCACTTCGAGTGCTAATTTTTGGCCAGAGCCAGTGCTGGCCTAAATACCATGGGATGGCTAAGCCATCATCGATTCATTTGCCTTTTTAAAAGGTGAAAATATGCAAAAATCTTTTTGTTTCGGGTTTGTTTTTTTTGGCACGTCTCTCTCTCTCGTGTAGGTGGCATGAATTTCAATAATTCGTGTTTTGGGTTTTTAGTGTTTCTTGTTTTTCTCCATTTCTGTTTTTTCTTGTGTCTTTTGTTTATAATCTTATGCCTTGGCATGCGCCAGCAAGGCACTCGTTCCTGGCCAGTTCGTTTTGGCCTAAATGCACATGAGAGTGCCATTGCATTCAGCTTGATATTGGCCATGTTTCAGCTGCATGGCAAGTAGCCAGTGGAAGGCCAAAATGCAATACAGTTAAGGAGAATAAAATATTATATTTTTATATTAATAATATTTAATTCACTCTTGGTATTTAAGCACCTTTTTTCCTAGTTGTCTAAATTAATTTTTATTTTGAATTGGAAAACAGATTTTGTTTATCTTGAGGTTAAGTCTGCTATGATATATCTTCAATAACATTGCATTCAATGTCATAATATACTTTAAAGTGTAGTACTTGTTTTTCTTAAACATTCCACTGCATTTTTATAACACTTTCCTTTTCGCTTCCACGTGAACTTTGTGGCGAATTTCTCGAGTCATTGAATTGCAATTTTTCAAGGTGGTCGCCGGCTTGCAGAAATAACAACTACTTTTCAGAGATGCCCAAAACAGAGGTTGAGTGAGAGAGGAGAGAAAATCAGCAAAATAACAACGAAATAACAACAAAATAGCAACAAAATGGCAACAATGACAATGACAACAAATAACAGCAATAAACAGTCAGCGATTTTTCACCAGCGAGAGCAATGAACTTTTTAACCAAAACAACACGAACCGCAGAAATCTTCATTCCATCTCTTCCCGTTTTGTTAAAGCTCCGTTTTCCGTGGAGTCTGTGGCGGCATTGTCTCTGGCCACCCTCTCCGAAAATAAACCCCCTTTTCGTGGGCAATTTCAGTTCAAGTTATGTTTTCAAGTTTTCAAGTTCACCGATGTAAAGCACTTTTTCCGTCGCCGCTTTTTCTTCTCCCATCGCCAAAGATTAGATCATCGGTGAGCTAAGCGCGGGCGTTGATGCGATGATGGCACTCCAAGTCGCCGAGATGACAGCATTATTGCGATCCATAAATATAGAAATTCTTGTTAATAAATGCAGAGTGGGTTTGTTTACAGAATTTCAAGCACATCTTAGAAGATTTTATACAAGAAATCTCATGTAAGATCAGAAAGTCTGAAGTCGAAAGTGTTAATAAGTCGCACAGACAGCTAATTAGAAACCTGTAGAAGCCAAGAGCTGAATTGGGTCATTCTCCCTTGTCCAAAAATAAAACCTGTTCCGTTTTCAAGATGCTAACAACAATTGCTGGGGTATGTAAGCCTCTTAAATATTTATAGACTCTTCTTTGGAATTTTCTGTAGCAATCAAACAATCTCAATTAAGATTTGTACTACAAATTCCATTTCATTTTGAAAACTAATCAATTTTTAAGCTACCTGCTGAAAACAATGCGAGTCACCTGCTTACTATGTACCTCTCATCAGCTTAATCATCATCTTGGAGCCACTGAGATGTAGTGGATGAGGTAACTCCCCCCGAAATGAATGCAGGTAACATATTTTTGGGTCCCACGCTGCCTAGAAATGCACTTTACACACCGAAATTAGTTACAGATTCGATAAGGCTGGGGATTCATATATGGGATGACAGAAAATAATGATATATTGATGCTGTATTTGAGGAAAAAAGTGACATGTGTTTAAATCGATATTTAAATTCAGTAATAATGAATCGATTTTTTTTTAAAAAATTTGATTAGGTATTTATCGATAATATTCAATATTTTTAATATTACAAAATTCTATTTATCAAGGATTACAACATATTTACACGTTAAAATCGATATGTATATAAGTCTATATTTAATTTAAGGCATAAATGTGTGATAAATCGATATTTAGCTTGATAAATAGGAAGAAAGATAAATATTATAAATTATTTTATATTTTTCGATAATTTTCCATATTTTCATGTTAAGACCTATGTTTTACTATATTGAAACTTCGATATATCATTGCTTACAATATTTTCGATATGAGATTGAGCTTGATATTTTTATCGACAAATACCGATACATATACATCTCTAGTCCCATCTGTTGTCCAATCTGTGTGTGTGTTTTCTGGGTCTCCAATTTGTCATAGCCAGCGAAGTGTGTAAGCTTAATTTAAGCATTTCTTTCGGCCTATTACCTCACCATCGAACTCTCCTCTCTCCGATCTTCGTCGATCCGCGCTTTCTCATGCAAATATATTCACATATGTATCGATCCGATCAGGTGGCTTTATTAATAAACCTAAGCATTTTACGATCAATTTGGAGATGGTCATTGATGCGGCCTTTATGCATTATGCAAAGTGTTTCCCATTCTGAATCCGCGCCATAAAAATTCCGATTTTGTAAGCGAGACACAGTCTGTGTCAAATATAATTGCACTTGGTTTTAATTTTGGATTTCTGCCTCTTTTGTTGGCCAAAAAACAAAAAGAAGAAATAACAGACACAGAAACGAACAAAAACAGAAGAAAAAATCCATTGCAATTGCAGTTGAACAACTTTACGCTCCATTCAGCATTAAAATTACTTTGTGCCACTTTCAAAGCTATTTCTACTGCCACAAAAGCAACAGCTTCTTCTGCTGCTTCTTCTCCCGCCTCTTCCTCCTCCTCCTGCCAGCCTGTTGATTGTTTTCAGTTTTTTTTGTTTTATTATTACTTTTTTCCGCCGATTTGCAACCATTCGGACTGCCTCCTATGCATTTTTATGGTTTTTTCTAGTCGGCAATGGACAAATGGAACACTGAAACAGGTGGGATTAGCCCACAAGTGACGGGAACCACGGGGCCCCTGGGGTAATTCTGCAAAAGTCACGAATGTCACGCATCAAATGGGACAGAACAGAAAAAAAGTGTTAAAAAAAAGAACAAAAAAAAAAAAGTAAACATGAGCGAACAATAAGAATCAAGAAATGCAATGGCATGGAACCCACGGCAACGGGATATAATTAATATTAATTTGGGATTTATTGGGGATATTTTTTTCATGTTTTATGTATGAAAGATAAAACCCAAAGATTGCAAGGGATTTTTTCGATAGGCCTTCGATCATTAAATTTATTTGTATCAATTAAGATTATCGGGAATGTTAGAAAAAGTTTATAAGTAGGAATGCAATGGAATAGAACGGAAATTAAAACAATTGAATAAGAAATATTTCAGAAATATATAGTTTATATCTTTTGATTCAATTCACAAAAAATGTGTATGATAAATTGAACAATCCTTCGATTAACCACATTGATTGCATCGATATAGAAAAGTAATCGAACGAATTAAATGGATTTTTTCGATAGACCTTTGTTTACTGGATTTATTTGTATCAATTAAGATTATTGGGAATGTTAGAAAAAATTTATAAGTAGGAATGCAATTCACACAAAATGTGTATGATAATTAGGACAATCCTTCGATTAACCACATTGATTGCATCGATATAGAAAAGTAATCGAACGAATTAAGATTATCGAATTTGCTGGAAGAAAAATTGAAGACGAAACATGGTCTAGGGTATCGTTAAATTAGATATTTTCCATATTTAAAAAAAGTTTACAATATTTTCGAAATGATATTAAGCCCCATAGTTCTTTTAATATATATATCTCTATATTTTATATTTTGTTTTAATTGTAATATAAAAATACCTTTATCTTTGATTGGTATTTCTATTGGCCAGTTAAATTCATGGCAAAAATTAGCTGCATTGTTTTGTTGGCCAGCAATTCAACGCGAACAATGCCAATAACTAATTTCCATGGCATATATATAATATATATTTATATATGTATATGTATTCTCCTCCATTAACACCACCACCTGCTGCTGCCTGACGCCTCACCTGACTCAGCTCGCAGCTTACTGAGCTTTGGCACGTCAACGTCCAACGTATTGTTGGAATAAAATCGAAAACACTTTCAATATAATTGCAAAAAAATATTTGAAATCATTTTCGTTTCAAGCGCTTTCCTTTCTTGGCTCCCGGAGGGGGGAGCTGCAGGGGTGATCTGCGTATGCCCCGGGAATTTTAATCATATTTCTCTCGTTTTTCTGTACACGCTTAATTATTATTTGTTTTTGTCGGTCTGTCGGTTTTTATTTCGCATTTTCTCATTCGGCGGCAATGCCACCAATTTGGTTTCCACTTCGATTCGATTAACAAAGCCAGTTGGGGAGAAGGATTCAAGCTGAACTGGGTAATACCCTCGGGAAAGAGTTATCGATTTATTGCAAATATAACTTTAAAATATTGATTTATCGAAGCTGTTTGAATTTTTCGATAAAATATCGAAGCAGTTTTTATAAGTCGATATTATTTGGCATATATTTGATGTGTTATATATATATATTTATTTTTAGGTTCTTTTAATTAGTATTTTATAAGAGCAACTTTATACTACTTTTGGCTTTTTGGTTTTAAAAACCAAGCTCAGCTTGAAGTACCTTAACTATTGGCTGTAAAGATGATAATAGTGCCTCGAAAACACATTTTTTTTTTAATGGTTTTCCTTTCTTCCTTTGCCTTGTTAAGTCGAAAATATTCCCATTATAGTTAGAGTATTTCTTTTATTGCAGTTAATTCGCTTGTTGTTGGTGCTTTTTTCTTAGCTTAATTTTGGGTTTCGGATTGTAAACATTTTGATGTGATTGGCTCGGCTAAAAGGGGAGTGGGGTAGAGGATAGTGGGGATTGGATTGGATCGATTCCGGGCATTTGGTTGTCTTGTTTTTTCCGCCAATTATTATGGCCAAAATTGTTTGTTTTATTGGTCATTTTAAGCTCGTTGCAATTTTACTTTGGGTCTTGCTAACGACTTGTTGTTTAGGGCCCAGCTAAATCCGATGTACGCTTTCACTTTTGGCCTGACCAGGATCTTCTTCTCGCTTTTTCCCCTTCGCTGGTGGGGAGGAGGACCACACCCAGTTAGCTGGAGAAACACACAGCAGACCAAATAGAGAGATGCCTGAGCATCTTTCTATCTCGCTGGAGATCTATCTACCTGCCTCAGGTGTGGCTAATGCCTCGGCCTCTCCCCACTCCCCACTCTCCACACTTCTAATGCCATTCACTCGGGCACAGAGCACATAAAAATAAAGAACCTCACCGAGCAAAGAGAGAAGAAACATGAACATATAAAAGGGCAACATCGACACGGGGTTGCTCTAGGGAGGCTGGAAAATAAGTAGAAGTCATAAAAATAACCTATATCTTAAGGATTTACTATCAAAACCTGTTAAAAACAATACTAAATGAGACATACTGTAACATCAAGTACTTTTAGGCTCTCTTTCTGAACCGAAGTACACCTAAAATGTAAGGGTATCCGTCGTTCCTGGCTTTCAATTAGCCCGCTTGAAGTCACGTCAACTTGAGTGGGCCATAAAATAACATATGCATACTATATAGTGAGATAAGTGAAGTCAAATCAAGTCAAAAGCCAGCACAAGAAAGACAAAAGACTGTCTTGCGAAGAAGAGCTCGGTCTTTGATGTCTAAATTGCCAGGCAGAACGCCGAAAATCCCGAAAGCAACAACAAAAATATCTTTTGTGAGTCTGTAAGCGAATCTCATCGACATGCTTTTGAGCAATGACCTCAAGTTGTGGTTGCCTGGAATTTTGAGAATGTTTCCAAGACAAAAGGGGAAAAGCCTACGGGAATCCAGAATCTGGAAGACAGTTAAGTGGAGATTCTGACCTTGTCTTAACCATCTTCGGATATTTATGAATCTATGATTTAAGCATAATAAAATATCGAAAATATCGTACATGCTTTAGAAATTTTAATTATAAAAAAATGCTAATTTTACATTAAAACATGGACATGGTGGAAATATATCTGATATAGTTCTTCATTCTTTTTGTTTGTTTGTGCAGTGGAACAGTATATCGATCGTTACATATCAATATTATCGAAAAGCATCCGATTATCGTTCTTTATTCTATATCAAATATTATATTGAATTATCGCAATGTTATATGTATGTACATATATTATCGAAAAAATATCCCATGGATGTTCTTATTCTATTTGTCTCCTTTTTCAATCATATTGTTAGGATATATAAGAAGCAGAATATTGAGTTATGACAGCATATTCATATCAAAAAATATCCGATATGGGGTCCTTTATATATTTTTCTCCTTTTTGGATCATATTGGGTAATATATCAATCTGATTTTCGAATTATGGCAACGTTAAAATCTCGTTTAATGGATTTTATGCCTAGAATAGTATTTATATATCCATATTTTCTGGCATTCCTACTCTATTCAGTCAAGAACCGAGGCTTGGAACCGCCTCGTGCCTCGCTTAATTGTATATCTGTCGCTTTATTGTCTTTCGGCGCGTTTAAATGGAGATTGATGGCCACCGGCGCTGAACCCGACGCCAAGCCAAGCCAAGCCAAGAAGAAAGATCTTTTAAAGATCTGCTTGGTATGCTAATTACCAAATTCCTCAATCGATAAGTAGACACACTCGATAGCCAACTATTTGAAAGCCAAGCACTGGCTCTGGCTCTGTCTCTGGCATTGAGTTTGCGAGCTTTCGGACCCGCTCCGGCGACGGAGCCTGCTTAAAACTAGTCTTGCAGCCCATAACCACCAATATCGAAACTATAAATGGACTATAAACGGGCCCAGTATCCACTATCAACTCACCTTTTTCTATGTTTCCGATTTTAAATTTATGCTTTTTGGGCTAAAAAAACAAATAAGCAATAATATATGAATATGAAAACTTTGTTATATAAACCACAAAAAAAATGTGTAAAAAATAAACACGCGAGTTTAAGATAAGGATCTTGGTTTATATCTCGTTTGTATCTTGAAATATTCGTGTTTTGTTTAAGACTTTTCGAGATCGATTTCGGTTTCGGTTTCAGTTTGGTTTTTCGGCTTAACAGTTTTCGGTTTTGTTTCGTTTTTCGATTTTTAGTTTTCAGTTTTGGTTTTGGTTTTGGTTTACCGATTTCACGCACAGTTTCGGCCTTAAGACAGAGGGGGGCTACACAGGGCTTGTCTCTCTCTTTCTTCTACTGTTTCTCGCTAGCTTTTCTCCGCTCTTTCTCCGACTGCGACTTCGTTGTCTCAGCTCGAACCGAAGACTGGCTTGGCTTGATTTTCGGCTCGCTTGAGTCGTCGCCGAAGCCCGAAGTCTCGCACGAAACCCGAAGGCGCCGCCAGCCGAAGTCTTTTCGGCGATCGTGTGCGTGCCTCGGGCTCGGAACAGGCGACAAAATGTCAAACGATCGTCGCTTTGTTGCGGATCCTCCGCTCGGAATTCGAGTTTTAGCGACTGGTTTTAGGAGCTGTAACTTGGAGTAACTTAAAGCCTTAAGCTAAAAGTTTTTTGCGAACCTTAATTGTTGAAAGATAAACAAGTAACGAAAAGATTTTGAAAGCAGGATAGACTTTTCAGAGTATTTCAGAGTATTTGAAAATACCCTTAGGATAAGTGGAGAGATATCCCTTGTAAAAGGAATTATATTATATAAATATATATTTTAATTATTCTTTTCTGAATTTCTTAGAAAATACAAACCATAAAAAAAAAGTTTAAAAATGGCCTGAAAAACTGTTGAAGCTATCAAGATTTTCTAGCTTCCGAGGAAAATGAAAAAGAATAGCTTCAAGAATTCAAGAATAAGCACAGTCTTCCTGTCCATAGCCCAACTCCCGTTGCAGCAACATCTTTAATGGCTCCTTTCTCTCTTCACTGCCTGTTCTATTTTCTTTCTTCTCAGCGATTAGCCATTTTCCACAGGCAGGCCGCTTTAATTGGATTATTTGAAAAATTAAGGAGCTGGAAATGGGGCAGAATATGGTCTGATGGAATGCAGAAGGAAATTGGGGAAAAAACCGAACGGGATTGGTAGCCAATATAGAATGGGAACAAAAATCCATGGCCGATGCCTGGTGGAAAACCTGCAAGGCAAGAAAAACTTTCTGCAAGGCGAAAGAGGGGGAAAGCTGAGGGGGAAAAGCGGGGCTCCAATTGCAATTGACCGAAAAACCTGTTGACGTTATTTAAGGAAAACGCTCAAAGTCATTCGAGAGCCATGTGCACTGGGAATAAAATCGATACAATTTTCAACTTTTCACAGATAGCTTCTCTTCTTGTTGTCGCATTCTTCCTGTTTTTTTCTAGCAGTGCCTGGAAAATGCAATCTCTTTTTCTTCTGCCTTCAATCGATCGCTGGGGAAGAGCTGTTTCCAAGCGGAGTTACCATTTTGGTTTAGGCTCTCGAGGAAAAACGCAGAATGCGAAACGAGTTTTTCCAGTAGAGGAGGAATCTGGCCTCATCCCCAGCTGCCTTTGGGGACAGAAGACAGAGAAGAATATCGCAGAATTGTTGTCAAGAATCTGGAGGCGAGAACCGAACCGATCAATAACCTTTTCATCATGAAAAGCCATTGGTGGGCAACGACGACAACGACGAATAGCTTCAAAACTAACAGATACCATAGCATATTTCCTTATAAGTAAATCCCTCTTAACATAAGGAGTCGCACAATTATTCCCAAGAAATATCTCCTACTTCCTCTATTTTTCACGCACCAAAATGTCAGGAAAATGGGAAAACCCAATGAGGATTCCGACTCTGAGGAGCCGAAGAAAGCATGAAATTGCTTGTAAATATCTTTCACCCATTGCAAAAGTTGTTTTGGCATTTTTTCGAACATGTTTAGTTTGTTGTTTTCCTTTTTTTGTTTTGTTTTTTTTTTTACTTGTTTACATTTTTTTCGCAGGCACAACACACGTTGCCAAGTTAAAAAAATAAAACTGGTTTTTTCATTCAATAAATGTACAGTCGTTGCCAGCTAATTAGAAGCAACACTATGGTGGCTGTATTTGTATCGATAAATAGACGTACACAAGATACTTTAAGTCAATAAAATCACTAATCTATTCTTGAAGCTTTCATAATAACCAAAAAGAAATTTATTTAATGTTTGTATAAAGAAATGCAGTTTGCAATCGGATCAATAAAAATTAAATTTCGGTCAAATGAAAGGAAAAATTAACATGAGATAATGAAAACATTTGTAAATATGATATACTAATTTGATTTCAATAAATTTTAAAACCTATTTTAAAATCCTTTAAAATAGTAAATTAAAATAGCTTGCAGGCACTGTGTTTTAAGGTTGGTAGAGCTATCACTCCCGAGAGGAGAAGCTTCCAGCTATTTTCAGATTCGCTGCATCCCCCAGGGTTCCCTGCTTCGAAAATCCCATCCCATAGCTCACCTCTCAGTTCTTTCTCCACAAAATCAGTTCGTGGAAATTGCACTTTTTGGATCATTTTTTATTCGATAGAGTTATAGCTTATAGGGTTCGGTCGTTAATCGTTATTAATTAGGTAATTATTTAATTTAATTACGTTTAAAGTGATGTTGTCTGTTTACATTGCATGGGGGATTGTATATATAATTAATTAATTAATTTGTAATCTCTGCTCTCTCGTGTTTCGTTAAGTATTCGGTTATTGCAAACTCTCGCATATATATAGTAGATATAATGCTTTAATGCTTAGACATAGGCATATGTATATTACGATATTATAGCTATGAGTATCCAGCCCAGAATTGAACTATTTATAGAGCCACAAAAAAAAATATTTGAAACAAAAACATCACTCACTCACAAGAAAAAAAATACAATTACGGAGTCAAGAGTTAATCATAATTAATAGATAATTTCCTACGCGAAGACTAGACTGATTGATCGCTTTTTACAGAGTACGCGCTCTCTCTCGCTCTCGTGACTAGAGAGCCGGGTTATCCTTAGCCCGGACTCGGTGAGAGTTGTCGTTTTATTGCCCAGGGAGTACAGCCAAGTCACTCGCTCAGTCCCGGCGAGATCATGCCGTCTATGGGCTCCAGCTATTGTTCCATTATGATCGTATCCTCGGTCTTGACATTCCCAGAGTTGATGGCCTCCATGGCCTTGCTCAGCAGCGTGGCATCCTTCAGGCTAACCACCTGCACCAGCTGCGGCTCCTGGCCGGGACCGCCTTGGATCATCATTTGGTGCATGCCCGGTGACATGGTAATGGTCTCCAATTGGTCGCCGTTCTCCACCTAGGGAAATACAAAAAGTAGGAGAGATTAAAGAGGGTTTTCTTTTGGGAAATTCGAGACAGACTACTCCTCTCACTACTCGCTTAGCATTGGCTTATCCCTGAACACTAGCATCATCCCATCTGCAGGAAAAAAATAAATTAAAATCAAGGTATATAAAGAATAATAAATGGGAAATAATTATAGCAATATAATACTTACTCTCGGGAGCTAAAGAAATAAATTAAGTAACTTAAAATTAGGGATAACTATTACTTACATCTCCATCATAGAAAATAGAGTAAAACTCAAATTTAAATCATAATCAGATCACAACAACAAAAGATTTATTCAATAAGATTTGTTGGCTTTCGCTCTCTCGCTCTTAGAACATAAAATTTGGTCTAGAACAACGTAAAAAGTAATCGCAATAATATACATAATATAATAATAAAATAAAACATGTAAACACAATAATAATAAGGGGTGTAGGGCGGGGGTAAACACAATAGCAATTGTAACATAAACTTCGAAATTTTCAAGCACACCCCAGCTTACGACTAAGACCAAGACTAAGACTACGGCTGCGACTAAGGCTAGGGCTTAAACTAAGGCTAAGCTATTATGGGCATTCTCAATGCTAAATTGACTACTTTTGAGGGTTCTTTAATTCACAAATTGCACCAAAAGTCTGATCCCTGTGCTGAGAAATAAAACAAACTTAACTCTGACTACGTACGGTTAATATTTGGCTTGTGTTGCTGCTGCTAGATCCTCTACTAACTAGTTAATACTAACCACTAGCTAAAATTTAAACAATTGCATTTCCTATGCTTTTAGGAACAAATTATACATGCTTGCTGTTTTGTTTTGTTTTTTTTTCCTTCCTTGGTTTTTTGGTTTCAATTATCAACAAATTGGTTTCGATTTGGTGTGGATTCTCCTCTGCCTTAAATTCTTCAAGATTATTTACTACTACTCTCTCTTTAAACCCTTTTTGGCATTCATTTTAAGCTTAAAATGGCAAGTGTGCTTTTTTTTGCTATTCCTTTTTCTCTATATTCTTCTCTCTGACTAGATTCGAGATGTGGCTTCTTTTTGGCAGGAGATCTACTCCTGGTGCTCTTGCTTGATGCTCTTGGCGGGCAGCTGCAGTTGCACATTGATCAAGCTGTCGCTGTTCACGCAGCGTATGGAGGCGGAGGCGGCGGTGGCCGAGCCGCCTGATGCCTCGCTGGCTTTGGTTTGGCCCTTACTTTTGCCCAGCTTTCTGCGCTTTTGAACCATCAACAAGCCTGCTCCTCCTGCCTCGTTACCCGTCACCCGGCGCGAGGATCTTGTGCTGGGCACAGGCTGAGGAACGGCGGGGGTGGTCAGCACTATGGGCAGAGGCATCTTAATGCTATTATTATTATTGTTGTTATTATTGTTTGTGAGGCTGCTGTTATTATTACTGCTATTATTATTATTAGAGCTGGTAGAGCTAGCTGCTGCCAGGTAGTAACGTCCCCCCGTAGTGGTCGCTTGCTGGCTACGCCGGCTCAACACCGCCGCAGTGCCGGCACTGATCAGCGAGTAACACTGAACGCCGCCAGCCAATCCCGAGGAGGAGGGACTGGCGGCGACAGTTGCGCCACGCGTGGCTGTGGTATCTACCTGCATGGGGGCCAGGCACACGGTGCCATCGCTGTTCGTCTGAATTGTCTGCATGTTGGCCATCACCGACTGGTACATGGAGACGGGCACCGAGATCACATTGCTGACCGACACGGGATAGCCTGTTAGGGAATAGAAATCGGAATTAAGCTTCCTCTTGTTCCATATACTCTCTTCCTCTCACCTTGACCATCCTCGGTGGTGATGAATATCTGGCCATCCTGCGTCTCGGTGAGGTCCACCGTCATGTTCTCATGGCCATTGACATCCGTGAGACTCTGTACGGTCTGAATGGTGGCACCGCCTTCGCCCTGATGGAGCTGCAATTCATAGTTTTATAATTTATTATTTAAATATTATTTTACAAAGCTAACGGCGAACTTACCGTGGCAACACCTTGCACCTGGGCGGTGGTTCCGTCTGGCAGCGTAATGATGGGATTATTGGGGTCCACCTGGATCAGAGACACCGTGCCATCGGCATTCTGTGAGAGCACCGTTTGCGTGGTGTACTGTTGATTAAATGTGAATAAATTAGTATTTTGAATCTATATTATTTGTATTAATATCGAGGGAAAACACAAGAATAATTAGGGAAGAAAGATAGCAATGAATATTACAACAAATATCATAAAGCCGAGCATAAACCATATGAAGTAATTAATAAACTTAAACAAACAAACATAATTAGTAAGTTCTCTTCTCCTTTTCTTGGTTCTTTGTTTTTCGGTGGGTCTTAAAGCGTATTTACATGTGGAGACGAATGTTTTTTGTGCGGGATGTGGATGCAAATAATGATGAATGAACCAATAATTCGACGACTTGCACTTGCACAACAACAACAATCAGCTGAAAGAGACAAAAAAAAATGCATACAAAAAAATAAAACAAAAAGGTGTACATAAGTTTTAAGTCTTAAATCATACAAAGCATAAATTACATTTTTGCGGTTACTTAAAATATACGTGTAACAATTATAAGAACAACAATAACATCTAGAATTTGTAAAAACCAAAATTTGAGCCAACACAAAAATGCGGCAAAGCAAAAAAGGATAGAAGGACGGGAGGGAAAGAGAGAGAGGCAGTTGTGACCTTTCAACTATGCACAAAGAATTATCTGAAAATCCACTTCTAAGGCCCTAAGTTCCTTCTAAAATGTCTTCTAAATACAGGCAAGTTTGGGTTACCTTCTTCAGAAATTAGAAACGGGTTTGGACAAAACACAATATAAAGAATAAAATGCGAAACGCCCACAACAATTCTTCTGCTAGGATGGAATTTAGCAAACATTACCTATGCTTCTAGAGTTCTTCTAAGAACACACAAGCTTAAAATGTGTTCTTTAAATATCAGAAAAAGGGTACAAAATGAGGACAAAGATAATATTTTACCCTTGTAGTGTATAATTTTAGTCATAATATTGCACGGCAGTAAAGGAGGAGTTTTCGGAGTTATAATAAATAATATATATTCTTTTATCTGATTTAGCCATGTCCGATATGTAATATTCCCACTACTTATTTTACAGACTTCCTTTTGTTCTTGTTTCTATTAGTAAATATGCAAATCTATTATTATTCATATGCAAAAGGCTGCAAACTTTTTGCAGTGCCCCCCCATAGAACCAAAACCTAAGCCAAAGCCTAGTGCATAGTGCGACAAGTCCCTGCCCCAATCCCCATTCCCTTCCCCATCCCAATCCAGGCTCGATTAGTGGCAACTCAAGGGGCAGTTCATTCGGATTAGTACGAACATCAACGTCGCTCAGCGTTATGGGCTCGATGCAGACTTGGGCGTTGGCTATCTGCTGGGCAGTGACCGTCTGCTGGGCATTCGATTGGGCTGCGGCTGCTTGGGCGGCGGCGGCCGCTGCCGCTTGTGCAGCACTTACGGCAGCAGCTGTCGTCGGCACCGCCGTGGCTGTGGCGGTGCCACTGGCCGTGGTCAGCTGAATGGTCTGCGGCTGACCGCCGCTCACCGGCTGTATGTGAACGGTGCTGGGTACGCTGGTCTGATGGTGTTGCTGGTGATGGTGCTGCTGCTGCTGGTGATGCTGCTGCTGTTGCTGCTGTTGCTGGTGATGCTGCTGCTGCTGTTGCTGCGGGGCGGGCGCCTGGCAGATCTCAATCTTTGTGGAGGCGGGCAGCGTGGCCGTTGTGGTCACGTGCTGGTTGTTGGTACTCTGGATGATCGTCGGCGCGGGCGTGTTGCTCTGGGCCGTGTGCGTGGTGATCACGGTGCCGGCGCTGTTGATCTTCACCACGTTCACCTGCTGCGGTTGCTGTGATGATGATGTGATTTAGATTTTTGGTATGTGGATTAGTCGCTGATAAATGCTTCCGTGTGAGAGTGACCGGATTAGTGAGTGCGGGTTAGTAAGTAAGTATGACATGGGGTGGGGGTTAGTTTATCCCAAATGTGGACAAAAAAATGTAGGATATATATTCTAAGAGTGGTTTACAGTCCAGGTGATTACGACTATAGGTTTGGAATGTCTGACACATTTCATTTTCAATGACGTTATGCATTATCTTAGGGTTCCATCTTCAAAGTTTCCATCTCTAGCGCATTCACACACCTCTCTTCTACCCTTAAACATGCACTCTTTCACTATTCTTCCGATTTACATGTTCAATGTTCCCCTTTCAAGCGCATACACACCTCACCCTGTGGGAAAACCCACTCCTTATCCATTCCCCAACCCAAACCTGTTCAAAACTCACATTGCTGTTGCCTGTCGGTGGCGTCATGGTGGTCACCGTGTGAATGGTGGGCGGATTGGACAGCTCCATGTCCTCATCCTCGTCGCCCGACTGCGAAATAAGAGCATTGACCTTGTCCTCGTCGTCGGCAAAGGTGGGCAGCAGGTCCTCCCTGCCATGGTACTTGTAGCAGTTGATCACGATCTTGCGCAGGGCATGCGTCCAGCTGATCTGAAGGTAGAAAAGAGAGAGAGTGAGTACAGTCCGCGGGAGATTGGGGGCGGTTGTTGGAACACCCACCCCACCCACCTTCTGCTTGTCGTCCTCGGAGCGTGCATCCATCCGTACATTGGCCCACGGTAGCTCCTTGGGCCACCAGGGCGGACGGGTCGACTCACGGCCCCAGCCGGGTTTCCCCCTGCCGGTCGAGTACTTGAGCATCAGCGGGATGAAGGCTCGCAGCTGTGCCTGCGTCATCTTCTCCACGGGCGTGGGTATTCCATCGATAACGAGGCCCGGCAGCTCGAACAGCGATGGATCATCCTGCGGCGGCGGTGGCGCCTGCTGTGCCAGCGCATTGTCCAGTTCATCCATGACGATATTCTTTAGATTCCTTAGCACATCCTCCAGCGGTTTGGCCCCGAAAACCTTGTAACTGGTGTTGGGCTTCCCGGGCGTGGCCACCAGCACCACGGCCTGCTTGCCCACCCGCCCGGTGAACTCGTAGATGATGCCACGGAGCTTGCGGAGCAGCCGATTCTGTTGCCTCTTGCGTACCGAGGGATTCGTTTCGAAGCAGTGCGGCCTCTTGCGCTTCTTGGAGCTGGCTATGGCCGCCGCTGCGGCTACGCCCACGGGTCCGGCGGCGGCCAACTGATGGGCCACATCATCGTTGACGGGTATGGAGCCGAGATCGCCCTCATACAGGCTGCCATCGCTGCTAATCAGATCCTCGTCATCGTCATCGGAACCCAGACTCTGGATGTCCTCGTCCAGCATCTCGATCTTGTAGGTGGTGCCGTTGCTCTGGGAACTGTTGCCGCCACTCTGCACCTGATTGCCGCCACCACCGCCTCCACCGGTCGTTGTGATGGTGGTCACGTTGAGGCCACCGGTGGCGCTGCCGGAATTGCTGCTACCCGCATTGCCACTCGAGTTGCTGCCCGAGGAGGCATTGTTGGTGGTGGTGGTGACCACCACATTGCCCGCCGTTCCACGCTGGCTGCCCGCCGGCGCTACGACGAGCCTAAAGCTTGTGGTGGCCAGTTTTTCGGCTGTGTGTCTCTTTGGCTACTCGGTCAGGGAGAGAGAGAGAGAGGATCGCCTTCAGTCCCTTACTGGCGATGGGCGGGCGGCGGTCCTATTCGCATGCGCAGTGTGATAAGAGCTGTCTGGAGAGAACAAAAAAGAGGGCGAGGAATGCCAGCCATTAGTTCGGAATTCATTTCTCAGTGTGCTCAAGTGTTCGGTTGGTTCCCTGCCCATTGATAGCGGACTAATTATACGCCGCAGCGCCGAGAACAACACATGTAGGCAATTGGGCACTAAAAATACCCATCAGTTACGATTCAAGTGCTTAGAAATGGCTTTAGTTAATTATTGGTGTATATCAATACATACTAGTAATTAAATATTAAGCTGGATAATTAATAAAAAATTAATAGAAACAGAGATCTATAAAAAATTATTGTTTTTCCATAATAAATTATATCCTCTCTCTCCTCTCTCTGAAGCTTACATTGATTTTCCTTGTGTTTCTTCGAGTTAATGGGTTCCTACAGTTATTCCTAATAAATATATTGACCTCAAGAACCAATATACCCCTATCTAGTAAGAAGTATCTGTGGCTCGCTACAGAACTTGGGTCGCTCTTTTTTAAAGCTGATAAGGGCAAGTGAATCAGGTCAAAAGCGCGCATGCGCAACACCACAACAACAACAACAACAGCTGTGACAACGACAATAATAGAAGCACAAAGCAAACAATTTAGTGTTTTATAACACAGCACAATATATGTACATATATGTGCATATAGTGTATATAAACACGCCATATTCACAAAGGTACACATATGCACAACTGTTTGTAATTCGAGCGGGCGGCCCACAGTCGCAGATTAGCGGCGACGTTGTAGGGTTCGGATCGTATTGGATCGGTGGGGATCCGTCCATAAGGTTCAGGCAACGATAAACCTGAGCCGTACATATATACATATGTACATATACACATATATAGGGGTGCAAGGTACGCGGCCAGAGCGGTGTTTGTGGCACAGGTAGCTCAAAAAAGGGGAAAAAAAAGAAGTGGAAGGAGACTTTCAGTTGATAAAGCTCAATAGCGACCCTGAGACTTGAGCCCAAACATATGGAGCGTTACGTAGTTTTCTTTTTTATTCTGCTTTCTTCTGCAGTATCTGCACTTCGATATCTGCACTTTGAGGACTTGCAAGCTCTATTGAAGTTGAATTATTATCTGAAGAAGAAAACCACTTCTTGGTTTTAAAAGAACTAGAAGAATAAACATAACACTTAAATTCTTAAGTAAAAATCTTCCAATCTTTTATGTAAAGCTTCTAAAGTATCTCCGCTTTAAAGGCTTTAAAGCATTTTTAAACTGGAATTCTTCTCTAAAGAAAGGTCTTACGAAAAACTAGATGAATTATCAGAGTGTATATTTTATACAAAAATCTACTGAAGTATCTGTATGTGCACTTTGAAGTCTTGAAAAAGCTCTTTTTCAGATAATTCTTCTTTAAAAAATAATTTCATGAAACTTAGAGAATTATAAAGAATTGGGTCTTAGATAAGACTAGGAGAATAAGAAATCCCCCAATCATAGTTTGATCGTTATTCGTATCAATCTATTGCCAAAACACTCTCTGAGAGTGAGAGAGCACTTGAGTGCATTCCCCATTCTTCTCTGAGCTGCCTTCTTCAGTGCGCAGAATCCCCAAGTTTCTTCTGCTGGCTCTCTCCCTAGCATGGCATATGGTCCTCTCTTGGGGGCCGCTGCACGTGCGCACTGATAAAGTTCCGAATAATTTCTACTCACTAAGCAGTACCTGGAACTTACACGAAGTAAAGTAGTCGTAAATGTTTAAAAGTTATTGTTTTTTTGATTGATTATTGCTTGCCTCGACGATTTGCCTTTCGTGTATGATACTTTTTTGTTATAATTGTAATATCTTAATTACTGCTTTTTTTTTTAAATACACACACACACACACTTTTCGGCACAGAAAATAAAATAAAGTAAGTAAAATTTATGCTGTCGGAGAGTATAGAATCGACAATTTGAGTTCCCGGGAGCCGAGCGAATCGAACGAACCACACCGCACCGCTTGTTGTGGCTCTCTGAGTTTTGGAAGTGGACGTGGATGTGGTTGTGGATGTGTGTCGCTCTGTGGTGCCTTCTCTGTGCGCTCGCTCAAGTTCTATTTGCGTTTGCCCAGAAACTCGGAAAGCAACGACGGCAACGCAGCGGCGACGAGCTGCGAGCGAGACAGAGATGGCCAGAACGAGACTGCGCCGCCAGCGAGAGAGCGAGGGGGCGAGAAAACCACCCCATGGAGTGATTGCGACAAAGCAGCAACGTCGACGCAGTGAAAAATCAATACTGCGCCCATGCGTCGACATCGCGCTATCACTCTCTCTTTTTATCTCTGTCTCTGTCACTTTCGCCCCCTGTGTCTGTGTTTGTGTATTTAAATTTTCCTACAAAAACCCTCTGGCAAAAATGCTTAGTAAGCTCTAAATATGCACTCGCGGCCCAAAAGAAAGGCAACTAAAACTGAGACTGATAGCCGGAGAGAGAGAGAAAGTGTACACCCACCCTTGAGGTGGAAAAATCACCACCCTTAGTGAGTGGCAACAACACAACACAACACACTCACACACCGATAACTAACAGCTTTATGCCGTGATAGCGCACTGCTCACTGCTTATCCTACCTTACAAAACCAACCCCCACCCCCTCCCCCACTCAACCTCAACCATATGGCCACGCATGCACTACTTGCTTGCTCGCTCATTTCCCCACCCAACAACACAAAGCTGGTCGCCCCGAAGTCAGTGTCAGTGTTGCCACCCCTGGAGAGCACAAGTAGGGAAGGCAACACCACCCCCGTAAATTTAGGGGTTGTTGTTGTGTTAGTAAGTAAGCTCGTTTCACTTGCGCGTGCCAAACACGCTGTCAATGACAGTCGCGGGTCATGAGAGTGAAAACTGGGTTGAAATCCGTACAGAATATAGCAACCTGATTTTGGGAATCATCCCTTTGAAACACACTTGGTGTTATTGAGGAAGGGGGATCTTTCTTTTGTTGCCTAGCAAAGGGGTTTGCACTTAATGGTGACTTTTTATTTATTATTTTTGGATTAAAAGAATTATTATTCAGGGTGAAGGAACACTGTATTTAAATTAGCCAAATTAACGCGATTTGTAGATATTCAGTCAGGAAAAAATGACAAAGCCATGGGCTATGCGCAGTGGGATTACAAATGCGGACTTATTTTCATGGCCAGTAGTGTGGTTAGCCCCACCAATGTTGTGTATCTCTTTCCTTTGCGGGGTTGCGTGCGCAGCACTGCGCCCCGAGATGCATGCTATAAGCTCGTGTCAAGGCAACTCACGCAGATACACACATACAGCTTTCGAGATTTGGAGATGTCTAGCGAGGCGGAAAGCCAAAATATTACAAAGAAAAAAATTCAAAATATAAGTAAATGTGTCTAAGCATTTTTTTACAAAAAAAATATGTATGTATTTAAGAATTTCTTCCACAAACGTACAATCTTCAAAGAGCTTTTTATTTTAATTCAATAGGGTCACACTGGACTGTTGCGCAAATGGTACCGTTACTTCTACCTCTGCTACCTCTTCTCCTGCTTCTTTTTTTATGAAAAATTATATTTTTCTGTGATCTATCTATTTTAAGAAACACACACACAAAAACAGAGAGAAAGAGAGAAGCGCATTTGAAAACGCTTAGAACAGAGAGAGCATCTTTGTTTTTTGTTTTTTCCTTCACTTGCGGTTTCGTGTGAGTGCGAGTTAGTGGGTGTGCATGCGCCCACCGCCTGCACTCGCTGCAACAAACTCCCACTGCGTCAGCGCACACACAAACACGCAAACAACGCACACATGCGCCCAATCACACCCACTCCCCTGCAATCAGTGGCTGCGACGCATGCTGGAATCGAATCAGAATCGAAATCCGAACGGGAATGGGATATGTGGGAATCAGTGCGGCTGGCTGACACAGTGGGCGTGAATGAGATTGTCGTGGGTCACATGCACAACTAATTATAGTGCAGTTTTCGAATCATTGTAATTTAAAATAATTACAGTACATTAAGAAACTTTTTAAAACAATAATTAAAGTACAAAATGTAATAATAAATATTAGTTCTACTAAACATTCGGGGAAAAACCTCTAATTATAATTAATTGAATAAGATTCAGAATCTCTTTGATTAACTGAAGAATTTAGAGTTATTTATGAAGAAGCAACTCCGGATGATATTAAATAGAGAGCCCTTGAAGCCCTTGCCTGAAGAATGGACCCCACAGTGCGCGTCCTCTGTCTGCGCTTCTTTTGCTCTCGCTCGCTCTCCCAATCTCTTCCGTTTCCCCGCCGTTGTTGGCAAATATATAATCAATAGCTATTTTCTATCTCCCGCTCAATTGAGGACGGCTGCTCTCTCTTTATCAGTGTGTTTGTTTGTGCCTCTCGTTGGCGTGCATGTGCTTGTGTACTTGGCGCAGAGTCGCCTCGCACAAAAACAATGCAATGATAAGGAGCAGAAGACGAAAAGAAAAAGATGGAAAAATAAGTTACGCATGCGGCGGCGGGTTCTCGTTTTTCGTTATTCAGCGGCGACGGCGCAGCAACCACCCACTCACACGCAGATTAAACCCACACACACACGGCCACGTTTCATTTCCAATTGGAACTGTACTTGTTTTGGTTTTTGGAAATGTACACATTTCATGAAGAAGTAGCCACCCCCGAAAAAATCGCACGTACAGTGGTGTCCTGAATTATGGGGACAGGCTGTTGAAAATCTCATCTCAGTGGATGCTGCTTTTGCTCTCTCTCTCTCTGTATGTGTATCTGTATCCATTTCCATCTTCCACATAAAGGGGGTGGTTGCAACCCTCAAAGAAAACACACACACAGGGGCCCCAATTCGAACTGAAAATATGCGTGCCTTGGCTGAACTGGAACTGCAACTGGGAACTGGGTGGTGGTGGCGCTCCCAATTGGATTTGATAAGTGTTACGCATACGCCATGTTTGCAGCGACCCCCAACCCTCTTTTCGCGTTTTTTGCTGCGGCGCATGTTTTAATTACGGACACTCGCAGTTGGATTTTCCTTCAAGGCGCCGCTGTAACGCTGCATGCACACACATACACCCCCGCACACATATGTCGGATTATCTAATACATACAAGCAGCTGTGGCGCAAAAAACCGTTAGTTTACCGCTTATTTTCGATTTTCGCCGCTCTCTGATACTTTTGCGCACTGACTTACACACTAATACAGTACATCGTGTGTATATAATATGTATATACATACATATATATCAGCGATATGCACTCGGTTGCGCGCTAAAGAAAATAGCTGTGGAAAATCGACACATTTTACTTCACGTCTGCGTCGCGTTTCCCACACTCACACTATTGCACTCACATACGCACCTGCGTGTTGTTGTTGTTGCTGCTGCTGCTGCCAGTCTCCTGGATTTTCAGCTCCTTTGTGATAACACGGCGCGCACAAACAAACACACGCACACGGATACGGACGCAACAACAAAATGAAAATACCAGTAGTAGGAGGAGGACACACACACGCGCCGCCGCTGCTGCTCTG
This sequence comes from Drosophila jambulina, assembly GCA_018152175.1. Classification (NCBI taxonomy): domain Eukaryota; kingdom Metazoa; phylum Arthropoda; class Insecta; order Diptera; family Drosophilidae; genus Drosophila; species Drosophila jambulina. Next base: position 871,871 of record JAECXH010000099.1, on the reverse strand, counting down.
CACTGGGCTAGTATTGGTGTATGCCGTACGTGTGTATTGGTGTGTTTGCCCCTGCGTCGTCGCTCCGAATTTTGTGGCGTTTATTTATTATCACACTGCACATGCGAATATTCCGTGCATTTTACATTTGCGCACTGCCGCCGTTGTCGCGCTTTTCCAGCTGCCCGCTAGCCCGCTGGTTCTTATTGCACTTTCCCGTTCCCGTTTAGCCGCCCCGTTGCAGCGCTTTTCCTCGATTTTTCACGCAATTTTCGCGTTTAATTCCTCCAACGGGGACGTTCTCGGTATTTTTTTTTGTTCTCATTAGTGCTGCGCAGTGTTGCCATCTCTTCAGGTCATAAAAAAGCTAAACTAACCAATGAAAATAGCTAGAAACCGCCAAAAACTTTTAAAGATAGCTAAAAAATAACACTACATTTATAAATCAAAGGACGAAGCCTTGCGCCTGACCGTTTTGGCGTGAGCGTGTAAATCTGAAAGTTTTGAATTAATGCTTGATTTGCAATATTTGCAAATACATTTTCCTTCGTCTGCTGCATCTAAAAATTTACCTATTGTTCCTATGGCAGCTATATGATATAATCGTCCGATCTGGCAAAGTTTCGTTCAGATAGCTTCAAAACCGAGGGACTAGTTTGCGTATAATTAGACAGACGCGGACATGGCTAGAACGACTCGGCTATTGCTAATCAAGAATAAATATACTTTATACGGTCGGAAATGTCTCCCTTACTGCGTTGCAAATTATAATACCTTGCAAGGGTATAAAAAGCTTAGAAAACAGCTAATTTTTATAAAATAATTTTGTGTATATTTTTTATCATTACAGGCATATATTATTAAGCATAAAAAATAAATTCGAATAAATGAATAAACTCGTTAATATCTAGAGAATATTTAATACATCCTTAACAACATCCTTAAATACATCCTTACAATATTTCAAAACCAAGAACGGATTATAGTTTTTAAAAGGGGTTCGGTGCTCGAATTCGCCCCTTGAAAAATGTTCTCGACGTCAGGTTTTCGAAATACTTAAACGTCGAAGTGCAAAAAAATTGGTTATTAGGTACATGGCGGTAACTTAAATATTTTTTTCGTAAAGATCCTAAAGTTGATTTCTTACCATCAATACTTTTTTAAAAAGAAAAAATAGCTAAATTGGAACGCTGGTGCTGCGACAACAGGCAAGTAGCAGCGATAGGCGGCGGGCGGTCACATATCGATGTATCGATATGCTGCTGCGGGGGCTGATGGCTGGTTTTGAGTGTTGTTCGGGAGGGTGCTCGCGGAAATTTAAATTAAGTTTTTAATAAACGTTATTTTATTTGTTTTTTTTATTTTGTTTTAATTTCTGTAATTTTCATTTGTGCACTTTTAATTTTTAAGTAAGTGCGCAGTGTCGCCCTCTGTCTGCATTTTTGCTTGGGCAAATCGATTAATCGGTTGAACAAGAGCGATAGCACTGAGCTGCCAGCAGGTCTGCATTCTGGGCGGGCAGGAATTTGAACTTTGAATTTAAGTTTGGTAAAAATTTAATATTAATGGTAAAAATTAGGGAAAACGAAAAAATAACGTATTAAATGTGAAATAAAAAGTAGTACAGTAAATTACTAAAAAAATTGCACATAAATAGAAAATAGTGTAATCATGCATTAATAATGATTTAAATATTTCTCTTTGAAAGAGATCCCCGACAATGATCTATAACAGCCTTCAATATGCATAATATCGCTTGGGAATTTATATAATATAGGGTTAAATATGTTTTTTTTTTTATTTCCGAGTCCGTTTCACAGTCTGAGCAATTATATATCCTTTCTATATACTTTTCCGTTGAACCGCAATCACACGTAAGCCCTTCACAAGGCAGCTAGCAATATGTATGAAAGTCAGCTAGGCAGGCCAAATGAAAAACTGACATACAATTAACTGCACTCGGCACTTGTTTTCCTTCACACACAGAAAAAAAAATAAATGGGAAAAGAACCGCCAAGCGGCGACGACTAGAGCCGACTAACTGCTGTCCGCCGGAACAGCGGAGTTTTTAAGGCCGCTCTCAGAACACATATTTAGGATATATACAGCCGATAGCCGATAAAAATGGCTTTGGGTCCGAGTTCTCGAGCTCGAGTTCTTCGAACACTGATTGCGGCGGGCCCGCATTTTGCGAAAAGCCAAAGAATTCCCTCTGATTCTGGGTTATATAAAAAGATTTGTAAGGAACGACGAGGAGGCCTTATCGGAGGCTATATCGGCGGCTATGCGCCCACATGGCGTGGACGATGTTGGGTTTGTACGGGTACCGGGTTCGCCTTTGACTTCGTTCTATTTATCTGAATATATGTATGTTTATATATATTTTTATCTCACCGGAACTGGAACCGAGATTTATTTGGGACCAGAATCACGACGACTGGCACTGATCTTGAACTCTAAGGCCAGCCATATTTCCAAGGGCTGATGTGGGTCAGTGGAGCTTCCGTTTTTTACAGCAAAAAATCTAGTGAAATATTTATATACAAATATTAAAATATAGTGAAATATTTATGTTTTAAGCAGGAAAATGCATGGAGTTAGGGAGCTAAATTAAGGTTCTGGTGTTAAAAATTACTAAGACATATGGAAGAATACTTTAAATATATTAAGCTTAGGTGGAAAGACAATTCTAGTGACAGGAGAAAAACTTGTTCAAGAGAGATAAAAAATATATTTAATTACAAAGCCATAGAAAATATAAAAATGCAATGCATTTGTATACATAATTTAAGGGATTTATAATAATAATAATAGAAAGTCAAGAAGCAATTAATAATATTTATATTACATTTTATGCATGCATATTTCACACACAATTTAAATATATGTTTCATATTAATGGTTGATACTTCCCCTGCATTATATCACTACTACTTCCTCTATTATTGTTTTGCCACTCGCTTCACCTTTTTACACACTGAGGTACCGCCCCCTGGGCCAGCCCAGACCCAAGGTCACGCCGCTCTTGGGTGTGTGAGTGCAGCACTAGCTGGGCTACGTGTGTGCGCCTTGGTTTTATGTACCACAAACTACATAGGCATGTATATAGGGAGATATACCTGTGTATATATAGGTGGGATAGTATTCCAGGACGCGATATCCTGCTGCTGGATTCCAGGATTATTGCTGAGAAACCCAGAGAGCCGGCCGGCCGCAGAGCCGTTGCTTTGATGTTTCCAAAACCAAAACAAAACTCTAGACTTCTGGTGTTTACCTCTGGCTTCGATGGCGGCACGTTGCCATCTGTGGGTTCCAAGTAACTCGCTGCATCTATGGCAGAGCCAAGGAGTGCGCCAAGGAAAGCCCCGGGTGTCCACAAGGAAAACAGCGGCCGGAGCACGAGACTGTATTGCTGCAGTGTAGTGTGGTGTGTGTGGTGTGTGTAGTGTGTAGTGTGTAGTGTGTAGTGCGGTAGTACTACGACTGACACAAACACATGGCTCATACGCAACGTGGGCCCAAGTGCGCCTGCGTCTATTTTGATATGAAGAAGACATTGTCCTCTAGGCTTTTGATTTTCTATTTTGTTTTTTTTTTTGTTTAAGTTACGGAAGGATATGCCGGGCATGTGGTTAAAAAAAAACAAACAAAATGTTTTTTTGTACTTGGAAAATTTTAATAGTACCTTTAGTTATGGGAAAAAACGTGTATATATGAATATTTTGTAATCCATAAACTCTAAATTATTTATCTTAAAAAACAGTTTGCTTTTTAATAATAAATAATACAAGAAATCGGTGTCAAAAGACAGCTGTTTTAAAGGATAGCCACTTAATTTAATTTAATAGCAAAAATTATGGAGAAAATAAATAAATTCAAATTGTCATTAATGCCTCAATTTATTTTGCAATTTCTGGTTGGGATCATCGGGCCGGGTCGTGTCGGATCGGGTGGAATGTCGAGCCCTCTTGCAAAATTCACGCTCATTTGTTTGGCCTTGGACACTCGCTTCGTGTCCATCGATTAATCGAGCCCCTCGTCGGGGTCAGGTCCTTCCTCCCAGCTCCTAGGCCACTTGCCGCCACTTTCTAGGCCAAGTACAGCGGGCACTCGACATGACTGTGCTTCCTGGACTCCACTCTGATAACGCAGGCTATAGTTTTAGCTTTAAGCTCGGCGGTTAGAGAACCTGGGAAGGAGCCTCTAAAAAGCGCATATATCAAGCACTTCCACTTCCACTTCCGGTTTCTGTCTCGTCTTGTCTCTCATAAAGCTCTCTCTTAGCTTTGCAAATATATATAATTTAGGCAGAATAATACCATTAACTATCACTGAACTCGTCACTAGAATAACCAGCATCCATATCCTCGTCGAACATTGCGATCATCAGATTCTCATAATGCGATCTCACCACTATGATGGTATAGCCCACGGCAACTACACAAATATAAGTATATATCTTTGGAAATTTGTAGCAATACGTATTACTTACTGATCCGCAGGATGGCCAGGCCACTCAGGAGCCCGGTGACAAGAGTAAATAGAAACACGGTATAGTTTATGAGCAACCAGGTGCCAATGATCAGGTGATTGTCCTAGGGTTATGTTGTTCTTTGGGATAATATTTTAAAGCAAGAATAACAGGGCAGAGATCCTGTATCTATATAATCTATAAAATGCGTAGCGCGCATACCTGAGAGCGCCTCTCTCTGTGAGTTTTTAAAACTTTTCAAAAAGTTACTCAAAAGAGGGAGGCAGGAGAGAGTGTAAGCCGTTACGCATCTTACAGACTATACTATAATCTATAAGATGCAAAATAATCTCTATGATGCATAGCGCGCATATGTGACTTTTCAAGTTTTCTAAAGAAAGACAGCGCCAAACTCTTGGGCGCTACGCATCTTGCAGTGTAACTGCCTCTAGACTCACCGTATAGGCGCCGTAGGCTAGTAAAAAGTGAATGAATGCCATTAAGTAGAAACACACTGCACATGCCGACACACAGGATCTGATGCTCATGTGACGAAAGAACTGGATCAACCAATCGGCATATCTGTCCTGGATCACCATCTGCCAGCCTATGCTGCCCATGACGAAGTCCAGGGTGCCGCAGACAATGCCCGTGATGGCCACGCCCCACACAAGGGGGATGCAAAACAGAAAATTATGCAAACGCATTAAATAACTACAAAAAAGAAAAAAATAAACAAATAAAAAAGAAAAGGCAAAAAGAACAAGAAATATAAAATTTAATTTGAAAACTAGTGAAAGGATGTCTAGTTTCTCCACATAAGCTCCATAAGGCATCGATTCTTAGGAAAACTCTCTTGGAAAGCTTGGCAAGGACCCCGAAGCTTTCAAAGGCTTTTGTCCTTGAAGGAGTTTAAAAGCTGTGCGTGGAAAAACACACAAAGACTTCATGGAACAGCTTTGTTCAGAAAGTATCTACAGCTTATTTTAAAGCTCTTTTTAATGTTTTAAAAATATAAAAAACTTTTATAAATATATTTGATATATTTATTTTGAATAAGCATAATTTTGTTCATTAATCTATAACAATTCCGTTTGACTTTATTGCTTTCAAACGGGATTTTTTTACTCCTACTTTTTATTTTTAAATTATATATCTTATAAGTAAAAATCCAAGTATTTTATGAAGTAAACCTTCCAAAGGGGTGCCGTGGCCTTTACCGTCAGAGCCTTGTCCCTTTGTGCTCTAAGTAATATCTGTACAAGCCCAAACAATATATTAAATATAAATATAAACAGATCCGAGAAAGAAACAAACCCAAAAAGATGGACCCACCGACCTTACCCATGTTCAGCAGCATCACGGCCGAGTGCGAATACTGGAAGCTGCGCTCCCAGAAGTACCTCAAGGAGCTAATGGAGGTCAAGAAGGAGTACGACGAGTTCATAGAGGAGTCCCACGGCATAGAAACCGAAATGGACGCCACGCTAGAGCAGAGAATGAAGAAAATCAAAGAGCTGACCAACAAAGCTGTCATTAACGAGAAGGAGAAGGAGGTCCTCATGGCCAGGCTGAACTCGCAGAGCTCCGAAATGTCTACTATGGCAAGGGAGCTGGCATCGGTGACCCATAAGTTCGACTCCATGAAGGTGGACCTCCGTATTCTGGAGCAGAGCAACGATCGGCTGGAGCAGGCTGAGCGCATTGCCAACGAAAGCAAGGAGACCGTTGAGAACCTGCTGTTTGAGCAATACGAGAAGATTGCCCTGCTCGAGGAGGAAGTGGAGGAGAAGCGTGTGCTGGAGGAGGAGCTGCAGCGTCTGAGGGATGAGGCCAGAGATCTCAGGCATGAGCTGAGCTTGCAGCCAAAGCCAGCCATTAGTTTCACGGTCGCCAGCCAGGTTGGTGACGACTGCCTGGAGTCCCTGAACAGAGTGAAGCAACGTAAAGCCAATCTTAGGCGGGTCGCGGTTGCCAGCCTGAGGGCAAGAGACCCCAAGCAGGAGCTGCAGCCAGCCTGTAGCGGTGTCGCTGTCGATAGCCAGGTCCATGGTGGTGGTGACTCCCTGGAGTCCGTGAAAGCTGTGGAGCAACTTGAGGTCGTTTCTGTAAGCTCGAATCTCCAATATTTGATTCGCAAGACGGTGGGCGATATGGTGACCAAGCTAGATAATTTGCAGGCGAAACTGAGGGCCCACAGGGAGAGGAGACCGTTGCCAAGACCCTCGCCATCGGCTTGATAAATATCAATGCCAGTCTTTATATTTATTTTCTATATATTACACATCATAACCATCATCAGATCACATACCATTACCTTGAAGACCTCGAACTGTCCCAGGGAAGGCTTCAAGCTCAACTTCACCCAGAAACCCGGAACTTCAACTTTAGCTTCAGATGTGGTGCCAAGTTTCTGGCAGACAAACTTGTTTTCGGGCAAGTTTATTGCTTTGCCGTTATTGAAAATGGAAGGACACCCCAAACAACACAGCACACACACAGGCACTGGCGAAGTAATCTGCATATGCTTATGTGTGCGGACCAGAAGATACAATTTATAAAACTCTCCCCGGCTAAAAATGGGCAAAGCAAACAAACAAAAGTTCTCTCTCACATACCCTTCCTCGACGGGTCCTTCGGAACAATAGAATCAAGAATCGGGAAACGGAAGCCGGCTAACGGAAGCGCAGGAGAAGCGGAAATGAAATGCAACAGGAATGAAGAAATGGATTGGAATTGCAAGAAACAAAGGGAAATCGTTCGAAAACAAAAGAAAATCGTGCAAAGAATTTGCCAGATATTGAAGCAGCACTTAATTAGTGAAAATTAGATTAAAAGGGATGACTAAACTCAAATATTAATGAAATTAAGTATGAAAAGAGCAAGAAAAGGTGGAGGAAAAGTGCATAGTTCTACTATTTATTGTTGAACTTCAAGGAATCTATTGGACTTTTGACACTTAAGTTGATTAAAACAGCGTTTGGACCAGGTTATTTGTATCCAGAGGAAAATCCTGATGTTCGAAAATTCTTGTGGGCTATCGAATTTAAAATTAAACTAACAATATTATCAAAAAATATCAGAAAAGTGTGTTGTTTTTTTTTTATTTTTTTCCTACCATTTTTTATTACTCTAATAAAGCAAACACATTGGTTTTTATACAAGAACTCTTGTCTCACGCATTGCTGCGACGGATTTTATTCTAGGCTATTTTTCATTGGAATTTCGCATGGAACCTTGAAGAGAAATCCCAATTCGTGACATTTTCCTCGCTGACTGTTGATTTTCCCCATTGGGTTTTTTTTTCTCCCCACCCCCTCGGAGGGGATGGAAGCTTGTGGCACGAACAATAAACAAACAAACAAGCTGCAAAAGTGTCACACATTCATCATACGTTGTAACAGCCTCCCTCTCAGCAGGGTCCTGCCCTGCCCTGCCCTCGTCCTTCTGGCCAGTCACTGGTTACTGTCACTGGTCACCGGTCACCGGTCACTGGGGTTCTTTTTTTTCCCCCTTATCCTTCTGCTGGTCCTGGCAGAGCCAGTTGTTCGAGGACGGCCGCGAGTTGGCCGCTTATTATGCGTACACTGAGCGAAAAGGCCTGCACAAGTCGCAGGTTAGGCCATAAGAATGCGTAGAAATAAGTTTAAAATATATAAAAAAATACTAAATATAAAATAATTTAAGAATTTAAATAATTTAAGTTGATCTTCTATTCTATTTACATTTTCAGTGTCTCCCAGCTTCAAGGGGGCGGTGCGGTTGCAAAACTATGGAAAAAGTGCAAAAAGGTCAGTAAATTAATGTGCAAAACGGGCGCTGGATAAACTTTGAATGTGTTGTGTGTGTGTGTGTGTGTGTGTGTGTGTGTGTGTGTACGGGGTGTGTGTTTGCTGGGTGTGTGTGTGCGGGTAAAAAATCAGAGAAAAGCCACGGCGAGGGGCGTTTGCTTTGAGTTACGGCCTCTTCTGTGCGCAAAAGGCACTCTCTCACACAAGTAAACAAACAAGCTCACACATACACACAAGGACCCTCGAAGGCACACACACACAGGCACACACTGACACACTGACACACCCACAAGCAAACACACACACACACACACAGAGCACTTTTATTTAGCTTCGAACACAAACACGTTTCAGATTCTACCAAAGGGTTATCGACGGATAAAAAAAAGACAGAAAAAAACGGAGGAGGAATAAAAAATATGTACAAAATAGCACCGACACAACAGCATTTATTTTTCAATTTATGCGCCCAAGGATAATGATAAATTCGTTAGCAGAGCCGCATAAATTTACTCCTGGCTCCCCTCCATTAAATTAGATGTTAAATTTTCAACTAATAAATCAATATGTAAATAATTTATACAAATTGAAAATGTGCGTGGGATGATCGATTACGGCAAGTCACAATTTCGGCAACTGATTATATGTAGAGGGGTTACACACACCCATGGAAGGGAAATTACTTTCAAATTAGTTTCCACAGGTGCGACTCGAGTCCTTTCAGGAACATTGTGACATTTTTGGGCAAATAAATGATGGCTGAAATCGAGAGTTTGGGGTAAGCACTCCATTCTGAGTAGTCATAAAGTCTGTTTTCATTTGAAATATAAATTTGAAATAAAAATAAAACTGCTTGAAATATCTGTTTATTAATTATAATTTACTCCTGTGAAAATACTAAAAAAAACTTCAGGAATGCTTGGCAAATCCCTTTCAGTTGCCAGTTTTTCAAGTGAAATGCAAATTCCCTGGCCAACGATCTATCAACTGACCGAGGACGACGTGTCCAGTCTGGCTTATGTTTGTGTCAGGATGACGGGGAAGGGGAGCTGGGCAGGACCAGGGTGGATGCTGGGGCCATAATTTAAACGAAGTTCTAATGGCACCCTAATGAAAACTTCATCGTTTTGTCAGATTCTCGAAAACAATTTGCATAGGGACAAGGACAAGGACAAACAGCCATAAATCATTTAGCACTAAGACCCCTCTACAGCTATCTCTCTCTCTCTCTCTCTCTTTCTCTCTCTCTCGTTTTCTCTGTCATTCCCCGTTCTTTGTTGCTATTTCTCTCTTCTGTCTGTCCGTCTGCCTTCTTTGTGCTCTTAATTCCAATTTTAATTTCACACCAAAACTTGGAGCAGGCTCTGGCGAAGCTCCTTGGTCCTGCGCTTGCTTTGCTGTTTTCTCGTTTTTCCTCTCGATTTTCCCTAGTTCTTCCTCCCCTCCCCTGTTGTTGTTGTTGTTGTTGCAATTTCCCTTTGAAAGTTTTCCCTTGTCCATGTCGTGTTGTGTCGTTCCGATTGCGGTGAATGATAATGAACGCAACTGGTCCATTGTTTGCCAGGGGATTTCATTTCGATTTTCCTCCGCAGGGCACCCAGAATTTCCTCCCTTCAGATTCTTCGTCCCCTGCTCTCCCCCCGTTCCATTTAAAGACCCAAAAACTGCGGCAAAGGGTAAAGGTAAAGGTAAAGGCAAAGGTAAAGGCAAAGGTAAATAAAACTCTGCTTACATTATCTGCTCGATAATTAAGGCGGCACAATAAATGTAATAAATCCCAGAAGCCAAGGCTTCTACATCAAGGATTTTCAAAATCAAATCAATTAGTCCCGCGGTCGGAAGAGATGAAAGGTTAAGGTTAAGGTAAAAGAAGAGATAAGTTACCGGTAAAAAAATGCAATTAATCCTGGCAAAAATCAGGTCTTGCTCTAAAAGTAAACTATCGAGGCTGCGATGTAAGCAGCCAATTCCTCTCATACTTAATTTTAGACTCTTCCCGAAATAATTCCCCACAAGAACTCCTTGCTTATATTGATTACACGATTTTTATTCAATTAGTATCCCTTAAATAGCTCTTGCTCCCCGCAGAGTTACACAAATTCAATTTTAAAGTGGGCCCAAATCCAAGATTTTGGGCTTAAATCGGAAACGGCAACGGCGGCGGTGGTGGCGCTGGCGGTCTTAAGTGCGATTAGGCAATTAAATATGAAACGAAACGAAAATGTATTTGGTTAGTCAGGCTGGCACGGCTCCTTGCTCCTGGCTCCCGGCTCCCGGCTCCCTGCTCCCTGCTCCTTGACACTCCTTCCTACGGCCCTGCCTGTCGTTCTGTCAACACTTTGTTTGCCATCCTGGCATTATAATAATAATATATAAATATAATGGCAGTAAATTCCCGCTCGCCCAGGCGCCAACATTGCCAGTGCTGTCAGCTTGGGTTTATTTTTGTGAGAGGTCCTTTGACTCCCATTTCCCTGAAATGTGTCCTCTTTTACTGGATATTTATGTGTGTATCTTATTTTACACTATTTTTATATTATTTTATATTAGTTTCTACTGTTTAATATTATAGTATATTAGTTTTTAATGAAGAAAACTCTTTAAAATAAAAGCTTGAGCCAAGACTCTTTAATTACAAGATGCATAAAAAGTGAAAAAAATCGTATGGCGTAACTCAACTTAGTGTTATATCCGTCTTTGGTTTTTGACAAACTTTTCTATCAAGATCGAAATATACGAAAAGGAAACATTTTTAAGTAAAATTTCTACAAAAAATCCTAAATTTTTTTGTCGCTTCAATATTTTTTTCCTTAAATTAAACTTTGAATTTTCTCCTGCTTCTTTCTTCCTTGAAATTTTTGGCTATTGACCAGCACTGGCTGGGGCGAGGGGCAGCCATCTTGGCGCCTGTCTTATAACGGTAACCAAGTCAACTCAAGCTCTCTCTGTGTGTGTGTGTGAGCGACCGGAAGTGCGGCATATTTTCCGCTTAAAATGCCACAATGTGCTGCAGCTTGTGTGTGCTGCTGTGGGGAAAGGCAAGGATGCAGGACAAAGAGGAGACACACACAAATATATATATATATTTTTATTTTTTTTGATTATATTTCGCTTTATTGTCGACGACGACGGCTGCGGGGGCTGTCATAAAACTCATGTGAACGCTGGCACACCTCGGTAATCCCGGACTTGCGGCGAAGTCGCAGCAATTAAATGCTTTAAATTAATGTTAAATGTTAAATAAAAGTTACGGCGCCCAATAACCATATTGGGATATTGTCTGTGGCGCATTTAACCGCAGATTGTCGAGCATTCGTGACGTACTTACACATGGATTTCGGATGTTATTTGTTTGCCGGCTATTTATTTATTTTTGTCTTTAATTTAAAAAAAAAACGTCGAAGGTAAACCCTCTGGTTCCTGGAGGTGGCTGCTGCCGCATTTACCAGAAAGCTCTCAAGCCATTTTGCCTGCATTTAAGCCCACTTAAGCCGCGCCTGCAGCTTATTATTTTCCAGGCTATTAGCACGACCATCCTGGCATCCTGGCATCCTGGCATACTAGTCCACTTGCTAATAAGCTTCGTCCTCAAGTTGCGGCCAGAATTTCTGGAATCCCTCTTGTCTGATTTCAGACTCAAAACCAGATGCCGCAATTCCAGATAATCTTTAACAACGAAAAAATAATACAGAAAATGCCTTGCACAGCGTTCAGGTTCTCAAGTACAAATTACCAGAACTACTAGTGCCTTTATTATCCCAGATTTTCAGGAAAAACACTGCGTAGGTATCAGCTTTTCCAGTAGCAATAATCTAGGTCTAGGAAGCCTTTGAAATTAAGTTGAAGTGATAATAAGTGAGAATCTAAATTGTGTCTTTTGATAAGCTCTTTGCTTTAAGGTGGTATAGTATATATATTTTCTTAGTTATATTTATATTTATATTTAATTAATTATATTTTCTGTATTTATCTAATTATATTTTCTGTACTTATTTTGTATTTAGTTTTCTTATCATATGTTTTCTTAGATTTATTTATATTTATCAATATTTGTTTATTGGATGTGGATTAACATGGAGCTTAGCTCTAATCGGAGGTTACCAAGGATGGTAGCCTCACCACTTGAACCTAAATACGTAATACTTTATTAATTTAATGTATTTTATGTCACATATTTTATTATATTACACATATTTTTTATTTCCAAACAACGAAATTTGTGCATTTGCGCCAAAATCAATCAAAATTAGTTCGGATTAAATATTTCCGATGGTTTGGTGGGCGTATTTCCCACAAATATGTGGGGCTAATAAGTGCATCAGGCGGCACAGGATAACACAGAGCGAGTGGGACAGATAGAGACAGAGGGGGAGAGAGGCAGTCCTGCAGGCAGGACTCTCTGCGGTTATCTGCACTTGCGGCTGGTCGGCGGTTGGTCGGTGGGTTTTTGCGAAAGTTTTGCTGGCAACTAACTTCGTTTAGCCTGAAAATGAAACTGTACAAATTGTTTACCAAATCCAATTAATTATGGCTCTACTCTCCGCTCTCTCCCGCTCTTGTTATTGTTGCCATTGCTTTGCTTTTGTTTTTGTTTATGTTTTTGTCCAGGCCAGAGAGTGTCCAATTAGTGCTTTGTGAAAAACATTGACCGTGGTTTTCGCCGTGCCACTGAAAAAGGATGTGCAAGGGGAGGGGGCAGGGGGCAGGGGCAGGGGGCAGGGGGCAGGGGGCAGGGGGCAGGGGCAGGGGGCCTAAAGGATGTTATTTTTCACTCATTTGTAGCTCATAATTGGCCCCCGTCGTCCATTGGCATCGCTAGTTATACGGAAGTTGACATTAAGGCATGAGGCTTCAGGGAAATAAATGGAAATTTATTTTCTAGAATTAGAAACATGCAAAACTTACTTCTACAATTATGAAGACTCAAATCAATAAATTAACACAATTAAATTTTGATTATAAACAAATTTAAATTGTGATTTCAAAAATTATATAAATGGAGATTTAACTAGTAATTTAATTAACAAATAATTTAAATTTAATAATTTAATAAATGAGATTGAAAAGAGATTAAACTAATAATTTTATTACTGTACAAATTTTAATTTAGAAAGACTTTTCAAGGTTTTAGGTTTATTTGATCAAAGAAAAAAATATTTTCTTCAATTTTTTCTTTTTTACTTTTCGCACATGTGCGCTTATAATTCCCAACTTGTTCTAACATCGGTGGAATGAAGTCACGATTGCCGGTCAACTCTAAGATACATTTTAAGTCCTTACTGTAGTAGTAACTTACCCTAATTGCTCCTAATTGTAGAATAGTTTCCGTAGGGCAACTTTTTGTTTAATTCATAGAAATTATTTATAATTGTAGTTCTTAACTTTATAGTGTCCACAACGGTTGTGCCAAAAATGATATTGGTAAATATCGACATTACAGGTATTATAGTAATATGAGACATATTTGACCTGTAGATTTGAAAAAGGATCCAAAGGCTAGTCGCCTCCTCAAAACTAGGGAGTTTTTTTCGATTGTAGATAAAATTTCATGGTTTAAGAGAGACTTTTCAAGGTTTTTGGGTTATTTGATCGTTAAAAACCTATATTTTTCTTAAGGTTTTTTTTTTATTTTTCGCACGTGTGCGCTTATAATTCCCAACTGGTTTTAACATCGCTGGAATGAAGTCACGGTTGCCGGCCAACTCTAAGATATTTTTCAGGGCTCTACTGTAAATAGTAACTTACCCTAAAAGTAACAAAATTGTTCTTAATTCTAAAAAAAAATTCCCCTAGGTTATTTTTTGTTTAATTTATAGAAAAACATTTTTTGTAATTGTAGTTTTTCACTTTTTCTTGTCCACAATTTTTGTGCCCAAAAATGATATTGCTAAATTTCTATTTTATAGTTATTATAGTAATATTTCGTTTGATTAGTTTTAAATCTTGTAAGCTTTATTTCGTGGGCTCGACAAGCCACCGCACGAGTCCTTTGTCCTTGCCTGTCCTTTGATGCGGATACAATTGCCAGCGGAGGGCATTCTAATCAGCGCGGATTCTCGATACACATGCGATGCGGTCACCAGGCTATCCTTTAATTATCCCCCAACGACGCCACAGCGCCTCAGCGGGACTGGACTTTGATTTGTCCTGACTCAATTACTCGTCCTGCCCAAGGAGCAGTCGCCTGCGACATTCGATTTCGTTGTGCATTCGCGCTTTGAGGTGCACATGGCAATTCGATAAACGCTGTCCCTGTCCCTCTCCCCGAATGTTTCGAATCCGGCAGGACTTTGGCTGGAGGAAGGCAGCAAAAAACATAACCAACTTTGCGGCATTTCAATTTCCCAAAAACGAGTTGCACACTTTCACCGAAAAAAATACAAAAATCAATTGGGAAAATTGGTAGTTTTGCAAGGAACATTTCATATATCCTTTAGGAGGTTTGGATTCGTTTTTAAAGCAAAGTTTTTTGGGTAAAATCAAGGTCCTTCTTTCCCTTTACAAATTTAATATAGTAACTTAATAATACCGCAATTCGTTAGAGCATTCTTAATTTTGAAATATAGCTGACGAGCTGAAATCATGTCGGAGCTACAAAAATGCAATTAATATTAACAGTACGAAAGATGGAGGTTTTAGAAGTTCCCCCTGGAATACGTTCCCTTCACAATAAACTCTCAATCCGCCCTCGGTGCCAGTGTCAAATGCGTAATTTGGTCGGAAATGCAAATGTGTAAATAAACACGGGGCCGACAGGACGAACGAACACAATAGACCGAAATTATGACTGTCAGAGGCAATCAGCGTGGATATTATTTGATCAAATGCAGCACATATCTCATTAATTATTGACACAAATAATTGATGGAAGAATATTAATAATGGGCTCCAGCGTGGAGGAGGCATGTGTGTCATCAAATTAGTTGCTGTTTTAATTAAAATTGCAAATGCCGAAAGCGCAAAAGAACAATAAAAAAAAAAACAGAAAATGCTAATAAATAAAATGTAACTAGACAAGGACTTTGTGTTGTCAGCTCATTATTTTTTAGCTAAAGCCAAAGCTATTACATTTTTTCATTTACATAATTTAATTAATTTAACGTGCAATAAAGGCATGCTCTGGCTTTTCAGTCATTATTGGGCTCTCGTTTCTGGAACCCGTTTGTTGTATTTGCCTAGATTTTTGTTTCCACGACAAAATAAAATTTTTTTCTAATTTGTTCTGTAATTTAAAACTATCCTGCAAGATGGCCCAGAATCGCATCAATATCTTTGTGCCGCCGATCAGCAATTTCCCGGAGCTCATACTGGGCGGCTATGCGCTGAAGGATCGCGTGCAGGTCCTGCCCCAGACCCAGGCCGGCCAAAGGAGCAAGCCCAGGTCCACGGAGTCCCTGGAGGAGCGGGAGCTGCAATATCTCTACGTCATCGACAGCCAAGGCCGCCTCCTGGAGCACATGCGCTACTCCGGCAACGACTACCGTGCGGCCCTCAGGGAGGCCTTCGCCCCGGAGACCATGTCCAGCAAGGGCGCTCTGAACTCGCACTTCAAGCCGAATCTGAACCGGGAGCCGTCCTGCTCCAGCGCAGCACTGTCCGAGCCTTAGTTCCAGTTTCAGTTCCAGTTCCAGTCCCAGGAGTTGCAGTGATCAAAAGGGGGATGAACGAAGAAAGATTTATTAACTAAATTGATCAGTAACACAAAATATAGCCTCGAACCGGACATTGAATTAGCTTGAAACAATATTTTTGAATTCGTTTTTTAGAAATTCCTACTTGAAATTGCATTGGGAAAGAGTGATGGGTGAAGCCTCTAAAAAAAAGGTTGCTGAGCTCAAGAAAATGAGAATCTTAGGGTAACCTAGTAAAGGCAACACTTCAGGCAAACATATCGATTTCAGTAGACTTTCTGCCATATTTTTCACCAGTTTCTAGCACTGTTAACTGAAAACTTTCCTGATTTTTTCCGCTACACCTTTTAGAGCATTATTTTCAGATATACAGATGGTATTGGCATTGGCATTATTTACTTGCTGGTCACAATTTGCGAGAAAGCAACGAATCTTTATTGTTCTTTTTATTTTAATCTGAATGCAAAAATGGTAAACGGAAAAAGAATTACATTTGCATGGGCATGTGTTGCGCCTGTAAAATGTATTTGCATCCGGCATGTGCATCTGCATCTATTACGGATATATTGTATCCTGTTGCCCGTATCCTGTGCCCTGTAGCCTGTACATTTATTTTGCCGGAGTGACTGCGCTGCATAATGGGTTTTGGCGGACGGTTTTTATGACCCCAGAGCCGGTTTTAATGCATTTACCATAATTCCCCTTCAAATATATGGCTGTCTTATTTGCTGAAGGACTGAGGGACCAGGGTCTAGGAGGGAGGGAGAGGGATCAATTTCAAGGATATCCAGGTGCTTTGCATATAAGTAGTTAAGTGGTTTGTGGAAAATGTTCAACATAAATTTTAGTTTCAGGTTAATTCTGTATTGGTTTCTTAGTTTATCATTTAATACGTTCAATTATTTATTATAAAACATAGAAAAAGGGCACCTTGAATTGGCTTTGTTATTAATTTATAATTTATTATTTTATATTTCTTCTGCTTGAGATATATATTTATTTAAATATTAAACCTGAGAGAAGCAGTAAATTTTTTGGCAAAGAATGTAAGGCTCCTTAAATATTTTATTGGTTTAATATTTTATTATATTAAAAATGGTAAAGCCAATCTAATGAGTATTTTATATTTAAAATAAATAATAATATTTCATATTTACCAATTATAATTGTCTATGATTCCAGCTTAAAGTACATATTCATTTGAATAATAAGCTCAATAAGCAGTATTATTGGTTCCTAATAAGATGATGGCAAGGCAGGAGGTGGAGCTCTTCTCCTTGCAACATTATTATTTTGCATTCACCCCTCCTCTTGCCTTAAGAGTATCTCCATCTCACCTTCTGCTATCTGCAACATCCTTACAGATCTGACAGCATCCCTCATCCCGCATCCACCATTCACCTATCAAGTGTTGTGTAACCTATCCAATTAGGCGGCAAAACTGGACCGTTTCCAGTTCAGTTGGCTCAGGTGTTTACGTGGCTCGTTTCCCGATTCAACACATGCGGCACATAATTGGCTGTCATGGCAATGGAAGTGCTCCACGTATTTTCCGATGCATTCCCGTTCTTCCCAGTCCAAGTCTCAGTCTCGATCCCACTCCCAATTCCTAGTCCCATTCTATTTAGTGGCCCTCCGAGGGGACACTCTTTGACCTGTTGCCATGGCGCGGGCACACATAAAATTGAACATAATACCCGGACCCGCAGCGGATGCAGAGAGTCGTAAAATTATGGCCAACGGGTCGGATGCGTAATGTGAGTTGCAACTGCAGTCTAAGGCCAAGGGACGCTCCTTCAGTTGGCCAACTAATTGAGCGGACATGAAAATCCTGGCTTAATGAGGCAGCAATAACAACATGTTTTTAGATTTATTTCGTTTTCTTTTTTTTCTACTTTTAAAGTAGTTCAGGGAAATTAGATAAAATAATAAATCAATTATTAAAGAAATGTAAATGTAAATTAGAGTAAAATTAATTTAATGAGTATTGGTAAATATTTTTAACAGTATTTAAAGTTAACGTGTTTTGGTAAATAAATTATTAGTATTTAAATTTAGGAACTCTATAAAGAGCTTACTTTTAAAATAGTATTATGATTATTATTAATAATAAAATGCTTTAAATTGAGGTACAATTTAATTTCAACGCATTCAAAATGAGATATTAATTTACAAATGTATGCAATTTTAATCAAGAGCTTAAGAGACTATCAAAAACATTATTAAAATAATAATAATAGTAGTTTCTTTATTATACCCTTGCAGGGTATTATAATTTTAAGCAGAGATTTACAACGCAGTGAAGGTGACATTTCCGACCCTATAAATTATATATTTTGATCAGCATCTACAGTCGAGTCGATCTAGCCATGTCCGTCTGTCTGTCCGTCTGTTTGTCTGTCCGTCTGTTTGTCTGTCCGTCTGTTTGTCTGTCCGTCTATCTGTCTGTCCGTCTGTCTGTCTGTCCGTCTGACTAAAAATCAATTCTAAATTAGAGCAAAGTCCTAATTGATATATTAACATAAATAAAGCACTATTTCGTATTGAAAATATCATAAGCTTTGATATATTGAAATAAAAAATATGAAAAAAAAATATGAAAATATATTATAGAAAAATATCAGAAAAACCATTGCAATGCCTAGATATAAATAGATATTTTTGGCATTCTTATAATAAACGGCAATCGTTTTACTTCAAAAGAAAGCAACACGAAATCTAGAAGAAATCCTGCGAGAAAACTTAATTTAAAATTAATCTAATCAAACATAAAACTATAGCTTATCTTAAAAATATATATATACAGAAAATTCTGTCAAATTTATGGCCTTATAAGGCGCCAGTTTTTCAAATTTGCTTAGAATAAGATTCGTCCGAAACCAAAGACTTCCTTGCTAGGATTCGGCGGTTGCCCCGCCGAAATCCACCACCGATCCGCTGAATGCGACTGACCAATCCCGGCGGAGACGAGGCCGCTCCGCCGCTATTTCGATGCCTTCGTGTCTGGGGCATGCGCTGAATGTCCCCACGACGACGGCAAACGAAAGGTGTCCTTGGCGGCTCGGGGCCTTGCTCCTGGCTCTGTGGCCCAAGGCTAACCTGTTGACCAAGTGCATATTGCGCATACGCCCCGTAGGCGCGCGAGTCCAACAGGTAAGCCGCTGGCGTAGGCGTTGCAGCGTCCGCCCCGCGTGCAACGCATCCATCCACCCCCAAACCCACTCCTGGCCAACCTGTCTGCCGCTTCTCAAATCGCTCGCCAATCGAAATGATCAGACATCCGACGTCCGCCGACTCGATGGATGCATGCAACAGCCTTTAATGGGGTTTATTCAGCGATTTTCGTGGGTGACACTGATGGAACTGTGTGCCAGGCCATACAATATAAATTATGCTAATGCTATATATATATCACAAGCTAATGCTAAATTTATATTATATGTTTGGAAAATACGAAACTTGTCCTGCTTACTAAGGTGACTTCAATGTCGTTCATTAAAATTGTACTATAATAATAAATTATTGCAATTTGATATTTAACAAACTCTTTTTGAAAATAATGATTAGTAATAAGTGTAAAATTAAAAAAATATGATGTATTCACTGTCCATTATTATTAAAATGCTATTTATTAGGACTTAAAAATATTGAAGAGGTGCTTTAGACTTAAATATTTTTAGACGTGCAATTACCAATATTTATAAAAAATCCTATATTTCGATATATCTCTAGTCCCAATTAACTGTTTAACGATAAGTCATTTTCGATTGTTCAAATTTCGATATATCAAACTAGACGATATTTTTTATATGATATAAAAGATAACGGATTTAATTTTTTTCATATAACACGATGTAACGATATTATTGATAAGAAGTTAAGAACATCGGACATTTCCCTTATATATGTAACAACTAATAATTTGTGTATATTAAACTTGAAGATATTTTCGATATACGAATGATACTGACATATAATATCAATATTATAACTTCAAATGTAATAGTTTCGATTTTTCAAATTTCGATATATTAAATTTGACGATATTTTCGACATGATATTGAGACTATCGAACATTTCCTTTTGATTTTGAAATATGTGCATTTTACAGACTGATAATATTGATATTTTAATTTTAAATACTATTATAAGCGATTTTCAAATTTTGATATATGAAATTTGACGATATTTTCGATATGATATTGAGGCTATCAAACTTTTTCTTTCGATATATATCCTTTAAGCCAAGTGACTAGAAGCAACAGCGTGTTCCTGTTCCCCTCCAGTCAGCGATTCAGCGAGGGCTGAGCTGAGCAGCTTCCCCTCAAAACGAATACGAATGCGAATGCGAAACCAATACTCAAACTTGGACTCATACTCGTACTCGCACTCGGGGCAGAGCCACCCCCTAAGCCCGAGCAACACCTGGTGCTGGCCACGTAAGCCTGTTGCTGCTGTCTCCGCAGCAGCTGCTGCTGCGACTGTTGCTGCGTCGTCATGGTCGTCGTTACAGTTACACACTTTCCACTTGTTGTGCCTGTGGGTGCCGCTGGGGGAGGGTGTGCCAGCTGTGGGGGTGCGAGATGTCCTTCGGGCGTAAGGACGAGCCGAAAGCGAGCGACACGAGGTGTCCTCGTCAGTCGGCCAGCGGCGGAGCAACAGATGCTGTTCAACATCCAAGCCCAACGGTTGTGCGACTCGCAAACAGCGGAAGCCACAGCAAGGAGCCACAGCAAGGAGCAACAGGAGAGGACAAGCATCCAACCGACCGAAGGCGAGAGCAGAAGCAGAAGCAGAAGCAGAAGCGAAGCTGTTATCCATGCAACAAGTCAAGACAATATACTTTTTTTGAAAGTGCCAAAGATCAGTGTTTGTGCCGGAGAAACGTGTTCTAGTATTTACTGTATGTTGGGTGTTAAAGTATATACAAAAATGCAATAGTTATCGAAGAAGTCGCACTCGAACTACCTGAACCTGAACCTAAACCTGAACCTGAACCTGAACAGCCGCCGAAGTACAACAGCCAGAGAGCCTTGCAAGCAAAATAAATACCTGAACCGATCCCGATACTTAGCCCCAGAGAGGAGGAAGCGGGAACCAGGACCTGACAAGCAACAGATGCTTTATACTATACACATATATATCTCACAGAATATCAGCTAATATCGGCTAATATCCAAGCAAGTTTAAATGCCCAAAGCAAAGGCAAAAGCAGAAAGCAGAGACAGCTAAAACCGCAAAGGAAACCCAACTCGAGAGAACAGAATCAACATGTAAGTGCCAAAACTTAGACTAAATTCCATACCTTCATATTTCATACATATTTTTAATTTTGTTGTTATTATTTGATTTAAATAATTTCCATTCAATGCACTAATAATAGCCATGTGGCCTTCCCATGAATGCCAAATCAATTTGGCCGAAATTGTTGCCATATTAAGTTTCCAGTTTCGGCCTCAATTGTCGGGCAATTGTTATGCAAATTGCAGAATGCCCAAAGTGCATTGAATAAATTGCATAGCATTTTCCCATTTAGTAGGTATTTAGTAAATTTATTTACCATTAAGTTGGAGGACTTTTTGCCGCATTTAATTACGTATGTATGTATTGTTGCCACACAAGTCACACGCTGTAAACCAACAATAAACAAACCGTGAGGGCAATCAGTAAATTTTACCCCACAAAAAGTACTCATTTATCAAACAAAAACTATTCATTTCCCTTCAATCCAAATAGATCTCTCATTCATTTGCTTTAATTGATTTAAAGTCAGCTTGGGGCCTACTTAATTTTGAACTCCCCTTGCGATTTTTACTTCAAAGCCACGCTAACTTTCGATTCCCTGGAGTTTCGCAAACATTATTTTCCGCTTTAATGCTGGCAACTCACTTTACCAGTAAATCCAATCAGAATTCTGTGAAAATTCGACGGGCACTTTTCCCCAGTCGCTGGTCGGAGTTTGTTTTCAAATGGGAAAACAACTTGGCAACTCATCGGAAACGGAAACACGCCTCTATCGCCATTTCGTTTAAATAGTTTCAACTTGTTCGCGAAGTTCAGTCCAAGTCCAAGTCCAAGTCCGAGTCCAAGTCGAACTCGAAGTCGAAGTCTCCTCCTCTGCCAGAGTCTAAGTGAGAGTCTCAGTCTCAGTCTGAGTCTCACTTTTGGTTTTAGTTTTCTATTGCCTTGCCTGTCACCTGACGTTTGTTTTTTGTTGGTTTCTCCTGTGGCTCGATTGTTTGTCACCTGCGCCCAGGTAAGTACAATTTAAATGTCAAGTTTTCATTAGTTGTCGGGGGGCTCTGTTGGAACTTGGTTTCCTGTGACAATTAGGAAGAGAGTACACTATGGAGAGCTTAACTTGGTTATTAATTGGTTTTTGCTAGAAGAAAATTTACTATATTGGGGGTTATTTTAATATAAATATTATATGTAAAGGGTAGCTTACTAATTTAGAAGGAATTACCATTTAATTAAAACAAATTTATATATTTTTTTTATTTTTCTTGGTGCCAGTTTATCAACAGATATCAGAATATATATTTTAAAAATTATATACTTTAATAAAAACTAACAAAATAATCAATAAATGTATGTGGTGATAATCTAAATACCTTATTTGAATAGTACTAAATATTAATATATAATATACATAAAGCTGAATATATAGTAATCCCGCTGAAGTACAGCTTTTAACTTAATGAGACCTAAGTCAGTACTTTTACCCATAAGTAGCCAGTGTGTATATATATTTTTTTTTCCCAAAATATATCTTAAAATATAAGAAAAGGAAATAATACTTCATGTATATATATTTTTCAGTATAACATCTCAGAATAATAGAACAGGTAGCAATATTTCAGACAATAGGTCTAAAGCTTCTTACGAAATCAAAAATAAACTACACAAAAGCAGTATTTTAAGTTACATAAGCACTTCACCGCAAGTACACATATTTTCCCAATCAATTAGCTGATTGATGTCCAAAAATATGATGCCTTCTGATTAGAGTCTAGCACTCGGTATCTCTGATTCCAAGGCGTCTGAATGGCCATTGTTCTGGCCTGCCTGCCCCCAGGCACTGGACCAATTGTTAAAAACTTTAGGTGTGTGTGGAGCTGGGGCATTGTAGTGGCACAGTGCCACCATTAGCCCCCTGCCAGCCCCTGCAGCAGCATTAACCCGCAACGGGGGCATTGTTCTTGGCCCCCCACAGAAATGAGCATTTATTTTTAGAGCCTGTTTACACAGACACACACACAGGCACACAATGATTGAATCGACTGGGAATGTCGGTGTGTGGGAGTGTGTGTGTGGGAGTGTGCAGGTGTGAGGGTGAGAGGGGTCCAGCTCAAAGGTGGAGCGCCCCAGGTATGGGTTAAGGGCACGGGGGCGTTCGACAATCATTTGTAAAATCAGAGACATTAGGTTCCATGGCTGCCGATGCTGCTATGCACTGTTCGTAATTTTTAGAAATTTATCCTTTCCTTGGACTTTGCTCCTGAATAAGGTGCAGCTTTCATATGGAATTGGCAGGAGGTACTACTAGCTCAGGAAAAGTCATGTGGTAATTCATGCGGTGAATCTGTCTTTGTTCTGCTTTAAAATAGACCTTTTTGGAAAAATCTGAAAAGAGTTTTTCTTTAGAAATTATTACATATACACCAACCTTTTCGAGGTATCAGCTCCTAGCTCTAGCTCGTTTATTAGGATTTATAAAGTGCCAAAATTTGCTAACTTTCGTTCTACTTTTTTTTATCGTATATTCCAAAGACAATTATTTTAAAAAGTAAAGAATTCCATATGGAAAGGAGCAGGGTACAAAGAAAACATCTGAATCTCTTGCTTGCCAAATGCCGAATTGGGAATGCATGCCTTTGGACATGCCTGTTACACATATAATTCTGCAGTGTGTTTGTTCACCACACGAAACAAAGTACAACTAGAAATTTATTACGAATTCAATGTGAAATATAAATATATTTATTTAAATAAACCTTATTTATCATTGTCCCCGATATTCGTAACAGTGTAGACCGTGTGTGCCTTCGGAGCCCTCTCTGCCTGCGCTCATTAGTAGCACATTTACCGAGTACGTGATTTAGCTGCAAATGTGCAAAGGACCGTAGGACCCAGGGACTGGCTGGCCCTAGCATAATGATAACTGTTGCTGGTTGCTTGTTAAAGCCAACCCCCCGATCCCCTTATAACATATCCCATATCCCATATTCCATATCCCATATCCTATATGCCTATATGTTGGGCTTCTTCGCCGACACGTGTGTCAGCAGGGACTTCGGTATTTGGCATTCGGTAGTATTTGCATTTCGCCGCCAGGATGCAGTTGTAGGTGAAAACGGAAACGGAAAGGGAAGGGGACAGGACTACGGGAAGTGGCCAGCACACACACACACAGGCCAGAGGTTGGCAATTTTCCACACAAGTACCATCCTCTTCACCTTAACTTTATTTGGATTAAAGTATTCAAATATAAACGCAATTAAATTTAAATTAAAATATAAATTCTGACGAGACAAGTCCTGTGACTGAACATTTTTGCTGGGTCAGCTTCTGGAAGCTTGTCTAGGTAATAAAATGTTTGCAGTCACTGTCCGAGACCCGAAATGGGCACAGAAACAGAACCAAAAAGGAGAGATTCCATTTTATTGTCCTGAATGACAGTATCTTCTTGGTGGCCATTCGAGTGGGACCTGGCAGAGGGCATTCCTTTGCTGCCAGTTAACTGCCATTGCTAAGTGGCAGGGCACTTCTTGTTGAGAATAAACAGGAATGGCACACAAACTGATCAATGGCTGTGGCACTTCCGGCACATGGCTAGGTTTCCGGTGGAGGAGAGAGTTGGAGAGAGAGAGTTAGCGTAGCGATAAGTTGATTTACACTGTCCCTTCCTTCCGCTGGACTGAAAAACTGTAACTGAAAAGTCTACTCTACGCTCCCCACACACTTATGGTTCAATGAAAATGTTCACTCAATTACGCTTTAAGACTTAATTCACCAAATTGAAGCGAATGTCGTTAACGGAAGTGGGCCAGTCACTCACCCACACGAGCACCAGCACGGACACAGACACAGACACAGGCACAGACACAGGCTCAGGCCAGGAACAGACACGAACTAAACAAACACGAGCACGAGGCACACAGACGCACAGGCGCCTCCATCATTGTCATATATTCTTTATCATGGCTTCCTGATGCTCCCTTCCCTTCTTCCCGCCTCTCCCCGAGTGTCCTGGGAGTGCGTGTGTATTTTCGCTATGCCTTGTTGTGGCTTTCCCTTGTCCACGGGAGCGTCAACAAGCGCTTTCAGGTGAAAGCAGTGCCATAAAAAAAGAGACAGGGAAAATGACAGCGAGCAAGCAAAAAAAATCATGCTCGTTCTGGTGAAGTTTGTATACTCTCGCCCAAATTTGAGTTATAATTAATTGTCTATGGTCGGGGTATTTATAAAATAGATAATGTATGGAATCTGTAATCTAAATCAGAAAAGGAAATTAAATAGGCCAGGAACTACTTGCACGAGCGAGTAAACGAGATAGTAATCAAAGAAACGAATTGGCGAGTAATCGAGCGAGTTAACTAGTGAGCAAACCAGCTAGCAAACAAGAGAACTAACCAGCGAGCAAAAAAACAAACAAACGAGAAAGCAAAAGAGCAACGAGCGACGTTAAGAGCTAGCCACAAAGCAAGAGAGTAAATAACGAGAAAGCAAACAAACAAGCGAGAGAGCAAATATTGAGAGAGAGCAGACTGGCGAGTAAAAGTAAAGGCAAATGATCGAACAATCGTGAGACTAACGATCAAGACAAGTAAAGACGACGAGTAAACACTTTAATTAGAGACGACGAGCATGAGAGGAATCTAGACCGGGAATCAGCGAGAGGATTGAGTTCTTTGAGTTCATTCATATTTCAAACTAAAGTATTTTATAATAATTCTTTAATATGTACAAATATATACAGTTTTTCAAAAGGAAAGGGTATATAAATGACAGGCATCAATGAGCTGAACGAGAAATGGCCCCCACAAACTAATTATGGTTAATTGTGTAGCAGTTTGCGGTTTACAAAATACACATATCAATTACAAGGACATCAATTCCAATCGAATTCCAACCAAATGCCAATCATCCACATGCAACCTTAAATAATGAAAAGGGCTAGTTGAGCTGCCATGTGATTTGTGCGCCGCACAGAAATCTGTAATATATTTCTCAGAGCTAAAAAGCTAGCTTAAAATATTAATTTTTTCGTTACAACCCACTCGTCTCGTCCTGTTTGGTGCCGTTCCTGTGGTTCGGTTCCACTCCCAAAATATCGCCTTAATCTCTTAGAGTTTCGCAACCGGAGCACGACGGCACTTATGTTTCATTCAACAGCTGGGGAGCTGCCAGGACTACATGCAACTCTTGCTGACTCTGGCTTGGGGCCTGGGGGGTGGAATTCGCAGTAATGCACCTCCGTCCGAGTCCCCGAGTCCTGCATAATACATAATACGCACACACACACACACTCATGTATGGGGCAGCACTTACAAGTTATTATTGCCCAGAGGGGCTCCCCATACACACACATATCCAGACAAGGGGACTCCCCACACATGCTGGCAAGGACGATGTCCAGCGGCAACAATGGTCTCCCGTTTCGATTTGCAAATACAAAGACAGAGGCTGAGACTGAGACTGAGACCGAGACTGAGACTGAGACCGAGACTGCGACTGAGCCTGAGAAGACCGGGCCTGAGACCGAGAGCCCATTGAGGGACTTACTTGTAAGTAAGTTATGATCTGGATTTAGATTAAAATTGGCATTAGTGGCCCGGTAAACCCTGGCAACCACAAGCCCCGGCAACAGCAGGCGGGGACCAGGGGTCTGAGCTCCGAAAATACAACATATTTAGTGGCCGCCTTGAGCCAAAGTCATGACATTCAAACAGGGACTGGGGGTGCGTCAAGGCTTTTAATTCAATTTCAATCAATATATCTGTATATATATTTTTGACACCAAATCAATTAATTTCTGAGGTTAATTAAAAGCCAAAAATCACATCACAAGAAGTTCTTCTCTCTCTCTCTCTTTTTCCTTTTTTATTTTTTGGTAATTTCTGGCATTGTTTTCCTTGAATTCGATCCCGCCACTTGAGTACTTTGAATAGACTTTGATTTGAAATGTGATTGACAAGCCTCGTTTGCTGTTTGGTAATTTCATTTGCATTCCCAGCGGAGTGTGTAAAATCGAAAGGAGAAGCCGCCGTTATAAATAAATAAATAAATAAGGAAATAAATGGTGCGAAGGGGCGGGGTGGGGCCCGGTCCCGAGTCCCGGCAATCCATCAAGCAACCCCTGAAAAACCTGCTGGAAAATGCACTCAAGTGTTACAATCCTATCGATTTGATGCTGAAAATAAACGTCACGCCAGGCCACACCTGTCTCGCGGGGCACCTCTCTCTGGGCGTGTGTGTGTGTGTCCTCCAGAGTGGGTTAAGCCTGGCCAATGGGTTAAGCTCGCGGATACACATATTCCTGAGGAAAGATAGCACATTTTTCAGCCTAAGCCAGTGTCTTTGTTATTAAATTTAATTAAGGATTTTGTTTCAATTATTTTAAAGAATGTATAAATTAAATAATTTCCACAAGTAAGGGGTAGTTTTCTGTTGAATTTTTTTATTGAAAGTCTTGGTTAATTTTTCCACAATATTTAATTGGTGTCAGCACAGTGGTAATGTTGGTTCCCTGCTGTGGAAATGGCACTCGTCCATGAATTGTCCACTTGAGGGCACCGCAAAGCGCAGTACGCAGAGCGCAAGGCACGGTGAAATGGCAAAAATACTGGCAGAAGCCACCCAGAAACCGCACCACCACCCATCGGCCACCACCAACCGCCCACCGAAAGCAGGTGGCCGCACACACAAAAGGTGTATTCAAGTGTGCCGCATAGAATTCACGGGCTGAATGCATGTCAAGAATTGTAAAGGCTTTTTCCCACGTCACACCTCCGCACACCTCTGCACACCTGTGCGCCCGGCTCAAGGTCATCGCGTCCTCATCAATGGCAGCTTAATAATACTGGCAGCAATGCCAGCGATGACAGGACCTGCGCCAAGGCTAATTAGGTATGGTAAGCCTCGAGCTGGGAGATGTCCGTCCAAGGACTCTCCTTGGATTCCTTCTGTTTTTATTTGGTCCATCAATTATCAATCTTTTTCATCACATATGTACATATACAGGATTTAATACCCAGGACCTGACCGTTTGACACTCGTCAATAAAGGCTTATTGTGTCAAAACACCACTGTTGCTGTTGCTACCAGTGTTTGAGTTAACATTTTTTAATAAGAATAATTCAAGGCTTTTGAATGACATTGACACTGATAGTAAATGTATACATATATTTATGATAAGATACAGATAAAAATGTATTCATATTTTAATTTATAAGAGGATTATAAGAGGAGTGTTTTACACTGGCTCTTTTCCTTTTTTCAATTCAGTATTAAATATAAATTACTCAAATAATTGCATTTATTTCCATAAAGGCACTCTTAAATACCCTAAAATACAGTTGCAACTATTAGGTATAAAAGAATTTAATACCACAATTAAATTTATGAATACTCCTCTTCTCTCCACTTAACACTTTTTAATAAAAGTTCTTCGAGTGAGCGAAATACAAAATTCGAGCTCCAGCAAATGGCCATGGTAAAAGCTTAAACAATCATAATTTCAAAAAGTCAAAAATTCTAGCAATTGCAAATGGAATTCCATATATTTGATAAGCTTACGGCCGCTTTGAAATTTGTGAAAAATGTTTGATAACCTCAACACATCCTTGAACAGGATTGCTGAGAATGCATTCCGAGTGCCAAGGCTCCCCGAGAACTCCTTCAAAGCCAATTAGAGTTAATCCTTTTTCCGGGGAACCCATCCAGAAAGGGGGAACAACAACGGCGAAAAATGCAGCACACACACTCACTGGCTGCTTGTGTGTTTTGGTTCCCAATGTTAATTTAGTTGCTGTTGCTGGCACTTGAGATAATTACAAAACGGAGACGAAACAGCTGCCATCATCATCATCATGGCCAGAAGCAGGGCCAGAGAGCAGGGCAGGGCAGGGCAGGGCAAGGCAAGGCAAGGCTCACATGTCAAACAGTGAAACACACATCTCATTTTATGTTTGCGAATGTGCGGTCGAGCTCTGGGAAATGTGGATACACATATGGATAGGGGTGTGGGCCTGGCTCCTCGGAATCTGTGTCCACGTTTGAATGCCATGGGTTTCCCACTGCCATTTGCGCCGCTTTTCCGCCTTTTCCCGGAATGCTCATTGCTGGGGAAAAGCCGCTTACCACGGCGCTTACCAAGGCTTTCCATCGAGAGAAGATGCCCAAAGCAATCGAGGCAATTATTTGGTAATTAAATTTGAATTTTAAAATAATAAAATAATTAATCAAAGTATAAATCAAGGTTCAGCTAGATGGGATACTCTAAACGCAACGATGGGCTCTGCCTAGAATTTCCCCTGAATTTTGACCCCCTCTGGACTCTCACATAATTGAATTTTCACAACATTTTGTTAATTCGCTTGCCTTACGTTTTACTTTATTTATTAATACAAATATTTATTTTATATATTTTTTCGGCCGCCCAGCAGGCATTCAAGGTATTTCGCTAACGAGGTTCGGCTGTTCAGGGTAATCGATGGCACGCATTCTCCTCCCTCCCTTTTTTGTTACCATATCTTTATGAATTCGTGGCATGCAACTGGGGGGCAGTTTTGGGCTTCGAACTTTCCGAGTGAGGGCTCCGGGCAGAAACGCCGCAAAATGCAAAATGCCAATCTGACGGCGAAATATTTCCATCGTCCGCCAATGGCCACATGTAGCGATGGCGACCTCGACTTTTGTGACGAAATATTTTGATTTCCACATTTTTGTTGCATTTTTTCCTGGCCATCTTTAAAGGCCATTTTAATACAGAATTCAATGCGTTGCCTTGCGACTTTTAGTTGGATCCATGATGGACAAATTATTTGTGTATCGTTTTACAGCTGGAATCCAATTACATTTCCATCGTATTTATTGAAGCGTTGCTAGATTCATTTTCGTTTAGCTTTGACACATAATTTGTTTTGAGTATTTACATATTTAGATACATTGAACAGTGAATTTGTTTTGCATATTTAATTATTATTTAAGTAAACAGAGTAAGAGATAAGTAGAGATACAATTTCGAGATCTGCTGAAATTTAGGTTAAAGCATTGATATTGAATATTTCTGGAAGAAAAAGCCACAACTTAACTCAAATATATTGTTAGACTTTAAATTACCTGACACAATATACGGCAAAAATAAAAACAAATTAAAACAAGCCCACATTAGTGGCGAAATTGGAGACCCATTGTAATTTTCCGAACGGAATACAGACACAGCAATCAATTCGTTTTTATTGCATATCCGATTGCAACATCGGCGTTCCATTGCCCAAAATGCGGGGGCAGGAAATGGCCATGGGTCCCTGGACTGGACTGGAACCGAGCGGGGAGCCACTTTATTTCTCGTTATCGTCGCCATTCGATCCTGGCCCCAAACCACCTCTACATCACTTCATATTGCTGTCACAACTCGCAACTCCTGCTCCGGCTCCTGCCATCGTCACATGGCAATGTTATGCAAATAGCAAAAGCCACTCCTGTCGGCGAGGCCAGAAAAGAACAGCACCGGGCCGGGGCAGGGCAGCATCCAATAAAAACAGAAACCGAAATATGTAGCCAACCTGGTGCTGAGCCTGTAGCTGGAACCGAAACTGAAACTCAAACTGTAGCCGAAGCTGAAGCCACCGTAGTCCACTTTTTTTGGGATCCATCAATGCCGCCTGCATGTTTGCGAATCGGCCGCAGGCGCCAGGATATGACATGAATGAAATAGGATTTTCCCCATATCCAATATCCAATATCCCACGGAAGGCAAACAGTTTGAGCAAAAAGTGGTCCAGTCACTCTCTCCTTCTGCCTGGATTTTTTAATGAATTTTTCCGGTATTTGTTTGCATTTTAATGCGAGTCCTACATTTGTCATATGCTTCTTATGGGTTAAGGTTCAAGGTTAGGAAACGATTTAGTAAGAAGTGAGTTGGGCCTAGGAAACGACGCCCAACTATGGCCCAACAGTATCCTTAAAAGGATACATATTCAAGTGAATTTATTATTAGACTGCAGTCTTCCTTTGTGGGCTCCAGATCGCAGTTCAAGGGTAAGATAGGAACTACTCCCACTTCACCTGCGTCACTTTCAACGTGCCCACGGTAGTTACCTGGCGGGCTTGTTGAGTGGCAACAGTGGTTGTGCCGGGGCTCTCCAAAGGGCGGTGGGGGGCATTGGCCGAGGGGGGGGGCCTCCTGTACCCCAGCCCCCGCTGATTCAATTCGCCTCAATTCATGTTGAAAATCGCGTTAACGTAAAAGCAGTTCCAACACTCCTCTCCGCACCACAGGACTCCACAGCAGTAACAACAGCAACAGACCAACAAAAAAAACAAAGAGAAAAACAAAAATAAAGAGGCGAAAAACAGGAAGAAAACAGGAGCAAAACAGGTAACCAGTGGAGGTTGGGGTGTTGGTGTTGGTGTTGTCAGCAAAGTACCCAGAAATCCAACAGGCACCTCACCTGACCCCGGGTTGCTGCTGTTTACTGCTTGCTACAGGTTGCAAAAAAAGAAAATATTTAAAAAATGTAAACAACAGTTAACTTTTAACATTTAAATTTTAGGTGATATTTTATACATATATATTTCAAATTTTTCTATTTATTATTACCTATAAATAGTTATTTTTCTAAGAGTTATATGTACAGTTATAGACTTTAAAAAGGTTTCTCTTGAGTCATCGTTGGGCAATACTTTTTAGAACAAATGCAGCTTTGTGACTTATCGAAAAGTTGAATATCGATAACAAAGAATCTGATAAAAATTCTAAAAATATATCATAAATCATTTAAGTTTTTAGCTTAATTTTAACCTTTCCCTTTGAGCTTCAATAAAATAAAGATGTAAAATTTCTAGAAAGCGAAAATTCCGCTAGGATATTCTTTCGTTAGACAGAGATTTATAATCCCTCAAAAAAGGGATATTCCTTCGCTGGCGAAGGATTTAAAATCTCTAGAAAAATCTTGTTTGGTTACAAATATTGTAAGGAAAATGTATATATTATATACCTGTTAATATTCTCTCTCTCGCGGTGTGTGTGTGCATTCCCCCTTCTCCGTGCTGTTCCACCTGTGGGTTGTCATACGAAAGGCAAATTTTAATGCCAACATTGACAGGTGAGCGGCATATGTGTGTGTGTGTGTGTGTGTGTGTGTGTGTGTGTGAGGGGGGCAGGGCAACCGAGCGTGTAAGCCTGCCAAAGGGGAGGCGATAAAAGAGAGCTGAAAAAAAAAGAAAGGAAAACGGGGACACGCATGACACTGTATCCAGGCACTCAGACGTCGCACAGCACAGCTTTGGAGCCAATTGTGTGTGAGTGTGTGTGTGTGTGTATGGGGGGGGAGGTGGGAGTGTGTGCGTATGTCATTATTGGCAGCTTAGAAGGCACACACCCACACGCACACACAGAGGCGGAGAATGCGAAAAACAAATCGAAAAAATATTAACAACTTATTCCGTTTGATTTTTTATTGGCCCATCGGCTGTTGCCACGCTTATTCAGCTAGAGTTGGCCTCGCTTTTCTTCGTTTTTTCCGCCTTTTTTTTGGTAAGCTTATCTGTGCGGCATTTAAAGCCTGTCCTTCTGTCCTCCTGTCCCTCTGCGTCCTTCTGTCCCTCTGCGTCCTTCTGTCCCCCTTCTGCAGCCTTCTGCTATTTTTTTTTTTGCGTCCTGGCTGGAAAGGGCAACTGGACCAGGACGACACGTTATCCGGTCAGCTCGCCTAGAAACTGGCTCAAATTGTTTTCCGCCGGCTTACGGATGGAAGCGTAGTTGTCACACAAAGGACTAACCTCGAAATTGGGCCTTTTTCCAGTGGAAATATGGACTCAGGACTAGGAAATTACTAGCTAAAGATGAAGTGTCAAGCCTGACTCGTGCTTTCTGAGCTTAAGGGGAGAAGTTTTAATGAAAATGATACCTATAATATATGTTTATTTAATATTTAAAAAGCAAAACTAATTTATTCAATAGGTAACTGAAAAAAAATTGTCAAAAATTGTCACATTAAAACAGTGCCATAGAAGCAGCAACTGCAACTTGCAAACGCTTCGGGCACAATTAAGCATATTTTAAACTGTTATTTCATTGATACCAACGCTAGCTTGGTTTCCTCAGACAGTAAGTGCCATAATTGTAATAAATTGATTTCATTTTGCTGGCAGATAGGATTCTCAAATTCTAAATTTCTGTAATTTTGCGCCCTATTAGGCTGGCCGCAAAATCGAATCAATTCCGGGTTGGTTTTCAGTTATCCTGGGCAAGCTCCTTCGCCTGCGTCTGTGCCTGCGCCTGTGCCTGTCGGAGCCTGCCCTTTCGTGCATACACATGAGCTCATTTCATGCCTCGTGTTAATGGCTTCATACACATACACTTATGACGCAGGGTGTCGAGTGAAAGTGGAAAGCGTAGCAACAACACACAGCCAGGCATGAAAATTAATGATATTTTAATGTAAAAACAATACCAGCCACTTAAGCCGCATTCGTATCAATGTCTGGGTGAGTGCTTGTGTGTGTGTGTGTGTGTGTTTGGGGTGCCTGGGGTGTGTGCTTGTGTGTGTGTGGTGTGCCTTTCAAATTTCCAGAGGGGGAAAACGAGTGAGGCTGAGCCAGGGCTGAAGCCCTAAGCCAAAAACTGATGAGCAGCCACCCCGGAAAATTGGTAGAACCAAGCTACAAATCCAGCCACCCTACGAAGTTTCCAACATTTTCCCCTTTTTCCGCATTTTTTTTAAGCTTTTTTCGTTATGCTGGATTTGGGCTTTCTTTATTTTGGATGGATACCACGGCGTATACGCAATATGCGTATACACACAGGCCGCGCGGTATATTAAATTCAACGTACATAGTTTGCAGGACACAAAGGCGCCCAGTAAACCACCGACGGAACGTTCAAAAATCAAATTATTACTTCCCCTTGTCTGTTGCTGTGTTGCCTTTTTTGTATATTTCCCGTTGTTGTATACTTTTTGTATTGTGTTGCAGCAAACAAAAAAAAAAAAAACAGGAGCAAAAAAGAGGCGAACGAGAAATGCGAACAAAAATTTACAAAATAAATATGCAATATGGCTGCGGCAGAGGAAAAGCTGGCTAGAAGGCTGACTGCCTGACTGGATGACTGTGGATTACGAGTACATTTCAAGGCTGTAATTGTTTGCTTTACACTGGACAAAAAATATACCTAAAGACTTGATTGAATTCCCAAGCCAGCTTTTCTTTCGTGCTGGCTAATTCGGACTTGACACTGCTTTAAACATTGTTAATAGTAACCATAAGGATTTACCCAGAAAGTTATTCTGTATAAACTACAGTAGAAGTTCTTAAAAGAGTGTCCCTATAAAAAAATGATATTTGAGTATTATTGTTTATCTTCTTAACTAAAAAAGTAAGAAAAAAGGTATACATAAGGGAAATACTAATATATTTACTTCAGTGTCATACCAGCATGAAGGGGTATTAAAATCAATTTGCTACAGCTGAGTTTTCCCTCCAAAAGCACCTTTAAATGAATAAAAATTTAATACCCAAACAGGGAAAAATCTGAATATATAACAGTGTCATAACCGAACAAAGAAATATATACAAATTGTATATAATTTATATCGCAGTGTAGCCTTCCCTCGCTTTGTTTGCCGCCCGAGTCCTTTGTTGGACGAAATTGAAGTTGAAGCTTTGTGCTGCATTATCTGAGCATGGCCTACGGGAAAACCTTTCTACACAGAGCAAAAAAATAGAAAGGAATAGCTAAAAAAATAAAAATAAAGGCAAAATGTGAAACCAGAGCAGAGAGAGCCAGAGAATAGACAGGTGGCTCGCCAATTACGAATGGAAATGCAAATAACAGAGATAAATTCATATTCCAACGAATGCACACTGCGCACTGCACAGATCGATATTCCGAATATTATTTTCCATTTCCCGCTAGGATTTTCCGCCCCGCCGCCCCGCTCATAATCCCGCTGCTGCCCCTGACAGTGGAAACTTGGCTTTTGCCAGACTAAACCTCGGTGAGAGTAAGTGTAATTAAATTCACGCGTGTCCTGGCTCCACCTCCGAGCACCTGCCCGCGGCAGCCGCTGCTCAGCCCAGGTGAACGTAACCGTACACCGGGAAAAAAAGCGGGAGGAAATGGATAGTGCATAGAGAGGGATGCCAAGACATGAGCGGAATAAGAAATATTAAAATGAATTGTGGGGGTGGCGGTGAGTTGGATTTAAATTAAACAGAGGTTACTTAAGCCCTACTTAAGCCATGTTGTTATTATTAAAAGGAATACCTATATCTAGAGCTCCCGTTCGAAGGCTTTTCTCTCACATTTCCTCTCACTCATTGAACCCAATCTGTATTTACTTTTTTCCCTGGCGCTGTTTTCCACGAATCCCCGCTGCTCGGCTTCAAAGTGCGCTTTGATTTCCTCACGCCGACGGGAAAATCAAAGCCTCCGACAGACAGCAAGATTTACGGATTAAGTAAGCGGGGAGAATGGGGAAAGCGGGGAAAATGGGAAATGCGAAGGCGAGAATCGATGTGGGTCTGGCAGATGTCCTGCTCCGGCACGGAGACTTGGCGCTAATTCACTTTAGCGCGACTAACCAAATTAATTGCTGACAGTTTCCCGGATCAGCAGCAGCAGCGACAGCAGCAGCTTCTCTTTCCCAGTTTTCCTTTTGCCTCCCACTTTTCCGATACGTGACAGACACACACACATACTTGGGGCAAGTGATTTGGGCTCATATTTATTTTTTTTTTTTTGTTGCCAGCAGGTAAATATGCACATAAATTACGGCATCCGAATCGGAATCGGAATCGGAGTCCGTCTGGCTTTCCGGCTGCTTGACTGCCCAACGATTCAATTAGCCATCGTGCCCGAAACCTAATCAGGCGTGGCGATTGACTCCAGTTCAGGCCAGGTCCTGACCTCCGGGATAGCCTGGATCTTAGATCCCAGAAGGAGTTGCTCTAAAAAGGAACAAAGAAAAACTATATAGAACTTAAATAAATTGGGTAACATAGTTAATAGTCACACGAATAGGCTTTTGTAAGAAAGAAATCCGGAGACCGGAAGTCAAGTCCCCTTTGAAGTCTGTGTGAGTGACTTTCCCCGGGAAACTGTTTCCCCCCTCATTTGCCGTCACCGACAGGTGCGTTAAGGGAAAGTTTCGCCAGAAGCCAGAAGCCAGAAACCAAAAAACCAATCGCATTGAAAATGCTTTGCGAACATGTCAGAAACACACTCGCCACTCGCCTCTTGCCACTCGTCAAGTGCAATCGAATGAAGCTAAAGGTAATTGTAATTAATTTGTAAACGTCCAGAGAGAATCTTGGAGAGAGGGATGAGCATTCAATTAGAATTCGAATTTTAATATTTAATTTGAAATACTATAGGTTTTTAAAAGACTCTGTCTTCGCCTGAGAAAGGGAACAGGAACACCAAAGCCAAGGAGTTGGCTGCTCCCCTCTGATGAGACTTTGAGTGGCTGCCTTGCGGGGGTAAGGCCTGGTTTATTTTTACAACTTTTTAATGAGTTTTCAATGCCGAAAAACAAAATCAAGGCACTGGCTCAGGGGGCTCAAGTCGCAAGGCTCAATCTCAGTCCAATCTCAGTCTCAATCTCAGTCCAATCTCAGTCCAATCTCAGCCTCAATCTCAGGACCTGTGCGAATCTCAGTCTGAGTCCTGGAGCCACAGAACAATGTGTGTGTGTGGGGCCTCGTTTCTGGGCGACAAAATGAGCTTTTTATTTTGCATTTTCTTTTAATTATTCAGTTTTGGGCCTGGGCCTGGGCTGGGCTTCGGGGCTCTTGGGCCAAATGAAGCCCGAGATGAAAATTCAATTATGACATGAGTTTACATATTTGGAGGGCAGGAGTTTTCATCTTAATTTCATCTCATAAAGCCCAGAGATGGAGCCCCCTCGGTTTACAGTCACTCAATGAACCCGAAGTGGACTTGAACCAAGTAACTGGCCTTGTTGATGAAAAATACCAATACATTTGGTCCAAATGAACACACTTATCGACCCAAGTCCCTCCTTTTGGGCTCGTGGAGCTTCCTTCAGGGTGTCCTACATGGACATCCCTTTGCTTCGATTTGATCCAACAATGCCGGAGATATGTGCAGTTGGTTTTGGCCAGCATTCCGCAGATGCCTTCATGGCCAACTACGTTTCCATTTCCATCTCCATGTCCATTTCCATGAGGGAATGCCACCTGGGTTTCTGATTTCGGAACGAGTTACCAGTTACGAAATTCAAATGTGGCCAGAAATGTAATCAAAACAGAACTGAATTGCATTTCGGCCGAAGGGTGTTTCTCTGGTAAAAATACCTGTAACTTTGGCCAGGGGTTGCTGCATTCCTCAGCCTAAAAATTCTTTATTTGTTGGCATTTTACAAGGGCTTCAAATTAAACAATTAATACAAGTTGTTCAGGGTGAAAAGTAGCCAAGGAGTTGAGCATTTATTTTGTATTTATTTCTTTATTTATCAACCTAAATTTATTGATTTATTATAACTTTATACATTTATCAATTATTCCATGAGCATTCCATGAGGCTAGTCAGGCAATTTTTAACGTTCTCTGTGGAGCTCTCTAATCTTTATGATTGAGAGTTGGTTGCAAGTTCAGAGTAAATGAAAAATATTTAGTTTTTTTTAAAGGTTTTAGCTTATTTTTATTATAAGCTTTTTATTTTATTTATTTATTATTTTTTGGTAATTATTTTTGGTAATGATTATTGAGTTTATTGACAGGAAAGTTTGGAATATTACATATTCATAAGGCTATTTTTATAAAATTCTATAAAAATAAGA
Source organism: Drosophila jambulina (assembly GCA_018152175.1). Classification (NCBI taxonomy): domain Eukaryota; kingdom Metazoa; phylum Arthropoda; class Insecta; order Diptera; family Drosophilidae; genus Drosophila; species Drosophila jambulina. Next base: position 833,968 of record JAECXH010000099.1, on the reverse strand, counting down.
AATTAGTTCTGGCTTAATTTTTTTTCTTTTTATTACTTAATAATAATTTCCATAGTACATTGTAATAAATAAATACCTCTTAAAGCATATTTTATATGCACTTTTCGCCTTAAATTAATATTCATGGCAGTTCGCATGGCCTTTGTGGCGGCAGAATAACCGCAGATAGTTTTTCGCAAAAATATCAAATTAGGCTGTTTTCCCATTGAATTTCCTTTATGACGGCCGTGGCTGCGGGAAATCGCATTGTTTTTGCATCGACACAAAAGGCAAGTTTTCCCGGAATCAGCACGGCTGATTGGACTGGGAAATTCTCATTAAGGACTTGTCTGCGGCGACCACTTTCGCCCACGCTGGGTTTGTGTTTCTGTTTTCTGTTTGCAGCTTTCTCCGCAGTGCTTTCTCCTCTCCCCTCTCCCCTCTCAGTTTCCCGGAGAAGTTAAGCCTGCTGCTGCTGCTGCTGCTGCTGCGAAAAAAAGAGTTAAATGTGGAAAGTGGAAAAAAGAAAGGAAAGGGAAAAGCTGCTGCTGCTGCAGCAACAGCTGCCGTGTTGCATGTCCTTGCGGCTCATCTCCCGGTGGGTTGGGGGCGTCGGTGGTGCAGCTTTAATAACGGCACAAATTGCGTAAGCCGCCAAAAACCATTAATAACTTTCGTGCACCTGCACACGTAACGAAGGCGAGAGCGCGAAGGAAATTCGAGAGAAAAGCGCTCGGCGCACGGCGCACGGCACACGGGTCGTATGCGTGATATATCTGCAGCAGCTGAGCTGTGTGTGTGTGTGTGTGCTCCGCTCTACCCTCCTCTGCTCTGCTCTGCCCTGCCCTGCCTTTTAATTATTGATTCCGCCATCAAAGTGATTAATATTTTGCGAACAGCCGCAGGACAATTGGACCACGAGCAGCAGCAGGAGCAGGACCTCGCTCCCCAAGCGATTGCCACTGATTGTTTTATTTCGCTCCATAATTGCATTTCCTTGTTACGCACATTGTGTGTGTGCTGTGAGTGTGCTGTGAGTGTCCTGTGTGCATGTCCTGCGCAAGTTTGGGAGTTGCTAAGCGCCTGCCACTGGGGAAAACAGGTTAACTAATTAAAAAGAACATGCAGAGAGGCGATGCAAATTTATTTTCATTACCACAGTGAGTCATTTAGGAGGTAGATTTCCCTCTTAAAATTTAACTATAATTATTAAAGGTATATACCTTAATTACTTATTATTTAAGCAAAGAAACTAGGCCCAACTGATCCATCTTAGTCACTTGTGCTCACAGAAATAGAATTTTCGGCTGGAGAACACTGAAGAAGATGCAACAATTGCCAAATGACACTGGGAAATTGGAAAACTTTGCCCAGGCACTGCAAGAAATTAATGGAAATCAAAAGATAAATAAATATATATATATACAAAAATAAGTAAATAAATAATAATTATAATAAATTTGTATTCAATAGTAAAATCAAACTCAAACTGAGATCTTCAGGCACTCTCAGCTCTCTTCTTCCTAAAAGTGTTAATTAAGTTTCACTCTTGTTTTCCTCTGTGTCTGGTCCCAAGTCTAAGGGTGAGAGCTATATGGGCTTGTGTATATATATACACACACCTATGTATTTGTATATGTCGGTGTGGGCTCATTTTGGGGCAGGACAGGAAAGGCATCAATCTTCCTCCATCATTGTCAGTGGCCGATGACGATGGCGATGGCGATGACGATGGCGAAACAAGAGCAACAGCCTCCCGCAAGGACTGCCACGATTTTCATACCGCTTTTCGCATTTTCCCCCAAAACCCCCTCTCTCTCTCCCCCCACCCACTGTGTTTCCCTTTCGCTTTTCTCATTTCCGCAGCAGGCACAAAGTAAATGAAATATCATCGCCGCCTGTCATTTCATTTTCATAATTTTGAAAGCGAAATAAAGCGTATATATGTATGCTGGGTTACTACCCCCGTATATGGCCAATTATATTTGTAGAATTCGTAATAAAATTAATTATTTATTTACGCCATCAACATCAATAATGCTTCCGCAACAAATATTGCCAAAAAAGTTGAGGAAGGAAGTGGAAGGCATGAATTCAGGTGAATGGATGTGAATGTGAACATGAATATTTCAAATGCCACTAAAACTGCTCCGCCTTTGATGGATTGGCCCCGGATCGGGCCAGGACTTTTGGCCCAAATCCGCCTCATAATTCCCCTGCAATAATTCACTCATCTGTGCGTTGGAGATGCATAAACAAATTGAAAAACTTTCGCTCCTTCCTCACTCTCTCTCTCTAAAAGCTGAGGGGGGGAAAAAAAAACTGAAAACAACTTATATTTGAACAGTTTTACGGTGAAAGTTTTCCCCCGCAGAAAAACCACAAAAAAAAGGAAAGGGAAACGGGAAAAGGTCCATGAGACGAGGGTCTAATCCTAGTGGTTGAGCGTTTCATTGGGCCTCCCATTCGCCCCCCTCTGTGGCTTTCCCCTATGAGTCTGAATTGTATTTGAAGCTCAAGCTAAGGCCAAAGCCATAAAAACGAAAAATCGGAGTGGAACTCGCAGAAGCGACCGAGCAAACACAGATGAAAGTTTCTCGCCCGAATCTTTGTTTACCTGAACAATGGAAGCCAAAAGTAAATTCGGGCAGCAAGCAAATATGCAGCGGAGGCAGCTCGACTCAAATTTTAGACAGTTTATTAAGTTTCCTGGCAAAGTTTTGCCCTCTCTCCCCGTCCCTGTCACTGGGTCTGTCTCCGTCTCTGTCTCTGTCCTTGGCCAGCTCATTATGGGCTCTCTGTCCCTCTTCATTTGGGTTCAACTTTTGTGTTTCGTTCGAAACTTTTGAGGAATCACTTTCTCCCCGCTTGACTCGAGTTCGCTGGAAATTATTTGACGAGACTCAAGAAATGCCAGCTGTTTTGGGTATTTATTTAAATAAATAAAATATAGTGTGCTATTATTTAGAGTAATATTATAAACTTCTAGGATGTTCTAGCTCTTTTGTTTCATTAGCATTAAATAAGCATTTTCTTAGGTATAAAATAAATAACTTATTAGATTTGAAGAAGCAATCTTCTGCCTGATTGATTTTTTTAAGAGATCATGATCACTTAATAAGAAATAGAATGCACTATGCTCCAGGCTTATGTTAAGTAGAAAAAATGGATAAGAAGGAATCCTTTTAGCTTCAGAAAGATTAACCTGGCGATACCTGAGCTATTGCATTTCGCTCTCATTCCTGATCAATACACTATAGCTTATAACCAAGGGAATCCCTGATACCATAGCCCCAGGTATTAAGAGATTTTTGAGATACAGGACTTCAAGTTTATGTAAAGTCAAAAACCAGGAACAAGAAGGACTCCTTCCAGCCCCACTATCGACTCATGTCCAAGAACCCTTAGAGTAGCAGGCTTTCCCAATCAATACCCTCTAGCAATTAAACAAAAAAGAGTTCTAATACTGTAGGTAAACCTAAAGATTAGGCAGAAGGTCCTTAGAAAATTGAGCAACTCCCAGCCGCAAGTCACAGGGCTGGTAACTTTTTAATTGAAATGAAATCTCCAGCGATTTCTGCGGGATCTTGGGGGAAATGGATTGTAATTTCTGCTCAAAATAAAAACGAATTAGAGCGCGTATTAAAATGCAACTCACACAGAACTGGTTTAATTGAATTGTTTGCCGAAAGGCGAGAGGCTAGAGAGGGTGCAGAGGGGGCAGTTTTTCCAGCTCGTGCCTTTCATTTCCCCGGAGCTAGAGCTTCCCTCCACCTGGCAGAGGCAACATTTTAGCATTTTTGTGTATAATTCGAAATTTTGTTTACGCCCGAGCTTAGGCCACAAGCTGTACAAACATCGCTCCGCTCCCGGCATGGCCCGGGGGTTGATGGAGAGCTGAGTGCCAGGATGGGGAGGAGCATCGCCCCAATCCAAATCCGGCCTGCGCACGCTCTCAACTTTCCATACGCACATAAATATTTCTATCAAATTTCAATTTGTTGAATTTCCACCTCCCCCCGACCCCACACAGTTTTTTTTTTTTTTTTTTTTTTGCATTTTTATTCTCTCCCTTGGCTGCCTTGGGGAGACATAATTAAGCCGCGTCTCAAAAGAACTTCTGCGGAAAGCCCACAAAAGCCCCGGCCAAGGGGCTGTCGTAATTAGAAATCTACAAAACAAAGCCCACCTCTCAGCCGAAAAATGAAAAATCCAAAAATTGTTTATGTAAAAACAAATACAGAAAGCTGGGAGCTGGGAGCTGGGAGCTGGGAGCGGAGACCCGAAGGTTCTCCGACTCTGGGCGGGATTTGGCTCGTTTTTAATTGATGTGCGGGGTCCGGGTGGGGAATATTTTTATACATAATTAATTACCCCAACCGGGTGGCGATGGTGCGGTTGCCAGAGTAATGGCCTAGTTCGGCTAACTGCGGCTTAAATGGCATTTAAATTTCGATACTAATTGGAGGAGTGCCGGCAGTGTTCTCTGCCACTTTTAAGGGTCTCTCTCCATAACGGTTGAACGCGGAACCGATTGAAAGTGGAAAGAAAGTAGTGCTTATTTCGCTCTTACCTTGCTCTCTTTGGGGTTTCTTTTTAATGTTTTGTGTGGTCTTTCTCTTCCTTTCACACTGTGCCAGCAATGTACAAGCAGTAGCGAACGGGAGAGCCTTTTTTGAGCTCACTTATCACTATGAGAGCGTAAGAGCCCTGCTTTTTAATTCCTTGCTAGCTTTTCCTAAACATTTCAAATTCATTTTTGTCTCAATTCGATTCCTTTTTGGAAAATAGCGAGTGTTCCGTTCCATTCCGATTTCCAAAATATATAAATGCCGCATTAAGTGCGGATTTTGTTTACACTCTCTCCCACTCTGGCCTAAGAGGCAAATCCAACTAACTAATTTGTTTGCCTCGCCGCGCTTCCTGCGTCTATCGCAGGTCCTTCTTGGACGACGACTCCACTTCCTTTGATGAGTGCTTGTGCTCCGCTCTCCCCTCTCCCCTCTGCCATCCATCGTCGTAAGCCCCCGTCCACCCGCCGAGCCATGGCAACAACTCTGGGCACTGGGAGGAGGATAGCATTTAATCCTTGGCAACGGGAGCGCGCTCCTTCGGGGTCTAATGATGGAGCATCCCTTGCCGGGAGAGAACCCAGCACATGTCCGTCGAGGACACTGTTTAAAAATCATACCCATTTCGAGCCAAATAACCAGATTCCTCAATATGTGCCGAAAACATTTTTGAATTAATACCCTTAACAATTGTACTCAAGACATCTTCTCCTCTACTCTTCCACATATTTTATTAACCTTATTTTGCACTTAAGTTATTAGAAACCGGAGAGGCGGCTCTCCGGCCCAATAAATCTCAGTGCTGCTGTGTTTACCTGAAACAGATGCTAATTGCTTCGTTAGCGGATTTCGGCAACTGGCTTTCATCTGCCGACCAGGCTTACATCGTCATCATCAGCATCCTTAGTCGAGTAATTCGAGTCCCGGGATCTCGGCAGTCTTTGGACTCAGCGAGGCGCATTCATTTATTTATGAGTTCGGGGCTACTTCCTTATTGATTGCCCCTGGAATGTGTGCTGGGTGTTCGCTGTGTTTGTGTTTTTGGGCTGGCAGGGGGGCTGGGAAAATGTGAAAAAGTGGCTGGAAAATAAGGTAGTTAGTCTCCGTTTTATGTGGCAAACAGAAATTCCTTGTGGAATTCGATGTGTAACAGGGTTGTCCTTGGGCAGGCATTCCCAAATCAGCGAGATAGTCAGGTGACTGCCTCGAACGCTGCTGTGTTCTGTAAAGAATTCTTTACTTCTTTATCACGAAGGATATATTTTCTAAAAAATCGAAAACAAAAGATTATTTTACATTACAAATAATTCTTCAGAGTGTGCCTTAAATTATTTTTCATATTATAAGTTTTAAGGGAATTTTTTACTGCGAATTAAAGATTTCTGATGAGCAAAGCAGTGACAAAGTCTACACTACGCATAAAAGCGATTGGGATTTTCCTCAGCCAATAGGTAGTATTAGTGTCCAATTCGGCTTGAAAGCAGTGCCTTTTTCCAGGACCAAAAGGACCCACTGTAACAGCAGTGCCTCCTTCCGTTCCGTCTAACCGCATTTCTTTTGTGGCAGTGGCAGCGGCACACCGCCTGACAGGCTCTAACTTTATTACATCGTCCTTGTCTGTGTCGAGTGGTTTGCCATCTGTTCAGCCTTGCCGCTTTTCCCAACCGCCGCAGTCCCCTCTCCCCCCATCTGTGCTGCTTTTCCCGCCATGTTCCTGTTGCTGTTTCAGCCGAGCAACAGGCGAGGCAAAATGTGTGCGGCATTGCGGCAAAATGTTCAATTTATGTATAGTAACAACATGAAAGACCGCAAAAAATGGGCCAAAATGGGGCTGGCAACGGGACTGGCAGTGGCAGGGGGTGGTGGTGGTGGGTGGTGGGATGGACTCGGGCCCCTGGGCAAACATCATTGGCAACTTGACGCCGGAAAAGCGGACATAGTTTCCACGGACGGCAAGGAATTTCCTTTCGCCAACAGAAATTAACATTAAAGACTCAGCGGCGAATGTGGAAAACTCAAATAAAAATTTAGTTGGGCTTAAGGAAAGGCAGGAAAAGCGGGAAAAGCGAGGGCAGGGCAACGGCAGACTGAAAAACCTGAAAACACTGCAAATGGCCGAGTTAATAAGCTGGAAAATGTGCCCCAAAGACCAACATTACCGTTAATGGCGTCAAGTTGAAAGAAAGGTCAAGCGCGGTGGAAATGGGATTGAACCTGTTGACCCTGACCCCTCCTTTCCGCCTCCTCCTCCTCCGCCTTTTCCTAGAGGAAAATCTCATTCCTTGACTCGGACAAAAATCAAATGCTGGGCCCCGACGTGGTCTTTAATTGAGACTAATTGACGGACCTCGTCGGTGCCGGGGCACCGGGGGCGAAAATTGTAAACATTTTCCAAATTAATTAAGCTGACAGTGGCAGGCACTCAAATTAATATCGAAATTTCCGACCATTGATGCATTATATTTAGGTATATAAATATATATATTTTATATATCCTAAATACACTAAAAAAAAAAAATTCGAATTCGAACTGTAAACTGAGTTTAGGTTTGATTGGTTAATAAGTAAAAAGTGCTTCTTTTTACAAAGAAATTGTTTTTTATATATATTATTATAATTAAAATATTTAGCTTGTTACATTTTTATTTAGCTAAGAAATCGGCACTTTACATTAGAATGATTTATCCATTAAATTTTTGTGAAAAAATCAAAGTTCCAAAAATAAAATTATAACTTAGCCCAAAAACCATTAATTTGAATTCCTGTGTTGTTTTTATATGGTTTAAAAACTCTGTTCTAAATAAATCTCCCAAAAAAACCTTAATATTAGCATTCTTTAGAAATTTCAGATCGATTTAATTTTTGTGAAAAAATCAAAGTCTAAAAATACCATAACTAAGCCAAAAAAGCATTAATTTTAATTGGGACAGCTTTTCTGTGCTAATTTTCATTTGCTTCAAAAATTGGCATTCAGAGATTAAAAATTCTAAAAATAAAAATTTTTGCGAATTTTTTAGAATTTTAACGATGTAACCCCTTATAAAATTTTGAAAAATTTCGAAATAATTTTTTTTTTAGTTTTCTGCATTATTTAATGTTTAATTTATTGCAAATTTAAAGAGGAATTGGGAAATGTAAGACTTTTTGCTATCTTTGCCTTATTTATAGAGATATGCTCCCAAGAAAATCTTAAAATGCATAGTTTACGGGACTAAATCAAAATTTATCAATATTTTTATAATTAACGATTTTTAAGGACAAATCAAAGTAAAAATAAAAACAACTACTCTGGGGAAGCTACAGCTTTACTTTTAACTATATGTGTAATTATGAATGTTTAACAAGAGCAGAAAAGAAATAATTTTTTTATACACACTTATGTGCAATCATAAAAAAATTAAATTCACAATATTAAATTTGAGAGGAGTTTCTTTTTAAATTAAAGAAAATCCTGTTTCGTCAGGATACAAGGCACACACACACACACACACACACCCGGCAGCCATTAATTGCTGTCCTTGCACGTGAGTGTTTGAGTGTGATCATAAAATTTGATGACGCCGCTGCAGGAGGCCAGCATCCGGCTGGCTGCTAATACATGCTACATACCATACCATATATATACTATATATATTTATATATATATATATATAAAGCATATGCTCTGACTGCTGATCCAGCTGACAGCCCGACGCGTTATTAAAAACTGCCCAGCAAACACACAGAGCGAGGGAGCCAGGCGTAAAGGCAAACGCAAGCGGAAACGGAAGCGGAAACAATGCGGAGGAAATGGCGAACATGGGTGTTGGGAAAACTAAGCCGGTGGCGAAATTGGCAATGGCATTAACCCATCGCCAACTGTGTTGGCTGCGCCATAATAAAACCGTGACTCCACCGAATGGGGCATATTTTTCTGTGTTTTACGAGTTGCCATGGAAACCATTTAAGAATCCATTAAAGAAAACATTCAGGAATACATTCAGGAATCCATTTTCAACTATCCTGACAACATGTTTTCAAAATAATTCAGCTAATAACGATGTTAAGTATCATAGAGTAAATTATCGGTTAAACCCAATTAATAGATATAAAAATATATACAGAGAGAAAGAGAAGAAATACTAAAATATGCAAGATAATATATACATACATTATTAATGTTTATATTACATTTTATATAAATCGTTAAACTTATTTAAATCCTTTTATTTATTTAAAATCATTATAAAACCCAAGGATTCACTTACCGAATTAAAAATAAAGCCTTTAAGAAACTCTGATTACAAAACTATTCATTGTAAACATTACTCTCATGTTCTGATCCGCTTTTAATTATAATTAATTTATATTCCGATTATTTGCACTCGAAACGATGCCAAGTTAACACTCTTCCCAGTATTGTCTCCAGATTTCCTCAGAATTAAGTAATTCCCAGTTAGTTTATTTAACTCAATTAAGCTGCACAATTTCACCTAATTTTAAGTAGCCGGAAAATCGGCTTTCGAGAGAGGAAAATGCGGCTGTCTGAGTGTGTTATTGTTTCCGTTTGGAAAACAACAAAAGCCGCAGCTTGCCAGCTATAATATTTAATATCTGCGCTGGGGGAGGGATTTTCCCATAGCTTAAGCGCTTCCTTCCTGTTCCGTTCCGACTGATTGCCTTCGGTTTTCCGCTTTTCCTAGACTTGCCTGGCGCCATGGCAACCTGTTTTAAATCGAAGCTAATTACCTTTTGTCCGGGGCAGTTTTCATCGGATTTCGGACTCCGGACCCCGGACACGGGATTCCGGCTTAAAGGTGATTACTTTCCGGGCTGACCACTTAACACCTGCCCATTACGGTTAAGGCAACATTAAGGCCCTTGATTAAGCAATTAAAACTGCCCTCCGATCGCCCACAAAAACCATAATCGCTTGATGGTCGGTGGCCTGGGCAAAAAACCCCCCAATAACGCCGTTCAATTGATCCAAAAAACATGCATTTTTTCCGGTTTAAATATCGCATATCAATACCAGGTGTTTACTGTCCGCGATGCACCAGGTGAATATTGAGCTTCATAGGGAGCTGCGAACTGTTTTCACAGCCTCCTTTTTGACAATTAACCAACGTGCAGTCCAAACGAAAAAATTCGAAAATAAATTCCAAGGTATCTTTCATTCTTTCTGAAATCTACAAAAAGTGTATTTGTTTGTTTTAATTGTTTTCTTACACATTTTGTTTGCTTAAGCTTCGCTGAATTCGTTTATATAATTTCCTTTTCTAGTATTAAATAATTTTCTTAAATAGAAATATCTCCCAGAAATTTCAGATTCCCTGAGGCCAGGCTCTTTGAAGACCATTTGTTGTTCACTTTTTCGCAGGCACTTGTCCTATTTTTTGTGTGTGTGTTCCCCTAAAAGGTAGGCTTGTCTTCCCGCCTGGTTTTCCCCCCTTTTTCCGCCTGGTTTTCCAGCCAGACGATGACAGCTGTCAAACAATGCTCGCCCTGCGAAACGCATGGGAATGCATTTTAATGGTTCTAGTTTTCGCCCGGAAAATTGAAAAAGAAAAACGGGAGAAATGCAGACACTACAAAAAGAAGAAGAGAAAATAAACGAAGAACGCATTGTCGCATAGATTTTCCTGCTTTACGAGCTGGCTCAAATTGCATACATTGTTCACACACACACACACACACACATATTGCACCACACAGAGAGATATATATATGTATTGGGAAAGGACTAAGGACACGGTAGAAGCTGGCAACAAAGTTGTTAACTATTTCGGTTGCGAAAGTTTATTACCACAGTCGCGAATCGCGGAAAATGTCTCAGTAATGGCATTATCTTTGGCATAAAACAAACACCAAATGGGTTTCTAAGTTGCTAAATTGTTGAACTCATGAATTTCTCTCTTCCTTGATTTACGTTTTCTTTATTTAATATTTTTTTGTACTCTGATTTTGTGGGAATTTATTATTAATTCAAATATTTAGAATTTGGTTTCCTGATTACTACTTCCTACATGGAATTTCTTTTCCTCACAAACTGTTTGATACACAAATTCCTATACTGAAATTCAATAGTTCTCGTTGATTCTCAGTCTCTGCTGAATAATAGAGAAAATAATAAAGAAAAGTGCCCTTGTATGCTCGAAGAATTCAAGGGAATTTCCGCTTGCAATAACTAAATGGCATTTTATTGTTAGGATTCCACAAAGAACTTCTCATATTGGATTTTTAGTGTGATTAAAGGGCGGCATCTAGACCAATAAAAATGTTTTTCTAGATTTAAGAAAAGTTCCCCTTAAACTACGAAAATTTTTTTAAAATTAAGAATACGTTTCCATGAATTTAAGGCAAGGCACCATAAAATCAAGGAAACAAATAAATCTTTCAAAAATTTCGGGCGAATTATCTTTGTTTTGCAGGTAAATTTTTTTTCATAAAAATCTCCCTCATGTGTACTTATAATTCCCAACTGATTCTAGCATCAATTGAATGAAGTGATTGTTGCCGGCAAAGTTTTTGAAGTGCAATTTACTATTACAAAAAATAGTGAGTCTACAATGTTAATTGTTACCTATCATTAAAGGGAATATATTTCTTCCTAAATCAACAAAAAGTGCTCTTGAATTTTGAAAAAAATATTTTTTTAACGGTCAAATGCGCTTAATCTAAGAAAAAATTTCCCCTAAGCTAATAAGACTTGCCCCAAAGTACCTCAATTTTCTGCTTAGTTCAAGAGAAAGCGGTCCCTTTTGAGCGATTTTAGGTAAACATTTCTATGAGTGTACTAGAGACCTTAATAAATTTCAGTTCTTTTCAAGGGAAACCCCCCAAAAGTGTTCGGAACTCTCAAAGTCCCAACAGGAAGTATATGCATATATTCCGACAGTCTCCATAAATATTCATCATGAAATTATGGGGGAATGGCGCAGTCGCAGGACTATATTTGATGCCTGCGGTTTGGGGATAATCCTGGCCATTAGCCGAAAGGGGACGAGCTCTAGCCAGGACTTTTCCAGGACTTTCTCCTGATGGCCAGCAGATTTATTTGCATCTCGCATCCCTCTCCCGTCCCATTACAATTAGCCATGGATTTTAATTACCATAATGATGATGATAATGCTAATGACAATGCTAATGGTAATTGCCTTATGGCGAGTGTTGTCACAGTTGGTTTAGTTTCTGCGCCTATTTAATATTTGATCGTCCCAGGTCCGAGGTCCGAGCTGCTTTGATGTCGCCTCGCTGCTAATTGGATTGCATCCTTATTAATTAGGCGGCGGTGTCGGGATGGCAGGATAACTGGCAGGATCCTCGCTCTCTCTCGAAATATCTCCAGGCCGAGGATGTAATTAAAATATGTTGCCAAAGACAAACAGCGGCTGGCAAAGAGATACAAAAAGCACAAAAGCCAACAGCAGGAATATATGTATAAACAAAGGCAGCAACAAAAGCAAAAACCGAAGCGGCAACAAAAGCAACAACAACAACAACAACAACAACAAAAGCACAAGTAAGAACAACAAAGAACATAGAATAAAATCAAGCGGGGAGCGCGCAAAGCACGCACAGCACAAATTGATAAATATGCAAATTTAATAGACTCGCAATCAATTTGCATAAATCTTGGCGGCCAAAAATAAGTAAATAAAATTGAAAATGCAAAGGAAATTCAAATGGGTTAGCGGGCGCCTCAAAGAGCGCCGAGGTTCCTTAATTAAAACGCATATAATGGCCCTCAAAGGATAACAATCCTGGAGGTGTTCCGCCAGAGAGAAGATTGAATTTTAAGGGGAAACAATTAATATTTTCCAGTGCTTGGGTTTCGAATTGATGTACTACATAGAAGGCTCTTCTCAACAGCAAGGCAGCGCAGTTATAAGTATAGTTTTGCCACTAAAAACTGACAGTTTTTTTTAGAATTTAAATAATAATTTCAAAGTTTCTTCAAAATTATTTCTGCGAAAATACAGCATTCTTTTTGGGGCTTCCATTTATTTCCACTCGAATAATGAGGCATCTTTTTGGCTGCGATTCGGTGGAAAATAGTGCATACTTTTGGGGCTTCTCGCGTTGCACCCTTCGAAAGTGCTTGAAAACTGTTTAAAAAGGTACTTAAACTTGTAGGCAGTGCACCTCAAACTGTGAATTTTTTTTGATTTTTCATTTGCAGCCCAAAAGATGCAACATTGTTTGGCCGGAAAATCCGGTCTCTAAGACAAATTCTGTTTAATTGCATACTTTCGCGGTGCGGAAAATATTCAAACGGTGTTCAACCCTAGCATACTGTTTTGGGCAGGCGCTGTGAAAGGAGCAGATAGCCAATTAACTCCTTGTTAAGTTGTATCACAAAAGTTACTACTCAGGGATTTTCCAAGGATATTCCCACTAACATATATGTACATATATGCTAAATAACATGGAGCAGGCAAGTGAAACAAAGCGGGAGTTGGCCCCCCAAAACAAAAGCAAACAAAGAAAAACGAAAACAAAAATAAAAATAAGACAAATAAATAAATAAAAACAGCTTGAACAGCAACGCAGCGGCGCGCCGTAACTGGCAATTGACTGTGAACAGTTCTGCATATAAATTGGGCAGAGATGGCGATGCAAGGAGGCCCGGGACACAAAGGATACGCACAGCTACGCAAATACGCAGGGACACGACTAAAGCCAAAGATACACGGTTTCGCAGATACACAGACACACAGATACACAGAGACACAGAGACACAGATACGGACACAGGGGGGCGGGATCTGAAAATGACAGGCGCCGAAAACGAGATCAAGATTTGTTTCGTTTCCATTTCCGTGACCATTTGCAACAATTCTCCTTGGTATTTATCCACCTGCCACTTTCCACTTGCCCGGCTTTTCCCCGCCGCCCCGCTTTTTCGCCGCTTTTCCTCTGCTTTCCCCACCCCGCATGTTCCGGCTCTCCTTTTCGATTGTGTGTGTGCGTGTTTATTTGCGTGTACATTATTTGTACACACGATTGCCTTTCGCATATTAAAGACGAATTCATAATAAATACAAAGGCATTTCTCTCGCCATATCTGCGGCAATAATCAGATTGCCTTTGCCGGGACATCCGTGCCCGAGCCACCTCCTTTTTGGGCGGCGAATCCGTTGAGTTCCCTGACATTCTCTCTATTTTCTTTTAATTTCATTTAATTCAAAACACAAACTAACGAAATATCCCCTGTATACTTTCCACAGAAATCTGCTTGCTGTTTGATATAATTAATCCCATATAGTATTCCGATTCGCTAGCTCGTTAAATGCTTCGCAATTCGGCAAATGGAAAAAGAAATTCGCCAGTTTTGTGGAATTTCACAGAATTTTTCCAGCTTGTGGCAGGCATCGGTGATTCCAGGAAACCGATTTCCCTGGAATTGGCAGCGAGTTAATCAGGGCCAGGAGCTAACTTTAATAGGGGCTTCAGGTTTTCAGGCTTCCAGGGAGGATCAAGGCCGTTCAGAAACTCTTTAAAAATCATAGAAAATGTAATAAGGCTCCTTTTAATGGGTTTAAACTCGACCCAGTATCCCTTGCCCGCATTTTCTCCTGTGGCTTAAGTCTGCATTTTATTTATAGTTCAGGAATACATATACATAGATGCTACATATTTATATATACACACAAGTTCCTGAGGCCAATTCTCGGCGGACTTGTTGGCAACTAATTCCGAGACGCCGAGCCGTTCAATTACCAAAGTTTTGCCAGCCAAGTTAATAACATTTATCGCTGCTCATAAAACATATCGTATATATATATATATAGCCGGGGAAAGTTGCTGCAACAAGTTTAACCTTTTTTCCGACGGGCCTCCCTCCTCCTCCCCCCGCTTGGCGCTTCCGGTTTCCGGTTGCCCGACCAGCGAGCCAACATTGACTTTTCTCCCCGCACAGCCACACAAGCAGAAAAGCAATCGAACTTTTCTATAAAAATTCACAACGAAATGTGCCTTCTTCGAAAACAACTTAACAAAGCGAACGAAGCTTTATTTTATTACAAATAATAAATAAATAAATAAATACGAATGTATTTCAAAGATCTTGCTCAAGGCTTGAGCCATATCTTGCCCGAATTCTCCGAGTGGATCAATACTGGCAGAAGGAACTGTTACACACTCGCCAGAAGCAGGACAAGCACAAGCTGGAGCAAATATCCTCCAGGGAAAATGGCACTCCCAGCAATGCATTCCACAAATTGCATCGCCAACCAGCGATGGCTATGCCCGATTTCCTTTGCCATTAGATAATTGACAAACGGCTCAGGCTTAATCTGTTCCGAGCGAAATTTCCGCAACGCCTTTCCTCTTTCCCTTTCCCGGAAATCTTGGGTTCGATTAATGGCAAGTTTGCTCACGATTAGGGTGAACGAGCACAAGGCCTTGTGCTGGAAAAGGTGCCACTTAAGATAAATATTTCGTGGTAAATCTAATGTTGCAAATCTTGAAGGAAGGTTCTCATAAAATAACAAATTGGCAATTAATTAAAGACAATGAATAAGTAAACATTAGTGTCATAGTCCCATCCAAAGACCTGTGGAAACTGGGTTCCTACTTAAACATGTTGCACCCTCTCCTCTTTCTTAAATAAAGCCAGACATTCGATGGGCCTTGGCCCATAAATAAAGCTGCTTTTCTTTTGGGAAAATCCCTCGTCCTCGTAACAGCTCAACTTGAGTTGAAAAATGGTCGAAACGGCATTTTAAAGAGCCACCAACGATATGCAAAGCCATTTCACCTGGAAGACGAAAATCGCATGCCTATGCATTCCATTCCATTCTGTTTTATGGTTCATAAACTTTAGCTTCTCGGTGAGTGCTTTTTGCCCTTTTTTTTATGGCGGAGGAAGGACTCTCCTTCGCTGAATAAAAAACTGATTTGTTTTTCGCCTCGGCATCCCCGCCGCCGCCGCCGTTTGATGTTGCCGTCTGACGTCTGTTTTGGCTGATTTCCAGCCATTTGTTGCCACCAAAATGTGGCTCAGTTTTTCCGCTTTTCCGGCTGCCGTGTGCTGTCCCCCGCCTCCCCCACCGCGTGGGGTAACATATGGCACACACTTCGGAATAATCAACATCATCATCGGCCTCATCGTTACGCTGACGAGTTGTTAATGATGAACATAATGATGACACGGAATGGGACCCCGCTGCCAGGCGCTTTGGGCCAAACAAAGTTGTTAACATAAAATGGCTCGATGCACACACACACGCGCATACACTCGCACACCCACATGCTCGGATTTGCCCAGATTTCCCGAGTATTCACTGCCTTTTCCAGGCCGTGTCTGTCTGCCCAACCACTTTCACCTTTAATAGTCCGCATCTGTCATTGCAATCGCTTTTCCCCGGCCCAGCAGGGCTGCCCAGGCTGAGTGCCCCCGGGGCAGACATGCTCAGGTAAATTTCCACGAAATTGCCAGAGTTCTCAACTAGTTTTAGCCTTGTCTATAACTATCCAAAGCGGTTTTAATCCCTTGTTAGAACAGGAGGATCATTATAAATAAAAAAGAACAAATAAGTAAATTTAACACACGATAAAAATAAACAATTTTAAATGACCAACATGAACTGAATAATATTAAACAAATTCTATATGTACAATAAATTATAATGAACATGAAAAAAAGTCAGGCAAATATAACTTTGCCTTTGACTCAAAAACCATTTCTTTCCGTGCCTCAATTTCCCGCCTCAAACTTTCTGAAAAAAATATGTGAAAATTTCATTAGATTTTGCATTTGATGAAGGTGAATGGAAGCAAGAAAAAAGTACAAATAAAATAAAAAAGATGAGATTGAGGGGTTGGTTTGAGCGCTCTCCTCGGGGTTGACTCGGGACACTCTTTTTCCTTGGGTGCGGGTAAACTTTTCATGTTTTCCCTGGCCTCTTCCCGCGGGCGATGGATGATTTTGATTTTGATTTGGATTTCTGGTCTTACGCTGGAGCTCCCAACCCCCCGTAGCCCCCGTAGCACCCCCCTGTTGCCTTGGGTTACGGGGCGTATGAGCAATGTAAACACTAGCTTCCATTGGGGAATATTCCAAGCTCTAGCTCGTGTTTCACTGGGCGAGTCTTATATATTTTATTTATTAGCGCTGAAATCCAGGCCATTCCAGTCTAGAGATCCCCTTCTCGGAAAGCGACAGACATCATATTCAATAATTCGCCAGTTTGGAGCAGAAAGAGAGAAGCTTGCCATGGTACAGTCAAATTTCTGGGAATTTGCAGAAGCAAATTTCAATGGGGCTCCTTTGAAGCGTCCACCTGTCCGACTGTCAGCCTTCTCATCCGCCTGTTTGCCTCGCGGCAACTATGTCTCTCATAATCCGGCACAGACTCACCGGGTGGGTATCGATTGCCTGCTGTACCTCTTTATGTCTGCCGGGGAGGGTTTCGGAGGAAGGGAAGGCTTTAATGAACACTACTCGGAAAGTTAAAGCCAATTAGGGAACGGATGGAATCGGTGAATGGGATTCAGCGGAAATATCAATGCAAATCTGCTGGCTTTAGTTTGAATTTGAATTATGATATCCCTTTTCAAAATAACAGGCTTTAATAATGCTGATGATTTTGTCGTAGCATTGGCCTCTTTAAAATATTTGCCTTTTGAGTTTAAAAATTCAGATTTTCATATAATTTTTTAACTCATAGGTACTAACGTTATTTCAAGTCATAGGTGAAAGTCTTAAAAGTAACTACCTAAAGCTTGCTTACATATTTTCCCATTAGTTTTCTAATGATAACTGAGCACATCTCATTATGTTTTATAGGTTGAGATTTTCATAAAATATTTTAGCCAAGTTTCGGCTTTAACTTTTAAAATTTCAAAGCTTAAAAACCCCCGCTGAGAGACCGAAGTAAACCCCATTAAATTTAAATATCAACAAACCGGAAAAATGTAAACTCGTTGGGGTAACCACTTTAACAATCCCTCGTAAGCGATAATTGCAATTGGGAAAGCCAGGAGCGGAGACTGCCAATAATGTCGGCCATATATCCACTTACCCATCGCACATTCAAATGTGTATCCTGCTCGCAGGACGACGATGGGACGGCCCCTAAGAACATGCTATCAATTTTATTTTTATTTATTTTTGCCGCTCCGCAGTTGTTTGCTCTTGGCTCAGGCTGAGCATATTTTGTAGCTCGTAAAAGTTTTTGATATAAAATGTAAACAAAAGCGTAACGGCACACACACAGACAGGGGTGGTGACACTGGAAAAAATGTAGCTAAAGTTAAATATAGTTTATATTTTATTTATAAAAGCCCATGTATTTAACAAAAGATGTTTTTCCTAAAAGATTTATCAGGTGCTTAACTCAAAAAGTCGTAAGGATAGTATAATAATTGTTATAAGACGCATTATTATAAATCATTATTTTAATTAAAAAGAAATTTCAAATATTTCTGAATTATTTTCCTAAGAAGAACCCCCATTTTTCTGTCAGTGCCTCGGCTCTCGCAGCTCGAAATTATGGCGCGTTTTGTAACCAGCAAAAGGCCAAAAACGAGTTTCGCCTTTCCGCTTTGCTGTTTTTGTTGCGGCTTTCCTGCCCCGCCCCCTTGCTCACTGGCTTGTTTTCTCGCTTTCCCCCCACTCCACTCCCCCCTCTCCAGGCCATCCCCAGCCCTTTCCGCCATTTTGGGCCAGGACCTGGCCCTGGTATGAGTGTGCTCAACGAGTCCCTTCCATGCTCGATGCTCACGCACTTGCACGTATTAATTAAAAAGTTCAGGGTCAGGCCAGGAGACAGACATCAGCTGGCAGGACAAGGGCCGCCAGAGGAGAGCTGGACGCACACACAGAGAGGGTTTGGTCTAGGGAAAGTCCAGGGAAAGGCGGCCGCCAGGAGGGGCTATTTTTAGGCGGAGAAAATATTTGTTGCTACCAGTTCCCAGCTCTCATCACAATTTGTTTACTCTCCTGACCAACGATGATGGGCCCGGGCTCCTGCTTCGTTATGACAGCGGTTACCCTGTAATTTTCCAGGCAATGACGGACAGGCTGGCTTTCCAGGGAAAACATATTCCTGGCCAAAGGTAAATCTTAAAATTTTGCTAAGTAGAGAAAAAGCCACCTACTGCTTTCCGTGGCCCAAAGAAGCCCCAAAAAAAAGAAGAAAAGCGAAACAAGGCCTAAAAGCAGAGGAAGAGAGGCGGAGAGAGGTAGAGAAAGGTGAAGAGAGGTGGAGAGGCAGACAGATCCTGCCGGAAACTGTGCGTAACTATAATTAATTTCATTTTAGACTGGTTAGCAAATAAACGAGCAAACGATGCGGTTGTCCCCGGTCTCCTCGCCAGCGAATAAACAGCCCTTCCGGTTGAGACACTATTCCTGACATCGTCCTTGTCGGCCGGCACTTGACTGGGACCCAGGACTCAGCCAGGACCTGGCAACTGTTGCTCATGTTTGCGGGACTTTCGAGAGCCACGCTCAACCCTTATCAAAAATTCAACGAAATGATTTTTGTGCCGACCAAAAATTATTGATTCAACGCCGACGAACATCGTCCTTCGTCTTTCGTCCTTTGTCCGTCGTCTTTTCCCTTTCCGGCCTCGGCAGCCAAGTCATCCCCTCAGCTTAATCGCTTGGAACTCATTAACTTTCCTGCTTTGCAAATATTTTCTTTTATTTGCAACTTTAACTCATTTCAAATTCACTTTTTTCAGGGCTCCTCTAAAAACTTTAAGATATTATTTGATTTTGATTTTAAAAGCAAATAAATTAAATGATAATTATAATAATAACAATAAATAAATTATAATGAAAGTAATATTGTAATAATAATGGTACATATGTCAATTTTTATAATTTACATTATTTGAGCATTTATTAGAACTGAAAGTGCATGATGCGATCATAGAGGAAAAGGCTTGACATGGCACCTCTTTAAAGAGCCTTTTAAATGCAATTTTTAATTAAGTTTGTATTCTACTTATTCTATATATCATTTAACATAGTTTAAAGAGTTTATCCGTATATATTAGTTGCTGAGAATCTGCCGTACCCTTGACTACCATCGAAATTCGTTTCACAAAAGCGCACAAAGTTTTAGCCAGCAAAAGTTGACACAGCAACTGTTGGGCAGAAAATCCCTTTTAACAATTTTAACAAAATATTTGCACTAATGAAGCCAGTTGCATTGAGTTGAGTTGAGTTCGGTTCGCACAAAGCTAATGATTCTATGTGTCTATGTAGCAAAAATACACAGTAAAGGGGGCTCTCTCTGGGGCCCTGTGATCCGAAACTACTCCACACTGGCACTGGGCAATAAGTCATCCCGAGATGATGCCATCAAATATGCAAGGCCCATCATCATCGGCATCAGCAGCAGCCTGCTCCTCGACCCCATCTTCCTACTTATGCCCTTCCTCGTGCCCATCTTGGAGCAGATCCTGTCCAGCCGGCGAGCTGTTCTGTCCATTTGAATTATGCATGCATAGACGCTGGCTGGGTGGAAATGTGGAAAATGCGGAAAAAGTGGAAAAAGGGGTTGACAACCGCCCGGAAAAAACGCAGCATGGAGGAAATTAGATTTCCTCGGCAACAATGGCTGGCTTTTCCTGGACAAAACGGCTTAAGTGCTTCGCCGCGGCGCCTTTTCACTCGATTTGCATAATGGTCGCGGTCGCGCGGCAACAACTTTATTTTCTTTTTTTTTTATCAACTTTTGTCAGCGGATATTATGCACGGAGTCAGGTCAGTTACGGGTTCAATACCACGGATATACACACACAACATATATATATATATAAAACACACTTTAATTATTTATTTATTCAAATGGCGGCCCCTCCCATGCCTTCTAAGCCGAAAAGCCTTTTACAAAGTAAAGGAAAAACCCAGGGAAGAGCGAGGGGAAAGGGAAAGGCGAAATTCAGCGGCGCAAAGGGGAAAAGCCAAAAGCGAAAGTAGAGAGGCATCAGCCCAGCATTTTTCCCAACTTTTCCGCCAGCGTTTCCTCCACACAAGAAATTGAAAGTGGCACGCGCAAATTACTTAATCCGACTTTCCAAGTACTTATGGCCCACAGACACACGCCGGAGTACAGTGTGTCCTGGCTAAGCTCGACTAGCTGGGCTCAGTGCAATTTATTGCAAATGAAAAGCAAAGCGCAATGCCTTGTTTTGGCTCAATAATGTATTATTTATTTTACCAATACCTCTATTGTTATTGAAGCATTCAAAAAATAAATAAAATAAATAACTAATAATATTTACAGTGAGCAAAACAGCCGCTTTTAGTGTTGTTTGGCTTAGCAGTCTTTTATTATAACTTTGTCATCTTAAAGTTCATTTTTAAATGTTTAATACTAAATCCCACGGAACTTTACGTTCCCGGAATTTTAGGTTTCTCACCTTTTGTGCACAGGATCTCCTGTTGTGGCTCAACTTCAAGATGTAACTAAAAAGAGAGTAGATTTTACTACAAAATTGTAATGAAGACATACGATTCTCTGAGCTCTTTTTGTTTATTTTTTAAAAATACTTAAGCCATTTCAGTAAAATCCTTTGTATCTATTTATGAAATATTTTTGGACATTAGGATGATGAAATTCAGATAATGGCTGTATCTTAAAGATACTTAATAGATCTAAAACGAAAGGTTCACTCGCCACAACCCTCACTGTCCCTATTTATCCTGTACTGTGGGGCAACGGTGAATGCCCACACGTACTCTCTGGGTCCTTTGATCTAATTTACCAAGCATTTTCAGGTATTCCAACTTTGAATGCCAAAAACGAAACCCAAGATGACAACAACAACGCGGTCGTCTCTCAGCTATGTGGGCACAAGAAATAAAAATAAAATAT
The DNA here is from genome assembly GCA_018152175.1 of Drosophila jambulina. NCBI lineage: Eukaryota > Metazoa > Arthropoda > Insecta > Diptera > Drosophilidae > Drosophila > Drosophila jambulina. Next base: position 812,602 of record JAECXH010000099.1, on the reverse strand, counting down.
AATAAAGAAAAAAGAGGGGAAAAACCTTAAACGAGAGCAAAACTGAAAATGAAAATGAAAATGTTAAATGAAAATGGTAGTGGGGCCGGGCGTCAGGCTAGAGCATGGCACATCCCTTGCTCCCCGCCGGCTCTCCATGTATGTCTTCAGCGAGTCCTGGCAGTTAATCAATGAATAGCCGCACCCAACCTGGAGACGGAGATGGAGACCCCGAGAGTCCCAGGATGCTGGGGAACCACCCCTCGCAATTACATCAAAAGGAAACCGTTGGCAGCAGCCCAAGTAATATTTCAAGGGGCCGAGACAGACGCTCTAAAATTAACTAAATAGCAGCGGGAGCCACCCTCTGCCGGGGACCGCATTCCGCAGGACATGAAATGTCACTTTCGGGGGCTGCTGGGGATGCCTGCCAGGTGCCAAAGTCCAAAACGCTCGCCTCTCTTTTTTTATTTCGAGCGAATTGCATTTTATTGCCAGGACAACGGCAGCAGCGGTTCACAGAATAAAAGCCGAGAAATACAAAAAATTGGGAGAGAGAGAGAGAGAGAGGGGAAGGGGGAGAAGAAACCTGACTGAATAGAACCGCAACAAGGACAAGGACGAGGACAAGGACAGCCCTACCTCCCGCCCCCTCAGCTGCGGCGTAAAACGTAAAATGTTGACCATTTAACTAAATTGTTTCATTTAGCGATGAAACAAAGTGGAACTGGCAGCTGCGGCGGTTAGATAAATGACTTCTCAGGGATAATGCAGATTAATGGTGTCGGTTGTGGGGATTTGGTTCATCAAAATGTGCGTATCGAAAAATATGTATGCAATGGGCCGATTTTTGACTGAAACTATGAAAAGTATATACTAGAAAAAAATCTGGATTTTTAAAGAGCAGTTGCAATTAATTAACTTTTAAATATGGTTAATAGAAATGAAAAATATACAGTTAAATGCTGTAAAAACAGGTAGAACTTCGTTGCTTTTGACATGAACACATAAACCCTGAGATAGAAATGTTTTTAGCACTTTGAAAATCATCAAAATCAAATTCATGTATCGTGTAGAACAATTAGACCCCAATCTTGACTTCTGCCAGTACAAAGCGGTGGAATGCATGAAGTTAAGGGTTGTTTAGCTTCTTATAAAAATTGTTTTTGGCAGTAAACCAGTTCATTTCTAACATTTCAAATACTAATTACACGCGTATGCCTAATTTATTGGGACTCAGCGCAAAAGTATGCCTTGTAAAGACACTTCCGCCTTTTGCTAAAAAATTCAGTCCCAAAAGATGCACCAATATTTGACAGGAAACGCCATTCTGTGCACTGAAGTCATTGGAAGATTTCGCATCAATATAAATACTGTTGAGATTTAGCCAAGTTATGTAAGGGGTTACATCGTTAAAATTGTCAAAAATTGGCAAAAAATTCGTGGTCGAGCTTTAAATGCAGAATTGTTTGCACTTAAAAACCAAGAAGAAAAAACCAAACCAGACTGAAATCGGTTGAGATTTAGCCAAGTTATGATCAAAAAACCGTTGAAGATTTTTGTCCCAAAAAAAATGGACCCGTTTTTTTCAAAAAAATGTAAGGGGTTACATCGTTAAAATTGTCAAAAATTGGCAAAAAATTCGTGGTCGAGCTTTAAATGCAGAATTGTTCGCACTTAAAAACCAAGAAGAAAAAACCAAACCAGACTGAAATCGGTTGAGATTTAGCCAAGTTATGATCAAAAAACCGTTGAAGGTTTTTGTCCCAAAAAAAAAACGGGACCCATTTTTTCAAAAAAATTGTCAAAAATTGGCAAAAAATTCGTGGTCGAGCTTTAAATGCAGAATTGTTCGCACTTAAAAACCAAGAAGAAAAAACCAAATCAGACTGAAATCGGTTGAGTTTTAGCCAAGTTATGATCAAAAAACCGTTGAAGGTTTTTGTCCCAAAAAAACGGGACCCATTTTTTCAAAAAAATGTAAGGGGTTACATCGTTAAAATTGTCAAAAATTGGCAAAAAATTCGTGGTCGAGCTTTAAATGCAGAATTGTTCGCACTTAAAAACCAAGAAGAAAAAACAAAACCAGACTGAAATCGGTTGAGATTTGGCCAAGTTATGATCAAAAAACCGTTGAAGGTTTTTGTCCCAAAAAAACGGGACCCATTTTTTCAAAAAAATGTAAGGGGTTACATCGTTAAAATTGTCAAAAATTGGCAAAAAATTCGTGGTCGAGCTTTAAATGCAGAATTGTTCGCACTTAAAAACCAAGAAGAAAAAACCAAACCAGACTGAAATCGGTTGAGATTTAGCCAAGTTATGATCAAAAAACCGTTGAAGGTTTTTGTCCCAAAAAAAAAAAACGGGACCCATTTTTTCAAAAAAATTGTCAAAAATTGGCAAAAAATTCGTGGTCGAGCTTTAAATGCAGAATTGTTCGCACTTAAAAACCAAGAAGAAAAAACAAAACCAGACTGAAATCGGTTGAGATTTGGCCAAGTTATGATCAAAAAACCGTTGAAGGTTTTTGTCCCAAAAAAAATGGTTCCATTTTTTCAAAAAAATGTAAGGGGTTACATCGTTAAAATTGTCAAAAATTGGCAAAAAATTCGTGGTCAAGTTTTAAATGCAGAATTGTTCGCTCTTAAAAACCAAGACGAAAAAACCAAATCAGACTGAAATCGGTTGAGTTTTAGCCAAGTTATGATCAAAAAACCGTTGAAGGTTTTTGTCCCAAAAAAAAGGGACCCATTTTTTCAAAAAAATTTAAGGGGTTACATCGTTAAAATTGTCAAAAATTGGCAAAAAATTCGTGGTCGAGCTTTAAATGCAGAATTGTTCGCATTTAAAAACCAAGAAGAAAAAACCAAACCAGACTGAAATCGGTTGAGATTTAGCCAAGTTATGATAAAAAAACCGTTGAAGGTTTTTGTCCCAAAAAAAAACGGGACCCATTTTTTCAAAAAAATTTAAAATCGTTAATCGTTAAAATTGTCAAAAATTGGCAAAAAATTCGTGGTCAAGTTTTAAATGCAGAATTGTTCGCTCTTAAAAACCAAGACGAAAAAACCAAATCAGACTGAAATCGGTTGAGTTTTAGCCAAGTTATGATCAAAAAACCGTTGAAGGTTTTTGTCCCAAAAAAAAGGGACCCATTTTTTCAAAAAAATGTAAACCAAGACGAAAAAACCAAATCAGACTGAAATCGGTTGAGTTTTAGCCAAGTTATGATCAAAAAACCGTTGAAGGTTTTTGTCCCAAAAAAAACGGGACCCATTTTTTCAAAAAAATGTAAGGGGTTACATCGTTAAAATTGTCAAAAATTGGTCAAAATTTCGTGGTCGAGCTTTTAATGCAGAATTGTTCGCACTTAAAAAACAAGAAGAAAAAAGCAAACCAGACTGAAATCGGTTGAGATTTAGCCAAGTTATGATCAAAAAACCGTTGAAGGTTTTTGTCCCAAAAAAACGGGACCCATTTTTTCAAAAAAATGTAAGGGGTTACATCGTTAAAATTGTCAAAAATTGGCAAAAAATTCGTGGTCGAGCTTTAAATGCAGATTTGTTCGCACTTAAAAACCAAGAAGAAAAAACCAAATCAGACTGAAATCGGTTGAGTTTTAGCCAAGTTATGATCAAAAAACCGTTGAAGGTTTTTGTTCCAAAAAAAAGGGACCCATTTTTTCAAAAAAATGTAAGGGGTTACATCGTTAAAATTGTCAAAAATTGGCAAAAAATCGTGGTCGAGCTTTAAATGCAGAATTGTTCGCACTTAAAAACCAAGAAGAAAAAAGCAAACCAGACTGAAATCGGTTGAGATTTAGCCAAGTTATGATCAAAAAACCGGTTGAGATTTAGCCAAGTTATGATCAAAAAACCGTTGAAGGTTTTTGTCCCAAAAAAAAGGGACCCATTTTTCCAAAAAAATGTAAGGGGTTACATCGTTAAAATTGTCAAAAATTGGCAAAAAATTCGTGGTCGAGCTTTAAATGCAGAATTGTTCGCACTTAAAAACCAAGACGAAAAAACCAAATCAGACTGAAATCGGTTGAGTTTTAGCCAAGTTATGATCAAAAAACCGTTGAAGGTTTTTGTCCCAAAAAAAACGGGACCCATTTTTTCAAAAAAATGTAAGGGGTTACATCGTTAAAATTGTCAAAAATTGGTCAAAAATTCGTGGTCGAGCTTTTAATGCAGAATTGTTCGCACTTAAAAAACAAGAAGAAAAAAGCAAACCAGACTGAAATCGGTTGAGATTTAGCCAAGTTATGATCAAAAAACCGTTGAAGGTTTTTGTCCCAAAAAAAACGGGACCCATTTTTTCAAAAAAATGTAAGGGGTTACATCGTTAAAATTGTCAAAAATTGGCAAAAAATTCGTGGTCGAGCTTTAAATGCAGATTTGTTCGCACTTAAAAACCAAGAAGAAAAAACCAAATCAGACTGAAATCGGTTGAGTTTTAGCCAAGTTATGATCAAAAAACCGTTGAAGGTTTTTGTTCCAAAAAAAAGGGACCCATTTTTTCAAAAAAATGTAAGGGGTTACATCGTTAAAATTGTCAAAAATTGGCAAAAAATCGTGGTCGAGCTTTAAATGCAGAATTGTTCGCACTTAAAAACCAAGAAGAAAAAAGCAAACCAGACTGAAATCGGTTGAGATTTAGCCAAGTTATGATCAAAAAACCGGTTGAGATTTAGCCAAGTTATGATCAAAAAACCGTTGAAGGTTTTTGTCCCAAAAAAAAGGGACCCATTTTCCCAAAAAAATGTAAGGGGTTACATCGTTAAAATTGTCAAAAATTGGCAAAAAATTCGTGGTCGAGCTTTAAATGCAGAATTGTTCGCACTTAAAAACCAAGAAGAAAAAACCAAACCAGACTGAAATCGGTTGAGATTTAGCCAAGTTATGATAAAAAAACCGTTGAAGGTTTTTGTCCCAAAAAAAACGGGACCCATTTTTTCAAAAAATGTAAGGGGTTACATCGTTAAAATTGTCAAAAATTGGCCAAAAAGTCGTGGTCGAGCTTTAAATGCAGAATTGTTCGCACTTAAAAACCAAGAAGAAAAAACCAAACCAGACTGAAATCGGTTGAGATTTAGCCAAGTTATGATCAAAAAACCGTTGAAGGTTTTTGTCCCAAAAAAAAGGGACCCATTTTTTCAAAAAAATGTAAGGGGTTACATCGTTAAAATTGCCAAAAATTGGCAAAAAATTCGTGGTCGAGCTTTAAATGCAGAATTGTTCGCACTTAAAAACCAAGAAGAAAAAAACAAACCAGACTGAAATCGGTTGAGATTTAGCCAAGTTATGATCAAAAAACCGTTGAAGGTTTTTGTCCCCAAAAACAGGGACCCATTTTTTCAAAAAAATTTAAGGGGTTACATCGTTAAAATTGTCAAAAATTGGCAAAAAATTCGTGGTCGAGCTTTAAATGCAGAATTGTTCGCACTTAAAAACCAAGAAGAAAAAACCAAACCAGACTGAAATCGGTTGAGATTTAGCCAAGTTATGATCAAAAAACCGTTGAAGGTTTTTGTCCCCAAAAACAGGGACCCATTTTTTCAAAAAAATGTAAGGGGTTACATCGTTAAAATTGCCAAAAATTGGCCAAAAATTCGTGGTCGAGCTTTAAATGCAGAATTGTTCGCACTTAAAAACCAAGAAGAAAAAACCAAACCAGACTGAAATCGGTTGAGATTTAGCTAAGTTATGATCAAAAAACCGTTGAAGGTTTTTGTCCCAAAAAAAAGGGACCCATTTTTCCAAAAAATGTAAGGGGTTACATCGTTAAAATTGTCAAAAATTGGCAAAAATTCGTGGTCGAGCTTTAAATGCAGAATTGTTCGCACTTAAAAACCAAGACGAAAAAACCAAACCAGACTGAAATCGGTTGAGACTTAGACAAGTTATGATCAAAAAACCGTTGAAGGTTTTTGTCCCAAAAAAAAGGGACCCATTTTTTCAAAAAAATATAAGGGGTTACATCGTTAAAATTGTCAAAAATTGGCAAAAAATTCGTGGTCGAGCTTTAAATGCAGAATTGTTCGCACTTAAAAACCAAGAAGAAAAAACCAAACCAGACTGAAATCGGTTGAGATTTAGCCAAGTTATGATAAAAAAACCGTTGAAGGTTTTTGTCCCAAAAAAAAACGGGACCCATTTTTTCAAAAAATGTAAGGGGTTACATCGTTAAAATTGTCAAAAATTGGCCAAAAAGTCGTGGTCGAGCTTTAAATGCAGAATTGTTCGCACTTAAAAACCAAGAAGAAAAAACCAAACCAGACTGAAATCGGTTGAGATTTAGCCAAGTTATGATCAAAAAACCGTTGAAGGTTTTTGTCCCAAAAAAAAGGGACCCATTTTTTCAAAAAAATTGCCAAAAATTGGCAAAAAATTCGTGGTCGAGCTTTAAATGCAGAATTGTTCGCACTTAAAAACCAAGAAGAAAAAAACAAACCAGACTGAAATCGGTTGAGATTTAGCCAAGTTATGATCAAAAAACCGTTGAAGGTTTTTGTCCCCAAAAACAGGGACCCATTTTTTCAAAAAAATTTAAGGGGTTACATCGTTAAAATTGTCAAAAATTGGCAAAAAATTCGTGGTCGAGCTTTAAATGCAGAATTGTTCGCACTTAAAAACCAAGAAGAAAAAACCAAACCAGACTGAAATCGGTTGAGATTTAGCCAAGTTATGATCAAAAAACCGTTGAAGGTTTTTGTCCCCAAAAACAGGGACCCATTTTTTCAAAAAAATGTAAGGGGTTACATCGTTAAAATTGCCAAAAATTGGCCAAAAATTCGTGGTCGAGCTTTAAATGCAGAATTGTTCGCACTTAAAAACCAAGAAGAAAAAACCAAACCAGACTGAAATCGGTTGAGATTTAGCTAAGTTATGATCAAAAAACCGTTGAAGGTTTTTGTCCCAAAAAAAAGGGACCCATTTTTCAAAAAAAATGTAAGGGGTTACATCGTTAAAATTGTCAAAAATTGGCAAAAAATTCGTGGTCGAGCTTTAAATGCAGAATTGTTCGCACTTAAAAACCAAGACGAAAAAACCAAACCAGACTGAAATCGGTTGAGACTTAGACAAGTTATGATCAAAAAACCGTTGAAGGTTTTTGTCCCAAAAAAAAGGGACCCATTTTTTCAAAAAAATATAAGGGGTTACATCGTTAAAATTGTCAAAAATTGGCAAAAAATTCGTGGTCGAGCTTTAAATGCAGAATTGTTCGCACTTAAAAACCAAGAAGAAAAAACCAAACCAGACTGAAATCGGTTGAGATTTAGCCAAGTTATGATCAAAAAACCGTTGAAGGTTTTTGTCCCAAAAAAAGGACCCATTTTTTCAAAAAATGTAAGGGGTTACATCGTTAAAATTGCCAAAAATTGGCAAAAAATTCGTGGTCGAGCTTTAAATGCAGAATTGTTCGCACTTAAAAACCAAGAAGAAAAAACCAAACCAGACTGAAATCGGTTGAGATTTAGCCAAGTTATGATCAAAAAACCGTTGAAGGTTTTTGTCCCCAAAAACAGGGACCCATTTTTTCAAAAAAATGTAAGGGGTTACATCGTTAAAATTGTCAAAAATTGGCAAAAAATTCGTGGTCGAGCTTTAAATGCAGAATTGTTCGCACTTAAAAACCAAGAAGAAAAAACCAAACCAGACTGAAATCGGTTGAGATTTAGCCAAGTTATGATCAAAAAACCGTTGAAGGTTTTTGTCCCCAAAAACAGGGACCCATTTTTTCAAAAAAATGTAAGGGGTTACATCGTTAAAATTTCCAAAAATTGGCAAAAAATTCGTGGTCGAGCTTTAAATGCAGAATTGTTCGCACTTAAAAACCAAGAAGAAAAAACCAAACCAGACTGAAATCGGTTGAGATTTAGCTAAGTTATGATCAAAAAACCGTTGAAGGTTTTTGTCCCAAAAAAAAGGGACCCATTTTTCCAAAAAAATGTAAGGGGTTACATCGTTAAAATTGTCAAAAATTGGCAAAAAATTCGTGGTCGAGCTTTAAATGCAGAATTGTTCGCACTTAAAAACCAAGAAGAAAAAACCAAACCAGACTGAAATCGGTTGAGTTTTAGCCAAGTTATGATCAAAAAACCGTTGAAGGTTTTTGTCCCAAAAAAAAGGGACCCATTTTTTCAAAAAAATATAAGGGGTTACATCGTTAAAATTGTCAAAAATTGGCAAAAAATTCGTGGTCGAGCTTTAAATGCAGAATTGTTCGCACTTAAAAACCAAGAAGAAAAAACCAAACCAGACTGAAATCGGTTGAGATTTAGCCAAGTTATGATAAAAAAACCGTTGAAGGTTTTTGTCCCAAAAAAAAACGAGACCCATTTTTTCAAAAAAATGTAAGGGGTTACATCGTTAAAATTGTCAAAAATTGGCCAAAAATTCGTGGTCGAGCTTTAAATGTAGAATTGTTCGCACTTAAAAACCAAGAAGAAAAAACCAAACCAGACTGAAATCGGTTGAGATTTAGCCAAGTTATGATCAAAAAACCGTTGAAGGTTTTTGTCCCCAAAAACAGGGACCCATTTTTTCAAAAAAATGTAAGGGGTTACATCGTTAAAATTGTCAAAAATTGGCAAAAAATTCGTGGTCGAGCTTTAAATGCAGAATTGTTCACACTTAAAAACCAAGAAGAAAAAACCAAACCAGACTGAAATCGGTTGAGATTTAGCCAAGTTATGATAAAAAAACCGTTGAAGGTTTTTGTCCCAAAAAAAAACGAGACCCATTTTTTCAAAAAAATGTAAGGGGTTACATCGTTAAAATTGTCAAAAATTGGTCAAAAATTCGTGGTCGAGCTTTAAATGCAGAATTGTTCGCACTTAAAAACCAAGAAGAAAAAAGCAAACCAGACTGAAATCGGTTGAGATTTAGACAAGTTATGATCAAAAAACCGTTGAAGGTTTTTGTCCCAAAAAAAAGGGACCCATTTTTTCGAGAAAATGTAAGGGGTTACATCGTTAAAATTGCCAAAAATTGGCAAAAAATTCGTGGTCGAGCTTTAAATGCAGAATTGTTCGCACTTAAAAACCAAGAAGAAAAAACCAAACCAGACTGAAATCGGTTGAGATTTAGCCAAGTTATGATCAAAAAACCGTTGAAGGTTTTTGTCCCCAAAAACAGGGACCCATTTTTTCAAAAAAATGTAAGGGGTTACATCGTTAAAATTGTCAAAAATTGGCAAAAAATTCGTGGTCGAGCTTTAAATGCAGAATTGTTCGCACTTAAAAACCAAGAAGAAAAAACCAAACCAGACTGAAATCGGTTGAGATTTAGCCAAGTTATGATCAAAAAACCGTTGAATGTTTTTGTCCCAAAAAAAAGGGACCCATTTTTTCAAAAAAATGTAAGGGGTTACATCGTTAAAATTGTCAAAAATTGGCCAAAAATTGGTGATCGAGTTTTAAATGCAGAATTGTTCGCATTTAAAAACCAAGAAGAAAAAACCAAACCAGACTGAAATCGGTTGAGATTTAGACAAGTTATGATCAAAAAACCGTTGAAGGTTGTTGTCCCAAAAAAAGGGACCCATTTTTTCAAAAAAATATAAGGGGTTACATCGTTAAAATTGTCAAAAATTGGCCAAAAATTCGTGATCGAGTTTTAAATGCAGAGTTGTTCGCATTTAAAAACCAAGAAGAAAAAACCAAACCAGACTGAAATCGGTTGAGATTTAGCCAAGTTATGATCAAAAAACCGTTTAACGTTTTTGTCCCAAAAAAAAGGGACCCATTTTTTCAAAAAAATGTAAGGGGTTACATCGTTAAAATTGTCAAAAATTGGCCAAAAATTCGTGATCGAGCTTTAAATGCAGAATTGTTCGCACTTAAAAACCAAGAAGAAAAAACCAAACCAGACTGAAATCGGTTGAGTTTTAGCCAAGTTATGATAAAAAAACCGTTGAAGGTTTTTGTCCCAAAAAAAAGGGACCCATTTTTTCAAAAAAATGTAAGGGGTTACATCGTTAAAATTGTCAAAAATTGGCAAAAAATTCGTGGTTGAGCTTTAAATGCAGAATTGTTCGCACTTAAAAACCAAGAAGAAAAAACCAAACCAGACTGAAATCGGTTGAGATTTAGCCAAGTTATGATAAAAAAACCGTTGAAGATTTTTGTCCCAAAAAAAATGGACCCGTTTTTTTTCAAAAAAATGTAAGGGGTTACATCGTTAAAATTGTCAAAAATTGGCAAAAAATTCGTGGTCGAGCTTTAAATGCAGAATTGTTCGCACTTAAAAACCAAGAAGAAAAAACCAAACCAGACTGAAATCGGTTGAGTTTTAGCCAAGTTATGATCAAAAAACCGTTGAAGGTTGTTGTCCCAAAAAAAAGGGACCCATTTTTAAAAAAAAATGTAAGGGGTTACATCGTTAAAATTGTCAAAAATTGGCCAAAATTTCGTGGTCGAGCTTTAAATGCAGAATTGTTCGCACTTAAAAACCAAGAAGAAAAAACCAAACCAGACTGAAATCGGTTCCGTTTTAGCCAAGTTATGATCAAAAAACCGTTGAAGGTTGTTGTCCCAAAAAAAAGGGACCCATTTTTTCAAAAAAATGTAAGGGGTTACATCGTTAAAATTGTCAAAAATTGGCAAAAATTCGTGGTCGAGCTTTAAATGCAGAATTGTTCGCACTTAAAAACCAAGAAGAAAACAGCAGACCAGACTGAAATCGGTTGAGATTTAGCCAAGTTATGATCAAAAAACCGTTGAAGGTTTTTGTCCCAAAAAAAAGGGACCCATTTTTTCGAGAAAATGTAAGGGGTTACATCGTTAAAATTGCCAAAAATTGGCAAAAAATTCGTGGTCGAGCTTTAAATGCAGAATTGTTCGCACTTAAAAACCAAGAAGAAAAAACCAAACCAGACTGAAATCGGTTGAGATTTAGCCAAGTTATGATCAAAAAACCGTTGAAGGTTTTTGTCCCCAAAAACAGGGACCCATTTTTTCAAAAAAATGTAAGGGGTTACATCGTTAAAATTGTCAAAAATTGGCAAAAAATTCGTGGTCGAGCTTTAAATGCAGAATTGTTCGCACTTAAAAACCAAGAAGAAAAAACCAAACCAGACTGAAATCGGTTGAGATTTAGCCAAGTTATGATAAAAAAACCGTTGAAGGTTTTTGTCCCAAAAAAAAAGGGACCCATTTTTTCAAAAAAATGTAAGGGGTTACATCGTTAAAATTGTCAAAAATTGGCAAAAATTTCGTGGTCGAGCTTTAAATGCAGAATTGTTCGCACTTAAAAACCAAGAAGAAAAAACCAAACCAGACTGAAATCGGTTGAGATTTAGCCAAGTTATGATCAAAAAACCGTTTAACGTTTTTGTCCCAAAAAAAAGGGACCCATTTTTTCAAAAAAATGTAAGGGGTTACATCGTTAAAATTGTCAAAAATTGGCCAAAAATTCGTGATCGAGCTTTAAATGCAGAATTGTTCGCACTTAAAAACCAAGAAGAAAAAACCAAACCAGACTGAAATCGGTTGAGTTTTAGCCAAGTTATGATCAAAAAACCGTTTAAGGTTTTTGTCCCAAAAAAAAGGGACCCATTTTTTTAAAAAAAATGTAAGGGGTTACATCGTTAAAATTGTCAAAAATTGGCCAAAAATTCGTGGTCGAGCTTTAAATGCAGAATTGTTCGCACTTAAAAACCAAGAAGAAAAAACCAAACCAGACTGAAATCGGTTCCGTTTTAGCCAAGTTATGATCAAAAAACCGTTGAAGGTTGTTGTCCCAAAAAAAAGGGACCCATTTTTTCAAAAAAATGTAAGGGGTTACATCGTTAAAATTGTCAAAAATTGGCAAAAAATTCGTGGTCGAGCTTTAAATGCAGAATTGTTCGCACTTAAAAACCAAGAAGAAAACAGCAGACCAGACTGAAATCGGTTGAGTTTTAGCCAAGTTATGATAAAAAAACCGTTGAAGGTTTTTGTCCCAAAAAAAAAAGGAATCCATTTTTTAAAAAAAATGTAAGGGGTTACATCGTTAAAATTGTCAAAAATTGGCCAAAAATTCGTGCTCGAGTTTTAAATGCAGCATTGTTCGCACTTAAAAACCAAGAAGAAAACAGCAAACCAGACTGAAATCGGTTGAGTTTTAGCCAAGTTATGATAAAAAAACCGTTGAAGATTTTTGTCCCAAAAAAAAATGGACCCGTTTTTTTCAAAAAAATGCAAGGGGTTACATCGTTAAAATTGTCAAAAATTGGCAAAAAATTCGTGGTCGAGTTTTAAATGCAGAATTGTTCGCACTTAAAAACCAAGAAGAAAAAACCAAACCAGACTGAAATCGGTTGAGTTTTAGCCAAGTTATGATCAAAAAACCGTTGAAGGTTGTTGTCCCAAAAAAAAGGGACCCATTTTTTCAAAAAAATATAAGGGGTTACATCGTTAAAATTTTCAAAAATTGGCCAAAATTTCGTGATCGAGTTTTAAATGCAGAATTGTTCGCACTTAAAAACCAAGAAGAAAAAACCAAACCAGATTGAAATCGGTTGAGTTTTAGCCAAGTTATGATAAAAAAACCGTTGAAGGTTTTTGTCCCAAAAAAAGGACCCATTTTTTCAAAAAAATGTAAGGGGTTACATCGTTAAAATTGTCAAAAATTGGCAAAAAATTCGTGGTTGAGCTTTAAATGCAGAATTGTTCGCACTTAAAAACCAAGAAGAAAAAACCAAACCAGACTGAAATCGGTTGAGATTTAGCCAAGTTATGATAAAAAAACCGTTGAAGATTTTTGTCCCAAAAAAAATGGACCCGTTTTTTTTTCAAAAAAATGTAAGGGGTTACATCGTTAAAATTGTCAAAAATTGGCAAAAATTCGTGGTCGAGCTTTAAATGCAGAATTGTTCGCACTTAAAAACCAAGAAGAAAAAACCAAACCAGACTGAAATCGGTTGAGTTTTAGCCAAGTTATGATCAAAAAACCGTTGAAGGTTGTTGTCCCAAAAAAAAGGGACCCATTTTTAAAAAAAAATGTAAGGGGTTACATCGTTAAAATTGTCAAAAATTGGCCAAAATTTCGTGGTCGAGCTTTAAATGCAGAATTGTTCGCACTTAAAAACCAAGAAGAAAAAACCAAACCAGACTGAAATCGGTTCCGTTTTAGCCAAGTTATGATCAAAAAACCGTTGAAGGTTGTTGTCCCAAAAAAAAGGGACCCATTTTTTCAAAAAAATGTAAGGGGTTACATCGTTAAAATTGTCAAAAATTGGCAAAAATTCGTGGTCGAGCTTTAAATGCAGAATTGTTCGCACTTAAAAACCAAGAAGAAAACAGCAGACCAGACTGAAATCGGTTGAGTTTTAGCCAAGTTATGATCAAAAAACCGTTGAAGGTTGTTGTCCCAAAAAAAAGGGACCAATTTTTTCAAAAAAATGTAAGGGGTTACATCGTTAAAATTGTCAAAAATTGGCCAAAAATTCGTGCTCGAGTTTTAAATGCAGCATTGTTCGCACTTAAAAACCAAGAAGAAAACAGCAAACCAGACTGAAATCGGTTGAGTTTTAGCCAAGTTATGATCAAAAAACCGTTGAAGGTTGTTGTCCCAAAAAAAAGGGACCCATTTTTAAAAAAAAATGTAAGGGGTTACATCGTTAAAATTGTCAAAAATTGGCCAAAATTTCGTGGTCGAGCTTTAAATGCAGAATTGTTCGCACTTAAAAACCAAGAAGAAAAAACCAAACCAGACTGAAATCGGTTGAGATTTAGCCAAGTTATGATCAAAAAAACCGTTTAACGTTTTTGTCCCAAAAAAAGGGGACCCATTTTTTAAAAAAATGTAAGGGGTTACATCGTTAAAATTGTCAAAAATTGGCCAAAAATTCGTGATCGAGCTTTAAATGCAGAATTGTTCGCACTTAAAAACCAAGAAGAAAAAACCAAACCAGACTGAAATCGGTTGAGTTTTAGCCAAGTTATGATCAAAAAACCGTTCAAGGTTTTTGTCCCAAAAAAAAGGGACCCATTTTTAAAAAAAAAATGTAAGGGGTTACATCGTTAAAATTGTCAAAAATTGGCAAAAAATTCGTGGTCGAGCTTTAAATGCAGAATTGTTCGCACTTAAAAACCAAGAAGAAAACAGCAGACCAGACTGAAATCGGTTGAGTTTTAGCCAAGTTATGATAAAAAAAACCGTGAAGGTTTTTGTCCCAAAAAAAAAAGGAATCCATTTTTTAAAAAAAATGTAAGGGGTTACATCGTTAAAATTGTCAAAAATTGGCCAAAAATTCGTGCTCGAGTTTTAAATGCAGCATTGTTCGCACTTAAAAACCAAGAAGAAAACAGCAAACCAGACTGAAATCGGTTGAGTTTTAGCCAAGTTATGATAAAAAAACCGTTGAAGATTTTTGTCCCAAAAAAAAATGGACCCGTTTTTTTCAAAAAAATGTAAGGGGTTACATCGTTAAAATTGTCAAAAATTGGCAAAAAATTCGTGGTCGAGTTTTAAATGCAGAATTGTTCGCACTTAAAAACCAAGAAGAAAACAGCAAACCAGACTGAAATCGGTTGAGTTTTAGCCAAGTTATGATAAAAAAACCGTTGAAGGTTTTTGTCCCAAAAAAAAAAGGAATCCATTTTTTAAAAAAAATGTAAGGGGTTACATCGTTAAAATTGTCAAAAATTGGCCAAAAATTCGTGCTCGAGTTTTAAATGCAGCATTGTTCGCACTTAAAAACCAAGAAGAAAACAGCAAACCAGACTGAAATCGGTTGAGTTTTAGCCAAGTTATGATAAAAAAACCGTTGAAGATTTTTGTCCCAAAAAAAAATGGACCCGTTTTTTTCAAAAAAATGCAAGGGGTTACATCGTTAAAATTGTCAAAAATTGGCAAAAAATTCGTGGTCGAGCTTTAAATGCAGAATTGTTCGCATTTAAAAACCAAGAAGAAAAAACCAAACCAGATTGAAATCGGTTGAGTTTTAGCCAAGTTATGATAAAAAAACCGTTGAAGGTTTTTGTCCCAAAAAAAAGGGACCCATTTTTTCAAAAAAATATAAGGGGTTACATCGTTAAAATTTTCAAAAATTGGCCAAAATTTCGTGATCGAGTTTTAAATGCAGAATTGTTCGCACTTAAAAACCAAGAAGAAAAAACCAAACCAGACTGAAATCGGTTGAGATTTAGCCAAGTTATGATAAAAAAACCGTTGAAGATTTTTGTCCCAAAAAAAACAGGGACCCATTTTTTCAAAAAAATGTAAGGGGTTACATCGTTAAAATTGTCAAAAATTGGCAAAAAATTCGTGGTCGAGCTTTAAATGCAGAATTGTTCGCACTTAAAAACCAAGAAGAAAAAACCAAACCAGACTGAAATCGGTTGAGTTTTAGCCAAGTTATGATCAAAAAACCGTTGAAGGTTGTTGTCCCAAAAAAAAGGGACCCATTTTTAAAAAAAAATGTAAGGGGTTACATCGTTAAAATTGTCAAAAATTGGCCAAAATTTCGTGGTCGAGCTTTAAATGCAGAATTGTTCGCACTTAAAAACCAAGAAGAAAAAACCAAACCAGACTGAAATCGGTTCCGTTTTAGCCAAGTTATGATCAAAAAACCGTTTAACGTTTTTGTCCCAAAAAAAAGGGACCCATTTTTTCAAAAAAATGTAAGGGGTTACATCGTTAAAATTGTCAAAAATTGGCCAAAAATTCGTGATCGAGCTTTAAATGCAGAATTGTTCGCACTTAAAAACCAAGAAGAAAAAACCAAACCAGACTGAAATCGGTTGAGTTTTAGCCAAGTTATGATCAAAAAACCGTTCAAGGTTTTTGTCCCAAAAAAAAGGGACCCATTTTTAAAAAAAAAATGTAAGGGGTTACATCGTTAAAATTGTCAAAAATTGGCCAAAAATTCGTGGTCGAGCTTTAAATGCAGAATTGTTCGCACTTAAAAACCAAGAAGAAAAAACCAAACCAGACTGAAATCGGTTGAGTTTTAGCCAAGTTATGATCAAAAAACCGTTCAAGGTTTTTGTCCCAAAAAAAAGGGACCCATTTTAAAAAAAAAATGTAAGGGGTTACATCGTTAAAATTGTCAAAAATTGGCCAAAAATTCGTGGTCGAGCTTTAAATGCAGAATTGTTCGCACTTAAAAACCAAGAAGAAAAAACCAAACCAGACTGAAATCGGTTGAGATTTAGCCAAGTTATGATAAAAAAACCGTTGAAGGTTTTTGTCCCAAAAAAAAAAAGGAATCCATTTTTAAAAAAAAATGTAAGGGGTTACATCGTTAAAATTGTCAAAAATTGGCCAAAAATTCGTGATCGAGCTTTAAATGCAGAATTGTTCGCACTTAAAAACCAAGAAGAAAAAACCAAACCAGACTGAAATCGGTTGAGTTTTAGCCAAGTTATGATCAAAAAACCGTTCAAGGTTTTTGTCCCAAAAAAAAGGGACCCATTTTTAAAAAAAAAATGTAAGGGGTTACATCGTTAAAATTGTCAAAAATTGGCCAAAAATTCGTGGTCGAGCTTTAAATGCAGAATTGTTCGCACTTAAAAACCAAGAAGAAAAAACCAAACCAGACTGAAATCGGTTGAGTTTTAGCCAAGTTATGATCAAAAAACCGTTCAAGGTTTTTGTCCCAAAAAAAAGGGACCCATTTTAAAAAAAAAAATGTAAGGGGTTACATCGTTAAAATTGTCAAAAATTGGCCAAAAATTCGTGGTCGAGCTTTAAATGCAGAATTGTTCGCACTTAAAAACCAAGAAGAAAAAACCAAACCAGACTGAAATCGGTTGAGATTTAGCCAAGTTATGATAAAAAAACCGTTGAAGGTTTTTGTCCCAAAAAAAAAAAGGAATCCATTTTTAAAAAAAAATGTAAGGGGTTACATCGTTAAAATTGTCAAAAATTGGCCAAAAATTCGTGCTCGAGTTTTAAATGCAGCATTGTTCGCACTTAAAAACCAAGAAGAAAACAGCAAACCAGACTGAAATCGGTTGAGTTTTAGCCAAGTTATGATAAAAAAACCGTTGAAGATTTTTGTCCCAAAAAAAAATGGACCCGTTTTTTTCAAAAAAATGTAAGGGGTTACATGGTTAAAATTGTCAAAAATTGGCAAAAAATTCGTGGTCGAGTTTTAAATGCAGAATTGTTCGCACTTAAAAACCAAGAAGAAAACAGCAAACCAGACTGAAATCGGTTGAGTTTTAGCCAAGTTATGATAAAAAAAACCGTTGAAGATTTTTGTCCCAAAAAAAAATTGACCCGTTTTTTTCAAAAAAATGTAAGGGGTTACATCGTTAAAATTTTCAAAAATTGGCCAAAATTTCGTGATCGAGTTTTAAATGCAGAATTGTTCGCACTTAAAAACCAAGAAGAAAAAACCAAACCAGATTGAAATCGGTTGAGTTTTAGCCAAGTTATGATAAAAAAACCGTTGAAGGTTTTTGTCCCAAAAAAAAGGGACCCATTTTTTCAAAAAAATGTAAGGGGTTACATCGTTAAAATTGTCAAAAATTGGCAAAAAATTCGTGGTTGAGCTTTAAATGCAGAATTGTTCGCACTTAAAAACCAAGAAGAAAAAACCAAACCAGACTGAAATCGGTTGAGATTTAGCCAAGTTATGATAAAAAAACCGTTGAAGATTTTTGTCCCAAAAAAAATGGACCCGTTTTTTTTCAAAAAAATGTAAGGGGTTACATCGTTAAAATTGTCAAAAATTGGCAAAAAATTCGTGGTCGAGCTTTAAATGCAGAATTGTTCGCACTTAAAAACCAAGAAGAAAAAACCAAACCAGACTGAAATCGGTTGAGTTTTAGCCAAGTTATGATCAAAAAACCGTTGAAGGTTGTTGTCCCAAAAAAAAGGGACCCATTTTTAAAAAAAAATGTAAGGGGTTACATCGTTAAAATTGTCAAAAATTGGCCAAAATTTCGTGGTCGAGCTTTAAATGCAGAATTGTTCGCACTTAAAAACCAAGAAGAAAAAACCAAACCAGACTGAAATCGGTTCCGTTTTAGCCAAGTTATGATCAAAAAACCGTTGAAGGTTGTTGTCCCAAAAAAAAGGGACCCATTTTTTCAAAAAAATGTAAGGGGTTACATCGTTAAAATTGTCAAAAATTGGCAAAAAATTCGTGGTCGAGCTTTAAATGCAGAATTGTTCGCACTTAAAAACCAAGAAGAAAACAGCAGACCAGACTGAAATCGGTTGAGTTTTAGCCAAGTTATGATCAAAAAACCGTTGAAGGTTGTTGTCCCAAAAAAAGGGACCCATTTTTTCAAAAAAATGTAAGGGGTTACATCGTTAAAATTGTCAAAAATTGGCCAAAATTTCGTGGTCGAGCTTTAAATGCAGAATTGTTCGCACTTAAAAACCAAGAAGAAAAAACCAAACCAGACTGAAATCGGTTGAGATTTAGCCAAGTTATGATCAAAAAACCGTTTAACGTTTTTGTCCCAAAAAAAAGGGACCCATTTTTTCAAAAAAATGTAAGGGGTTACATCGTTAAAATTGTCAAAAATTGGCCAAAAATTCGTAATCGAGCTTTAAATGCAGAATCGCACTTAAAAACCAAGAAGAAAAAACCAAACCAGACTGAAATCGGTTGAGTTTTAGCCAAGTTATGATCAAAAAACCGTTCAAGGTTTTTGTCCCAAAAAAAAGGGACCCATTTTTAAAAAAAAAATGTAAGGGGTTACATCGTTAAAATTGTCAAAAATTGGCCAAAAATTCGTGGTCGAGCTTTAAATGCAGAATTGTTCGCACTTAAAAACCAAGAAGAAAAAACCAAACCAGACTGAAATCGGTTGAGTTTTAGCCAAGTTATGATCAAAAAACCGTTCAAGGTTTTTGTCCCAAAAAAAAGGGACCCATTTTTAAAAAAAAAATGTAAGGGGTTACATCGTTAAAATTGTCAAAAATTGGCAAAAAATTCGTGGTTGAGCTTTAAATGCAGAATTGTTCGCACTTAAAAACCAAGAAGAAAAAACCAAACCAGACTGAAATCGGTTGAGATTTAGCCAAGTTATGATAAAAAAACCGTTGAAGGTTTTTGTCCCAAAAAAAAAAGGAATCCATTTTTTAAAAAAAATGTAAGGGGTTACATCGTTAAAATTGTCAAAAATTGGCAAAAAATTCGTGGTCGAGTTTTAAATGCAGAATTGTTCGCACTTAAAAACCAAGAAGAAAACAGCAAACCAGACTGAAATCGGTTGAGTTTTAGCCAAGTTATGATAAAAAAACCGTTGAAGATTTTTGTCCCAAAAAAAAATGGACCCGTTTTTTTCAAAAAAATGTAAGGGGTTACATCGTTAAAATTGTCAAAAATTGGCAAAAAATTCGTGGTCGAGTTTTAAATGCAGAATTGTTCGCACTTAAAAACCAAGAAGAAAACAGCAAACCAGACTGAAATCGGTTGAGTTTTAGCCAAGTTATGATAAAAAAAACCGTTGAAGATTTTTGTCCCAAAAAAAAATGGACCCGTTTTTTTCAAAAAAATGTAAGGGGTTACATCGTTAAAATTGTCAAAAATTGGCAAAAAATTCGTGGTCGAGTTTTAAATGCAGAATTGTTCGCACTTAAAAACCAAGAAGAAAACAGCAAACCAGACTGAAATCGGTTGAGATTTAGCCAAGTTATGATCAAAAAACCGTTTAACGTTTTTGTCCCAAAAAAAAGGGACCCATTTTTTCAAAAAAATGTAAGGGGTTACATCGTTAAAATTGTCAAAAATTGGCCAAAAATTCGTAATCGAGCTTTAAATGCAGAATTGTTCGCACTTAAAAACCAAGAAGAAAAAACCAAACCAGACTGAAATCGGTTGAGTTTTAGCCAAGTTATGATCAAAAAACCGTTCAAGGTTTTTGTCCCAAAAAAAAGGGACCCATTTTTAAAAAAAAAATGTAAGGGGTTACATCGTTAAAATTGTCAAAAATTGGCCAAAAATTCGTGGTCGAGCTTTAAATGCAGAATTGTTCGCACTTAAAAACCAAGAAGAAAAAACCAAACCAGACTGAAATCGGTTGAGTTTTAGCCAAGTTATGATCAAAAAACCGTTCAAGGTTTTTGTCCCAAAAAAAAGGGACCCATTTTTAAAAAAAAAATGTAAGGGGTTACATCGTTAAAATTGTCAAAAATTGGCAAAAAATTCGTGGTTGAGCTTTAAATGCAGAATTGTTCGCACTTAAAAACCAAGAAGAAAAAACCAAACCAGACTGAAATCGGTTGAGATTTAGCCAAGTTATGATAAAAAAACCGTTGAAGGTTTTTGTCCCAAAAAAAAGGAATCCATTTTTTAAAAAAAATGTAAGGGGTTACATCGTTAAAATTGTCAAAAATTGGCAAAAAATTCGTGGTCGAGTTTTAAATGCAGAATTGTTCGCACTTAAAAACCAAGAAGAAAACAGCAAACCAGACTGAAATCGGTTGAGTTTTAGCCAAGTTATGATAAAAAAACCGTTGAAGATTTTTGTCCCAAAAAAAAATGGACCCGTTTTTTTCAAAAAAATGTAAGGGGTTACATCGTTAAAATTGTCAAAAATTGGCAAAAAATTCGTGGTCGAGTTTTAAATGCAGAATTGTTCGCACTTAAAAACCAAGAAGAAAACAGCAAACCAGACTGAAATCGGTTGAGTTTTAGCCAAGTTATGATAAAAAAAACCGTTGAAGATTTTTGTCCCAAAAAAAAATTGACCCGTTTTTTTCAAAAAAATGTAAGGGGTTACATCGTTAAAATTGTCAAAAATTGGCAAAAAATTCGTGGTCGAGCTTTAAATGCAGAATTGTTCGCACTTAAAAACCAAGAAGAAAAAACCAAACCAGACTGAAATCGGTTGAGTTTTAGCCAAGTTATGATCAAAAAACCGTTGAAGGTTGTTGTCCCAAAAAAAAGGGACCCATTTTTTCAAAAAAATATAAGGGGTTACATCGTTAAAATTTTGAAAAATTGGCCAAAATTTCGTGATCGAGTTTTAAATGCAGAATTGTTCGCACTTAAAAACCAAGAAGAAAAAACCAAACCAGATTGAAATCGGTTGAGTTTTAGCCAAGTTATGATAAAAAAACCGTTGAAGGTTTTTGTCCCAAAAAAAAGGGACCCATTTTTTCAAAAAAATGTAAGGGGTTACATCGTTAAAATTGTCAAAAATTGGCAAAAAATTCGTGGTTGAGCTTTAAATGCAGAATTGTTCGCACTTAAAAACCAAGAAGAAAAAACCAAACCAGACTGAAATCGGTTGAGTTTTAGCCAAGTTATGATCAAAAAACCGTTGAAGGTTTTTGTCCCAAAAAAAAGGGACCCATTTTTTCAAAAAAATGTAAGGGGTTACATCGTTAAAATTGTCAAAAATTGGCAAAAATTCGTGGTCGAGCTTTAAATGCAGAATTGTTCGCACTTAAAAACCAAGAAGAAAACAGCAAACCAGACTGAAATCGGTTGAGTTTTAGCCAAGTTATGATAAAAAAACCGTTGAAGATTTTTGTCCCAAAAAAAAATGGACCCGTTTTTTTCAAAAAAATGTAAGGGGTTACATCGTTAAAATTGTCAAAAATTGGCAAAAAATTCGTGGTCGAGTTTTAAATGCAGAATTGTTCGCACTTAAAAACCAAGAAGAAAACAGCAAACCAGACTGAAATCGGTTGAGTTTTAGCCAAGTTATGATAAAAAAAACCGTTGAAGATTTTTGTCCCAAAAAAAAATTGACCCGTTTTTTTCAAAAAAATGTAAGGGGTTACATCGTTAAAATTGTCAAAAATTGGCAAAAAATTCGTGGTCGAGCTTTAAATGCAGAATTGTTCGCACTTAAAAACCAAGAAGAAAAAACCAAACCAGACTGAAATCGGTTGAGTTTTAGCCAAGTTATGATCAAAAAACCGTTGAAGGTTGTTGTCCCAAAAAAAGGGACCCATTTTTTCAAAAAATATAAGGGGTTACATCGTTAAAATTTTCAAAAATTGGCCAAAATTTCGTGATCGAGTTTTAAATGCAGAATTGTTCGCACTTAAAAACCAAGAAGAAAAAACCAAACCAGATTGAAATCGGTTGAGTTTTAGCCAAGTTATGATAAAAAAACCGTTGAAGGTTTTTGTCCCAAAAAAAAGGGACCCATTTTTTCAAAAAAATGTAAGGGGTTACATCGTTAAAATTGTCAAAAATTGGCAAAAAATTCGTGGTTGAGCTTTAAATGCAGAATTGTTCGCACTTAAAAACCAAGAAGAAAAAACCAAACCAGACTGAAATCGGTTGAGTTTTAGCCAAGTTATGATCAAAAAACCGTTGAAGGTTTTTGTCCCAAAAAAAAGGGACCCATTTTTTCAAAAAAATGTAAGGGGTTACATCGTTAAAATTGTCAAAAATTGGCAAAAAATTCGTGGTCGAGCTTTAAATGCAGAATTGTTCGCACTTAAAAACCAAGAAGAAAACAGCAGACCAGACTGAAATCGGTTGAGTTTTAGCCAAGTTATGATCAAAAAACCGTTGAAGGTTGTTGTCCCAAAAAAAGGACCCATTTTTTCAAAAAAAATGTAAGGGGTTACATCGTTAAAATTGTCAAAAATTGGCAAAAAATTCGTGGTCGAGCTTTAAATGCAGAATTGTTCGCACTTAAAAACCAAGAAGAAAACAGCAGACCAGACTGAAATCGGTTGAGTTTTAGCCAAGTTATGATCAAAAAACCGTTGAAGGTTGTTGTCCCAAAAAAAAGGGACCCATTTTTTCAAAAAAATGTAAGGGGTTACATCGTTAAAATTGTCAAAAATTGGCAAAAAATTCGTGGTTGAGCTTTAAATGCAGAATTGTTCGCACTTAAAAACCAAGAAGAAAAAACCAAACCAGACTGAAATCGGTTGAGATTTAGACAAGTTATGATCAAAAAACCGTTGAAGGTTGTTGTCCCAAAAAAAAGGGACCCATTTTTTCAAAAAAATGTAAGGGGTTACATCGTTAAAATTGTCAAAAATTGGCCAAAAATTCGTGATCGAGTTTTAAATGCAGAATTGTTCGCACTTAAAAACCAAGAAGAAAAAA
This sequence comes from Drosophila jambulina, assembly GCA_018152175.1. NCBI lineage: Eukaryota > Metazoa > Arthropoda > Insecta > Diptera > Drosophilidae > Drosophila > Drosophila jambulina. Next base: position 789,646 of record JAECXH010000099.1, on the reverse strand, counting down.
CCAAACCAGACTGAAATCGGTTGAGTTTTAGCCAAGTTATGATCAAAAAACCGTTCAAGGTTTTTGTCCCAAAAAAAGGGACCCATTTTTTAAAAAAAAATGTAAGGGGGGGGTTAAAATTGTCAAAAATTGGCCAAAAATTCGTGGTCGAGCTTTAAATGCAGAATTGTTCGCACTTAAAAACCAAGAAGAAAAAACCAAACCAGACTGAAATCGGTTGAGATTTAGCCAAGTTATGATCAAAAAACCGTTGAAGGTTTTTGTCCCAAAAAAAGGACCCATTTTTTCAAAAAAATGTAAGGGGTTACATCGTTAAAATTGTCAAAAATTGGCCAAAAATTCGTGCTCGAGTTTTAAATGCAGCATTGTTCGCACTTAAAAACCAAGAAGAAAACAGCAAACCAGACTGAAATCGGTTGAGTTTTAGCCAAGTTATGATAAAAAAACCGTTGAAGATTTTTGTCCCAAAAAAAAATGGACCCGTTTTTTTCAAAAAAATGTAAGGGGTTACATCGTTAAAATTGTCAAAAATTGGCAAAAAATTCGTGGTCGAGTTTTAAATGCAGAATTGTTCGCACTTAAAAACCAAGAAGAAAACAGCAAACCAGACTGAAATCGGTTGAGTTTTAGCCAAGTTATGATAAAAAAACCGTTGAAGATTTTTGTCCCAAAAAAAAATAGACCCGTTTTTTTCAAAAAAATGTAAGGGGTTACATCGTTAAAATTGTCAAAAATTGGCAAAAAATTCGTGGTCGAGTTTTAAATGCAGAATTGTTCGCACTTAAAAACCAAGAAGAAAACAGCAAACCAGACTGAAATCGGTTGAGTTTTAGCCAAGTTATGATAAAAAAAACCGTTGAAGATTTTTGTCCCAAAAAAAAATTGACCCGTTTTTTTCAAAAAAATGTAAGGGGTTACATCGTTAAAATTGTCAAAAATTGGCAAAAAATTCGTGGTTGAGCTTTAAATGCAGAATTGTTCGCACTTAAAAACCAAGAAGAAAAAACCAAACCAGACTGAAATCGGTTGAGTTTTAGCCAAGTTATGATCAAAAAACCGTTCAAGGTTTTTGTCCCAAAAAAAGGGACCCATTTTTAAAAAAAAAATGTAAGGGGTTACATCGTTAAAATTGTCAAAAATTGGCCAAAAATTCGTGGTCGAGCTTTAAATGCAGAATTGTTCGCACTTAAAAACCAAGAAGAAAACAGCAAACCAGACTGAAATCGGTTCCGTTTTAGCCAAGTTATGATCAAAAAACCGTTGAAGGTTGTTGTCCCAAAAAAAAGGGACCCATTTTTTCAAAAAAATGTAAGGGGTTACATCGTTAAAATTGTCAAAAATTGGCAAAAAATTCGTGGTCGAGCTTTAAATGCAGAATTGTTCGCACTTAAAAACCAAGAAGAAAAAACCAAACCAGATTGAAATCGGTTGAGTTTTAGCCAAGTTATGATAAAAAAACCGTTGAAGGTTTTTGTCCCAAAAAAAAGGGACCCATTTTTTCAAAAAAATGTAAGGGGTTACATCGTTAAAATTGTCAAAAATTGGCAAAAAATTCGTGGTTGAGCTTTAAATGCAGAATTGTTCGCACTTAAAAACCAAGAAGAAAAAACCAAACCAGACTGAAATCGGTTGAGTTTTAGCCAAGTTATGATCAAAAAACCGTTGAAGGTTTTTGTCCCAAAAAAAAGGGACCCATTTTTTCAAAAAAATGTAAGGGGTTACATCGTTAAAATTGTCAAAAATTGGCAAAAAATTCGTGGTCGAGCTTTAAATGCAGAATTGTTCGCACTTAAAAACCAAGAAGAAAACAGCAGACCAGACTGAAATCGGTTGAGTTTTAGCCAAGTTATGATCAAAAAACCGTTGAAGGTTGTTGTCCCAAAAAAAAAGGGACCCATTTTTTCAAAAAAATGTAAGGGGTTACATCGTTAAAATTGTCAAAAATTGGCAAAAAATTCGTGGTCGAGCTTTAAATGCAGAATTGTTCGCACTTAAAAACCAAGAAGAAAACAGCAGACCAGACTGAAATCGGTTGAGTTTTAGCCAAGTTATGATCAAAAAACCGTTGAAGGTTGTTGTCCCAAAAAAAGGGACCCATTTTTTCAAAAAAATGTAAGGGGTTACATCGTTAAAATTGTCAAAAATTGGCAAAAAATTCGTGGTTGAGCTTTAAATGCAGAATTGTTCGCACTTAAAAACCAAGAAGAAAAAACCAAACCAGACTGAAATCGGTTGAGATTTAGACAAGTTATGATCAAAAAACCGTTGAAGGTTGTTGTCCCAAAAAAAGGACCCATTTTTTCAAAAAAATGTAAGGGGTTACATCGTTAAAATTGTCAAAAATTGGCCAAAAATTCGTGATCGAGTTTTAAATGCAGAATTGTTCGCACTTAAAAACCAAGAAGAAAAAAACCAAACCAGACTGAAATCGGTTGAGTTTTAGCCAAGTTATGATCAAAAAACCGTTCAAGGTTTTTGTCCCAAAAAAAGGGACCCATTTTTTAAAAAAAAATGTAAGGGGTTACATCGTTAAAATTGTCAAAAATTGGCCAAAAATTCGTGGTCGAGCTTTAAATGCAGAATTGTTCGCACTTAAAACCCAAGAAGAAAAAACCAAACCAGACTGAAATCGGTTCCGTTTTAGCCAAGTTATGATCAAAAAACCGTTGAAGGTTGTTGTCCCAAAAAAAGGACCCATTTTTTCAAAAAAATGTAAGGGGTTACATCGTTAAAATTGTCAAAAATTGGCAAAAAATTCGTGGTCGAGCTTTAAATGCAGAATTGTTCGCACTTAAAAACCAAGAAGAAAAAACCAAACCAGACTGAAATCGGTTGAGATTTAGCCAAGTTATGATCAAAAAACCGTTGAAGGTTTTTGTCCCAAAAAAAAGGGACCCATTTTTTCAAAAAAATGTAAGGGGTTACATCGTTAAAATTGTCAAAAATTGGCAAAAAATTCGTGGTCGAGTTTTAAATGCAGAATTGTTCGCACTTAAAAACCAAGAAGAAAACAGCAAACCAGACTGAAATCGGTTGAGTTTTAGCCAAGTTATGATAAAAAAACCGTTGAAGATTTTTGTCCCAAAAAAAAATGGACCCGTTTTTTTCAAAAAAATGTAAGGGGTTACATCGTTAAAATTGTCAAAAATTGGCAAAAAATTCGTGGTCGAGTTTTAAATGCAGAATTGTTCGCACTTAAAAACCAAGAAGAAAACAGCAAACCAGACTGAAATCGGTTGAGTTTTAGCCAAGTTATGATAAAAAAACCGTTAAAGATTTTTGTCCCAAAAAAAATTGACCCGTTTTTTTCAAAAAAATGTAAGGGGTTACATCGTTAAAATTGTCAAAAATTGGCAAAAAATTCGTGGTCGAGCTTTAAATGCAGAATTGTTCGCACTTAAAAACCAAGAAGAAAAAACCAAACCAGACTGAAATCGGTTGAGATTTAGACAAGTTATGATCAAAAAACCGTTGAAGGTTGTTGTCCCAAAAAAAGGGACCCATTTTTTCAAAAAAATATAAGGGGTTACATCGTTAAAATTGTCAAAAATTGGCCAAAAAAATCGTGGTCAAGCTTTAAATGCAGAATTGTTCGCACTTAAAAACCAAGAAGAAAAAACCAAACCAGACTGAAATCGGTTGAGTTTTAGCCAAGTTATGATCAAAAAACCGTTGAAGGTTTTTGTCCCAAAAAAAGGGACCCATTTTTAAAAAAAAATGTAAGGGGTTACATCGTTAAAATTGTCAAAAATTGGCAAAAAATTCGTGGTCGAGCTTTAAATGCAGAATTGTTCGCACTTGAAAACCAAGAAGAAAAAACCAAACCAGACTGAAATCGGTTGAGTTTTAGCCAAGTTATGATCAAAAAACCGTTGAAGGTTGTTGTCCCAAAAAAAAGGGACCCATTTTTTCAAAAAAATGTAAGGGGTTACATCGTTAAAATTGTCAAAAATTGGCAAAAAATTCGTGGTTGAGCTTTAAATGCAGAATTGTTCGCACTTAAAAACCAAGAAGAAAAAACCAAACCAGACTGAAATCGGTTGAGATTTAGACAAGTTATGATCAAAAAACCGTTGAAGGTTGTTGTCCCAAAAAAAAGGGACCCATTTTTTCAAAAAAATGTAAGGGGTTACATCGTTAAAATTGTCAAAAATTGGCCAAAAATTCGTGGTCGAGCTTTAAATGCAGAATTGTTCGCACTTAAAAACCAAGAAGAAAAAACCAAACCAGACTGAAATCGGTTGAGATTTAGCCAAGTTATGATCAAAAAACCGTTCAAGGTTTTTGTCCCAAAAAAAAGGGACACATTTTTTCAAAAAAATGTAAGGGGTTACATCGTTAAAATTGTCAAAAATTGGCAAAAAATTCGTGGTCGAGCTTTAAATGCAGAATTGTTCGCACTTAAAAACCAAGAAGAAAAAACCAAACCAGACTGAAATCGGTTGAGATTTAGACAAGTTATGATCAAAAAACCGTTGAAGGTTGTTGTCCCAAAAAAAGGGACCCATTTTTTCAAAAAAATGTAAGGGGTTACATCGTTAAAATTGTCAAAAATTGGCCAAAAATTCGTGGTCGAGCTTTAAATGCAGAATTGTTCGCACTTAAAAACCAAGAAGAAAAAACCAAACCAGACTGAAATCGGTTGAGATTTAGCCAAGTTATGATCAAAAAACCGTTCAAGGTTTTTGTCCCAAAAAAAAGGGACACATTTTTTCAAAAAAATGTAAGGGGTTACATCGTTAAAATTGTCAAAAATTGGCAAAAAATTCGTGGTCGAGCTTTAAATGCAGAATTGTTCGCACTTAAAAACCAAGAAGAAAAAACCAAACCAGACTGAAATCGGTTGAGATTTAGACAAGTTATGATCAAAAAACCGTTGAAGGTTGTTGTCCCAAAAAAAGGGACCCATTTTTTCAAAAAAATATAAGGGGTTACATCGTTAAAATTGTCAAAAATTGGCCAAAAAAATCGTGGTCGAGCTTTAAATGCAGAATTGTTCGCACTTAAAAACCAAGAAGAAAAAACCAAACCAGACTGAAATCGGTTGAGTTTTAGCCAAGTTATGATCAAAAAACCGTTGAAGGTTTTTGTCCCAAAAAAAGGGACCCATTTTTTAAAAAAAATGTAAGGGGTTACATCGTTAAAATTGTCAAAAATTGGCAAAAAATTCGTGGTCGAGCTTTAAATGCAGAATTGTTCGCACTTGAAAACCAAGAAGAAAAAACCAAACCAGACTGAAATCGGTTGAATTTTAGCCAAGTTATGATCAAAAAACCGTTGAAGGTTGTTGTCCCAAAAAAAAGGGACCCATTTTTTCAAAAAAATGTAAGGGGTTACATCGTTAAAATTGTCAAAAATTGGCAAAAAATTCGTGGTTGAGCTTTAAATGCAGAATTGTTCGCACTTAAAAACCAAGAAGAAAAAACCAAACCAGACTGAAATCGGTTGAGATTTAGACAAGTTATGATCAAAAAACCGTTGAAGGTTGTTGTCCCAAAAAAAAAGGACCCATTTTTTCAAAAAAATGTAAGGGGTTACATCGTTAAAATTGTCAAAAATTGGCCAAAAATTCGTGATCGAGTTTTAAATGCAGAATTGTTCGCACTTAAAAACCAAGAAGAAAAAACCAAACCAGACTGAAATCGGTTGAGTTTTAGCCAAGTTATGATAAAAAAACCGTTGAAGATTTTTGTCCCAAAAAAAAATGGACCCGTTTTTTTTCAAAAAAATGTAAGGGGTTACATCGTTAAAATTGTCAAAAATTGGCAAAAAATTCGTGGTCGAGCTTTAAATGCAGAATTGTTCGCATTTAAAAACCAAGAAGAAAAAACCAAACCAGACTGAAATCGGTTGAGATTTAGACAAGTTATGATCAAAAAACCGTTGAAGGTTGTTGTCCCAAAAAAAGGGACCCATTTTTTCAAAAAAATATAAGGGGTTACATCGTTAAAATTGTCAAAAATTGGCAAAAAAAAATCGTGGTCGAGCTTTAAATGCAGAATTGTTCGCACTTAAAAACCAAGAAGAAAAAACCAAACCAGACTGAAATCGGTTGAGTTTTAGCCAAGTTATGATCAAAAAACCGTTGAAGGTTTTTGTCCCAAAAAAGGGACCCATTTTTTAAAAAAAATGTAAGGGGTTACATCGTTAAAATTGTCAAAAATTGGCAAAAAATTCGTGGTCGAGCTTTAAATGCAGAATTGTTCGCACTTGAAAACCAAGAAGAAAAAACCAAACCAGACTGAAATCGGTTGAGTTTTAGCCAAGTTATGATCAAAAAACCGTTGAAGGTTGTTGTCCCAAAAAAAGGGACCCATTTTTTCAAAAAAATATAAGGGGTTACATCGTTAAAATTGTCAAAAATTGGCAAAAAAAATCGTGGTCGAGCTTTAAATGCAGAATTGTTCGCACTTAAAAACCAAGAAGAAAAAACCAAACCAGACTGAAATCGGTTGAGTTTTAGCCAAGTTATGATCAAAAAACCGTTGAAGGTTTTTGTCCCAAAAAAGGGACCCATTTTTTAAAAAAAATGTAAGGGGTTACATCGTTAAAATTGTCAAAAATTGGCAAAAAATTCGTGGTCGAGCTTTAAATGCAAAATTGTTCGCACTTGAAAACCAAGAAGAAAAAACCAAACCAGACTGAAATCGGTTGAGTTTTAGCCAAGTTATGATAAAAAAACCGTTGAAGATTTTTGTCCCAAAAAAAAATGGACCCGTTTTTTTTCAAAAAAATGTAAGGGGTTACATCGTTAAAATTGTCAAAAATTGGCAAAAAATTCGTGGTCGAGCTTTAAATGCAGAATTGTTCGCATTTAAAAACCAAGAAGAAAAACCAAACCAGACTGAAATCGGTTGAGATTTAGACAAGTTATGATCAAAAAACCGTTGAAGGTTGTTGTCCCAAAAAAAGGGACCCATTTTTTCAAAAAAATATAAGGGGTTACATCGTTAAAATTGTCAAAAATTGGCAAAAAAAAATCGTGGTCGAGCTTTAAATGCAGAATTGTTCGCACTTAAAAACCAAGAAGAAAAAACCAAACCAGACTGAAATCGGTTGAGTTTTAGCCAAGTTATGATCAAAAAACCGTTGAAGGTTTTTGTCCCAAAAAGGGACCCATTTTTTAAAAAAATGTAAGGGGTTACATCGTTAAAATTGTCAAAAATTGGCAAAAAATTCGTGGTCGAGCTTTAAATGCAGAATTGTTCGCACTTGAAAACCAAGAAGAAAAAACCAAACCAGACTGAAATCGGTTGAGTTTTAGCCAAGTTATGATCAAAAAACCGTTGAAGGTTGTTGTCCCAAAAAAAGGGACCCATTTTTTCAAAAAAATATAAGGGGTTACATCGTTAAAATTGTCAAAAATTGGCAAAAAAAATCGTGGTCGAGCTTTAAATGCAGAATTGTTCGCACTTAAAAACCAAGAAGAAAAAACCAAACCAGACTGAAATCGGTTGAGTTTTAGCCAAGTTATGATCAAAAAACCGTTGAAGGTTTTTGTCCCAAAAAAAGGGACCCATTTTTTAAAAAAAATGTAAGGGGTTACATCGTTAAAATTGTCAAAAATTGGCAAAAAATTCGTGGTCGAGCTTTAAATGCAAAATTGTTCGCACTTGAAAACCAAGAAGAAAAAACCAAACCAGACTGAAATCGGTTGAGTTTTAGCCAAGTTATGATCAAAAAACCGTTGAAGGTTTTTGTCCCAAAAAAAGGGACCCATTTTTTAAAAAAAATATATATAACGATGTAACCATCGTTAAAATTGTCAAAAATTGGCCAAAAATTCGTGATCGAGTTTTAAATGCAGAATTGTTCGCACTTAAAAACCAAGAAGAAAAAACCAAACCAAACTGAAATCGGTTGAGATTTAGCCAAGTTATGATAAAAAACCGTTGAAGATTTTTGTCCCAAAAAAAATGGACCCGTTTTTTTTTCAAAAAAATGTAAGGGGTTACATCGTTAAAATTGTCAAAAATTGGCAAAAAATTCGTGGTCGAGCTTTAAATGCAGAATTGTTCGCACTTAAAACCCAAGAAGAAAAAACCAAACCAGACTGAAATCGGTTGAGATTTAGCCAAGTTATGATCAAAAAACCGTTGAAGATTTTTGTCCCAAAAAAAATGGACCCATTTTTTCAAAAAAATGTAAAAATTGTCAAAAATCGGCAAAAAATTCGTGGTCGAGCTTTAAATGCAGAATTATTCGCACTTGAAAACCAAGAAGAAAAAACCAAACCAGACTGAAATCGGTTGAGTTTTAGCCAAGTTATGATCAAAAAACCGTTGAAGGTTGTTGTCCCAAAAAAAAGGGACCCATTTTTTCAAAAAAAATGTAAGGGGTTACATCGTTAAAATTGTCAAAAATTGGGCAAAAATTCGAGATCGAGTTTTAAATGCAGAATTGTTCGCACTTAAAAACCAAGAAGAAAACAGCAAACCAGACTGAAATCGGTTGAGTTTTAGCCAAGTTATGATCAAAAAACCGTTGAAGATTTTTGTCCCAAAAAAAATGGACCCATTTTTTCAAAAAAATGTAAAAATTGTCAAAAATCGGCAAAAAATTCGTGGTCGAGCTTTAAATGCAGAATTGTTCGCACTTGAAAACCAAGAAGAAAAAACCAAACCAGACTGAAATCGGTTGAGTTTAAGCCAAGTTATGATCAAAAAACCGTTGAAGGTTGTTGTCCCAAAAAAAAGGGACCCATTTTTTCAAAAAAAATGTAAGGGGTTACATCGTTAAAATTGTCAAAAATTGGCAAAAAATTCGTGGTCGAGCTTTAAATGCAGAATTGTTCGCACTTAAAACCCAAGAAGAAAAAACCAAACCAGACTGAAATCGGTTGAGATTTAGCCAAGTTATGATCAAAAAACCGTTGAAGATTTTTGTCCCAAAAAAAATGGACCCATTTTTTTCAAAAAAATGTAAGGGGTTACATCGTTAAAATTGTCAAAAATTGGGCAAAAATTCGAGATCGAGTTTTAAATGCAGAATTGTTCGCACTTAAAAACCAAGAAGAAAACAGCAAACCAGACTGAAATCGGTTGAGTTTTAGCCAAGTTATGATCAAAAAACCGTTGAAGATTTTTGTCCCAAAAAAAATGAACCCATTTTTTCAAAAAAATGTAAAAATTGTCAAAAATCGGCAAAAAATTCGTGGTCGAGCTTTAAATGCAGAATTGTTCGCACTTAAAAACCAAGAAGAAAAAACCAAACCAGACTGAAATCGGTTGAGATTTAGACAAGTTATGATCAAAAAACCGTTGAAGGTTGTTGTCCCAAAAAAAAGGGACCCATTTTTTCAAAAAAATGTAAGGGGTTACATCGTTAAAATTGTCAAAAATTGGCCAAAAATTCGTGATCGAGTTTTAAATGCAGAATTGTTCGCACTTAAAAACCAAGAAGAAAAAACCAAACCAGACTGAAATCGGTTGAGTTTTAGCCAAGTTATGATCAAAAAACCGTTGAAGGTTTTTGTCCCAAAAAAAGGGACCCATTTTTTCAAAAAAATATAAGGGGTTACATCGTTAAAATTGTCAAAAATTGGCCAAAAATTCGTGATCGAGTTTTAAATGCAGAATTGTTCGCACTTAAAAACCAAGAAGAAAAAACCAAACCAGACTGAAATCGGTTGAGTTTTAGCCAAGTTATGATAAAAAAACCGTTGAAGATTTTTGTCCCAAAAAAAAAATGGACCCGTTTTTTTCAAAAAAATGTAAGGGGTTACATCGTTAAAATTGTCAAAAATTGGCAAAAAATTCGTGGTCGAGCTTTAAATGCAGAATTGTTCGCACTTAAAAACCAAGAAGAAAAAACCAAACCAGACTGAAATCGGTTGAGATTTAGCCAAGTTATGATCAAAAAACCGTTCAAGGTTTTTGTCCCAAAAAAAAGGGACACATTTTTTCAAAAAAATGTAAGGGGTTACATCGTTAAAATTGTCAAAAATTGGCAAAAAATTCGTGGTCGAGCTTTAAATGCAGAATTGTTCGCACTTAAAAACCAAGAAGAAAAAACCAAACCAGACTGAAATCGGTTGAGATTTAGACAAGTTATGATCAAAAAACCGTTGAAGGTTTTTGTCCCAAAAAAGGGACCCATTTTTTAAAAAAAATGTAAGGGGTTACATCGTTAAAATTGTCAAAAATTGGCAAAAAATTCGTGGTCGAGCTTTAAATGCAGAATTGTTCGCACTTGAAAACCAAGAAGAAAAAACCAAACCAGACTGAAATCGGTTGAGTTTTAGCCAAGTTATGATCAAAAAACCGTTGAAGGTTGTTGTCCCAAAAAAAAGGGACCCATTTTTTCAAAAAAATGTAAGGGGTTACATCGTTAAAATTGTCAAAAATTGGCAAAAAATTCGTGGTCGAGCTTTAAATGCAGAATTGTTCGCACTTGAAAACCAAGAAGAAAAAACCAAACCAGACTGAAATCGGTTGAGTTTTAGCCAAGTTATGATCAAAAAACCGTTGAAGGTTTTTGTCCCAAAAAAGGGACCCATTTTTTAAAAAAAATATATATAACGATGTAACCATCGTTAAAATTGTCAAAAATTGGCAAAAAATTCGTGGTCGAGCTTTAAATGCAGAATTGTTCGCACTTAAAAACCAAGAAGAAAAAACCAAACCAAACTGAAATCGGTTGAGATTTAGCCAAGTTATGATAAAAAACCGTTGAAGGTTGTTGTCCCAAAAAAAAGGGACCCATTTTTTCAAAAAAATGTAAGGGGTTACATCGTTAAAATTGTCAAAAATTGGCAAAAATTCGTGGTCGAGCTTTAAATGCAGAATTGTTCGCACTTGAAAACCAAGAAGAAAAAACCAAACCAGACTGAAATCGGTTGAGTTTTAGCCAAGTTATGATCAAAAAACCGTTGAAGGTTTTTGTCCCAAAAAAGGGACCCATTTTTTAAAAAAAATATATATAACGATGTAACCATCGTTAAAATTGTCAAAAATTGGCAAAAAATTCGTGGTCGAGCTTTAAATGCAGAATTGTTCGCACTTAAAAACCAAGAAGAAAAAACCAAACCAAACTGAAATCGGTTGAGATTTAGCCAAGTTATGATAAAAAACCGTTGAAGGTTGTTGTCCCAAAAAAAAGGGACCCATTTTTTCAAAAAAATGTAAGGGGTTACATCGTTAAAATTGTCAAAAATTGGCAAAAAATTCGTGGTCGAGCTTTAAATGCAGAATTGTTCGCACTTAAAAACCAAGAAGAAAAAACCAAACCAGACTGAAATCGGTTGAGATTTAGCCAAGTTATGATAAAAAACCGTTGAAGATTTTTGTCCCAAAAAAAATGGACCCATTTTTTCAAAAAAATGTAAAAATTGTCAAAAATCGGCAAAAAATTCGTGGTCGAGCTTTAAATGCAGAATTGTTCGCACTTAAAAACCAAGAAGAAAAAGCCAAACCAGACTGAAATCGGTTGAGATTTAGCCAAGTTATGATAAAAAACCGTTGAAGATTTTTGTCCCAAAAAAAATGGACCCATTTTTTTCAAAAAAATGTAAGGGGTTACATCGTTAAAATTGTCAAAAATTGGGCAAAAATTCGAGATCGAGTTTTAAATGCAGAATTGTTCGCACTTAAAAACCAAGAAGAAAACAGCAAACCAGACTGAAATCGGTTGAGTTTTAGCCAAGTTATGATCAAAAAACCGTTGAAGATTTTTGTCCCAAAAAAAATGGACCCATTTTTTCAAAAAAATGTAAGGGGTTACATCGTTAAAATTGTCAAAAATTGGCAAAAAATTCGTGGTCGAGCTTTAAATGCAGAATTGTTCGCACTTAAAAACCAAGAAGAAAAAACCAAACCAGACTGAAATCGGTTGAGATTTAGCAAAGTTATGATAAAAAACCGTTGAAGATTTTTGTCCCAAAAAAAATGGACCCGTTTTTTTTCAAAAAAATGTAAGGGGTTACATCGTTAAAATTGTCAAAAATTGGCAAAAAATTCGTGGTCGAGCTTTAAATGCAGAATTGTTCGCACTTAAAACCCAAGAAGAAAAAACCAAACCAGACTGAAATCGGTTGAGATTTAGCCAAGTTATGATAAAAAAACCGTTCAAGGTTTTTGTCCCAAAAAAAGGGACCCATTTTTTCAAAAAAATGTAAGGGGTTACATCGTTAAAATTGTCAAAAATTGGCCAAAAATTCGTGATCGAGTTTTAAATGCAGAATTGTTCGCACTTAAAAACCAAGAAGAAAAAACCAAACCAGACTGAAATCGGTTGAGTTTTAGCCAAGTTATGATAAAAAAACCGTTGAAGATTTTTGTCCCAAAAAAAATGGACCCGTTTTTTTCAAAAAAATGTAAGGGGCTACATCGTTAAAATTGTCAAAAATTGGCAAAAAATTCGTGGTCGAGCTTTAAATGCAGAATTCCTCGCACTTAAAAACCAAGAAGAAAAAACCAAACCAGACTGAAATCGGTTGAGATTTAGCCAAGTTATGATCAAAAAACCGTTGAAGGTTTTTGTCCCAAAAAAAAGGGACCCATTTTTTCAAAAAAATGTTAGGGGTTACATCGTTAAAATTGTCAAAAATTGGCAAAAAATTCGTGGTCGAGCTTTAAATGCAGAATTGTTCGCACTTAAAAACCAAGAAGAAAAAACCAAACCAGACTGAAATCGGTTGAGATTTAGCCAAGTTATGATCAAAAAACCGTTGAAGGTTTTTGTCCCAAAAAAAAAAACCAATTTTTTTTTTTTAAATGTAAGGGGTTACATCGTTAAAATTGTCAAAAATTGGCAAAAAATTCGTGGTTGAGCTTTAAATGCAGAATTGTTCGCACTTAAAAACCAAGAAGAAAAAACCAAACCAGACTGAAATCGGTTGAGATTTAGCCAAGTTATGATAAAAAAAACCGTTGAAGATTTTTGTCCCAAAAAAAATGGACCCGTTTTTTTTATGTCTTCTCGGAAGCCATGTTGCGGCCAAAATGCAGTATCCATTTTAAACAATGCTTCCGGTCTAAATTCAGCACAAAAGTATGCCATGCAAAGACACTTCCGCCTGTTGCTAATAAATTCAGCCCAAAAGATGCACAATTTTTTGACCAGACAATTTGACCACTCTGGCGTATTGTTCTTAATTGCATACTTTCGGGGTGCACAACTTATTGGAACGCTACTCTGTGCACTGACGTCGTTGGAAGAGTTCGCACCAAAGTAGATTCTGCCTTTGCTGCCTTCGTGCTCCTGGTGCATGAATTCGACCAATTTCCGGTTGAGATTTAGCCAAGTTATGATCAAAAAACCGTTGAAGGTTTTTGTCCCAAAAAAAAAACCAATTTTTTTTTTTAAAATGTAAGGGGTTACATCGTTAAAATTGTCAAAAATTGGCAAAAAATTCGTGGTTGAGCTTTAAATGCAGAATTGTTCGCACTTAAAAACCAAGAAGAAAAAACCAAACCAGACTGAAATCGGTTGAGATTTAGCCAAGTTATGATAAAAAAAACCGTTGAAGATTTTTGTCCCAAAAAAAATGGACCCGTTTTTTTTATGTCTTCTCGGAAGCCATGTTGCGGCCAAAATGCAGTATCCATTTTAAACAATGCTTCCGGTCTAAATTCAGCACAAAAGTATGCCATGCAAAGACACTTCCGCCTGTTGCTAATAAATTCAGCCCAAAAGATGCACAATTTTTTGACCAGACAATTTGACCACTCTGGCGTATTGTTCTTAATTGCATACTTTCGGGGTGCACAACTTATTGGAACGCTACTCTGTGCACTGACGTCGTTGGAAGAGTTCGCACCAAAGTAGATTCTGCCTTTGCTGCCTTCGTGCTCCTGGTGCATGAATTCGACCAATTTCCGTAAATTTTAACGATGTAACCCCTTACATTTTTAAAAAAAAAATGGGTTTTTTTTTTGGGACAAAAACCTTCAACGGTTTTTTGATCATAACTTGGCTAAAACTCAACCGATTTCAGTCTGGTTTGGTTTTTTCTTCTTGGTTTTTAAGTGCGAACATTTCTGCATTTAAAATTCGATATCTAATTTTTGGCAAATTTTTGACAATTTTGGTTAACAAATTTTTCAAACATCGGGTCAAATTTTTTTTGTGCCCACTTATAGCTAGATCGAGTTGGCCAATGATGCTGATCAAGAATATATAGGGTTTATAGGTTCGGAAATGTCTCCTTTATTTTTAATACCGTGCCAAACTGAGAAAAATAACCCAAAAAACGATGAAAAAACTAAAAAACTCTGCTCAAAAGTGATTTTATTTTGAACTAAACCAGATGATGCATATAGCCAGATGAGCATCTCTGGTGGCATTTGGGATGCCATTTTGTCCCAATATTGCAGTAGAGCTAGATTAGCATCTCTAATTTCTGGTGAGATGCCATTTTGTCCCAATATTGCAATATAGCTAGATGAGCATCTCTAATTTCTGGTGAGATGCCATTTTGTCCCAATAATGCATGGTTTTTTTTATCATAACTCGGCTTAAACTCAACAGATTTCAGGCTGGTTTATAAAACTGTATGACATTCCTTAATATTCCCATTTGGAGCCAAGTTATGAACATTTGATTTATTAACCCTTATGGGGTTGGAATGGTTACGGGAATTGGTCGAATTCGTGCACCAGGAGCACGAAGGCAGCAAAGGCAGAATCTACTTTGGTGCGAACTCTTCCAACGACGTCAGTGCACAGAGTAGCGTTCCAATAAGTTGTGCACCCCGAAAGTATGCAATTAAGAACAATACGCCAGAGTGGTCAAATTGTCTGGTCAAAAAATTGTGCATCTTTTGGGCTGAATTTATTAGCAACAGGCGGAAGTGTCTTTGCATGGCATACTTTTGTGCTGAATTTAGACCGGAAGCATTGTTTAAAATGGATACTGCATTTTGGCCGCAACATGGCTTCCGAGAAGATATAGAAAAAACCCATTCTAAGGGTTTTTACATTTTATTTCAGGCATTCATCAGTATAATAATTAGTAAATAATTAGTGTTTAAATGTTAAAGAAATTACTAGCAAGCTGGCAAAGAGAATTATGAAGCTAACTTCAAGTTTTCATCATGAACTTTTCAATACATGCTAAGAAAAAGTAATAGAATTTATAAATATGTTTTATAAATATATATTTTTTCCATTTACTTTGTTTCATTTATTTTCTGAATCGACTGCTTAGGCCATAAGGTACTAGGCTAATAAATTATTTTAGCTTGATTTGCATTAAAATAAAGCAGTAAGTTATTTTTATTAATTATGAAACAGGTAGTTAGTCAATTCGAGTTAAGCCAACCCGAAAAGGCTTCCAAATGCTCTGTTATTCTTGGTGTTGAGTGACTTTGAATATGGTTTTTCAATATTCGAAGCGCTGTGCCATCGATATTAATAGTGCCAAAGCGCAGCATTTACCTCTTGTGGAATAAGGCCAGGATGTGGATTAGGCCAAGCGCCAGGAGCGGAGTAGACAAACTTTTAATTAGCCCGGAGTGTGTGTGTGTTGGTAACTTTTTAAGGAGCTTCCCTCTCCGGGTAACTTTTGCCGGAAAATTGCATCTGCTGGAGACGGAAGCTGGTGCCAAAGTTGTGCCAACGGGTGCCCGGTGCCAGGTGCCAGGTGCCAGGTGACGATGTCTCCATAAGCCCGATGATTGGAAGGTCGGCAGGCGGAAGCCAAGCCTCGCCGGTCGTGTTTGGGTCCAGCTGCTCCGGCTTAGCCGCAAACTGGACTCCAACTGGGAATGGGAATGGGATTGGGACTGGGAATCGGGGCGGGGGAGTCGGAGGGGGAGCGGAAAAATTGAGTTGAAAATTGTTCATGGCACACACAGTCATGGCACTTCACAGGCAACGCAAATTGACAGCTGTCAATCAACTGGTCGCCGGGAGCCCATCCTTGACGGAGCCTCCATTTTTCCTGTCCTGTCCGGTCCTGTCCTGGCGGACATTGCTTTGCCGCTTTGCTGATGATGATGATGGTGATTCCTGCTGCCAGCTGCTGTTTCTGCACTTCAAATTGATTAAGCTCAGCCGTTGTCTTTCCTCCGAGCCGGTCCTTAAATCTGGCAATGAGAAATTATGGGGAAAAGGACTCATCGGTCTTTAATCGTACAGCACTTTGATGACAGGGGCTTTGCGCCCAAATGACTATTGATTTGTGAGCCGAATATGAAATCCTTTGAGTTCGAATGTCAAACATAATCACACAGAGCGACTCCGACTGCACATTGCAATTGCATCCGAATGGCAGGCATAATTGCCATTCTCCAGGACACCGGAAACACAACCTGAGCGCCAGCGAATGTCCAAGATGGCCATGAAGAAAATTGCCCTCCTTGTTTTCACTGGCCGTTTTCATTGCCATTTTCATTCCCATTCAATACTCGCTCTGCAAACTGTGACTGTGTGTCCTTTGGGGAACTTTGGCACACACTTTGGACAAGTATTTTCCACTCGAGAAACTGGGAAGGCAACTTTTATGAAGCTGCCACAACAACTTCCGGTGCACACACACAGCACCCACAACCGTCTGGCAGTTATTAAGTTTATGGCCCTAAACTTGCGGCCAAATAAGTTGATGCCCCATTTTGATTGCCTCGGCGCTGCCCCAGAATTAATTCATCTAGAATTCCCCCCATCTGGCTCGAGTGCAGCGGGACTGAAGTACACTTGAAAAAAATGAAAGACGAACTTAAATCCTAAAGTTCGAGTTGTGTGCTGAAAGTATGGTAGGTCAGGTGGTGTTCTGGGCTATCGATGCATATCTCAATATTAAAATATATATTTAAATATCAATTCATCGCACATACGCACATATTTGAACGTAAAAATATCAATCAAGTATAAAAAATACAAGAAATATTTATAATACATAATTCGAAATCCATTTTCCTGCAGTGTATTTTATTCTTTTGCCCCACCGCAATTCAATGGACAAACATTCGCTGGTCGGGCCAAAAAAATTTTTATTGAATTATTGGTGCATTATTAATAAGCGAAAAACGACAAGGAGCTTCCCTATTCTCAGTGCTAACTTACAAGTATCGAATTATATGGGGGGTGGGGCTTCCGGGAAATCTTGTTTTGTAACTCTAGCTGGCCAGAATGTTTTCAACGGAATCGAATTGTGTTTATTTATTTATATTTCTTGTTTTTCTCTGGGCAACAAATGCAGAGAAAAATACCTCAAATAGGCGCATTACAGAGGCTTTAAATCAATTGTATTTCATGAATTTCAATATATTATAATACTCTTGTGACATATTCAAACCTAAAAAACACATAACTATTCCCAAAAAGCATTAATTTCAATTCGGAACGCCTTGCAGTGACAGTTTTTATTGGGTTAATACAACTGCATCTTTAGTTTATAAATTAATTTAGATTTAAGAGGCAACTTAAAAGGGAAGGAAGCTAAAAATTCACATTTTTGGGGGCCTAAATTGATATTTTTCTAGTTTTTTTTTTGACGAACCACATTACAAAATAAACAGCTTAACCATATAATAACCAAGTTATGCTAACATTTGTATTTGCTTACTTCAGAGGTAAACTTAGAGAATAATATTGAAAGGATATTGCAGATATATCCAAAAGAAGCTAACCAAAGGAATAGGAGAAGGGGAAAGAGAACAGGAAATGTATATTTAAGTGCACAACTGATTAAGTTTTTATTTTTACATTTTACTTATTGGCATGATAACATTGATAATTATTCCTCATTTTTACTCTTGTGTTGACTTGCCATATATATATACGATTTGAAGCAGATATTGACTATTTGATTAATTGATAATCTAGTATATATAGACCCCCGAAACCCGGTAATTGATCAGTAGTTTGAGCCCACAGCCATTATTAAGCCCCCGCCCCTTATTGTGTGAGATTTCCGGAGACCATTATGTGAATCCCCATCCGATATATTTTATAAAACCACAAAAACAAACTATTTTCTTCGTTTTTTCCAGTGTATCTCTGTGTCTCTGTGTGTGTGTAGCAAAACCAGTCAATCAATCAGTTACCCCACCCAGTTAACCCCCAAAAACGAAACCCCGCATTAAACCTGCCCCGCCCTGCCAACAAATCAAATATATACGTATATATGAATACAAAATAGAAATGCTAAGAGCGTAGGGCGCACAGGAGGCGGACGAGGGAGCCACAGGAGCCGCAGGAGCGGCGGCCGAAGGATACCGCTCACCTCGAGGATCGGCGGGCGCTGCCACAGAAGCCAGAAGAACATGCGCCATGTCAAAACTGCGGCATTACAGGTCCATGGATCAGCCCAGCAGCACCTGCGTGGTCATACGCAAAAAGTTAGCAAGCCCACCAACCACTTACCAGTAACCTCAATAGCCGCATACCGCATACACGCCGAAAGCCTTTCACCTTTCACCCTCAGCCAGCGAATGCCCTAACCACAGACACGCTTTCTACACTTTCCACAAAAGCTTCCGCCTTGCAACTCTGCTTTGTGTGTCCTTTATACATTAAGCCAAAGGTTGTTTATCCAGGGAACAAGTCCGATGTCATGTCGAAAATATTGCAAGGTTTTATGTTTCGTTATTTTCAAAATCGAACTTAACGTTAAAATAAATATATCATCAAAGAATATCAAAAAATTTTACTTAATTTTTTTGTTTATCTTTTCTGATTCAACTGGTCCGTTATATCAATCATAATATCGATTTATCACACTTAAAATATAAATTTATTGACTTAAAGCATAAAATAATATTCCAGTATCGAAATATCGATATTATACCCACAAAACACTCACTATTTCGTATAGCTTTTCTTATACAAAATAAATATTATATAAAATGTACAAAAAGACTGACTTAAAAAGTAAAAAATCATATAAAAAATAGACCCAAAGTTACACGGCTCCTGTGTAATTTACACTCTGCCACTTACAGAAACACCTTGCACCCAGGACACTCTCCAGTAAGCTTTCGTATCCTGAAAGCATGCCACCGCATGACAGCTTATCCTCTGTGGAAACTTTGAGCCTCTTGGACTTTTGCATGCCCATCGCCGATAGCTCGGAAAAGCTCCTGCCTCAGTGGCAGCTTTCCAGCCAAACGGAAACCAAAAATAACTCTTGGCATTCAGCCTTTCTTCGCCGCATGACTCTGTCCTATCTTCTCCCAGTTTCCCAGTTTCCCAGTTTCCTCTGTTTTTCCCAGCTATGTTTCTGCTTTTCCATTTTCCATTTTCGCTTCTCCGTTTACTGCATGACCAATCGAAAGATAACGTAAATATTCGAAGTGCTATTCGGAGCCAAACTAACCAGGACCTTGTATCGTTGCAGGACTATGACAGCCATTTGCTTCGTGTGCAACCTGCCCATCATGTCGCACCAGGTGGGCTTGGTGTGGCAGGGCGGCAACGGCTGGGACGATCTTGTGCGCGAACAGGTGGGTTTCGGCAATTAAATAAAGTTTAAATATTATGAAAAGAACAGTACAAAAACAGTGTGAAAACGGTGGAAAAATAGTATCGAAAACTGTAAAAAATAGACCGAAAAATATTAGAAAAAGTGCTCAATCCGTGGAAAACAGGCTGCAGTATTGACCTTGCACCAGCTTGGCCTTGGAATCATTTTAACATTTAACGGAAAAGCTTAAAGCTAATTTTAAAAATAGAATTAAGGTGTATTCTTTTTTATTTTTCAGTTGAAATGTGTCCAAAAATGTAATGACTTTCATTAACAAATTATGTAGAATAATATTGCAGTTAAGACACTTTATTTAAAACTATTTTATTTAACATGAAAAAAGTAATTGATTCCAGTTGAGTTTTTGAAATCGTGCATACATATGTTATATATTACATAATTACAAATTTACACATTTTATCAATTTAAATTATACATACAACTTTGAAAAATGTACTAAACTGTTTTTCAAATATTTTCCTCAATGTTTTGTTGAATATTACTTTTAATTTGAATATAAAGTTGAATAATAATTGTAATTAGAGTATTATTTACTCCTTGGGCATCAGAAGCTCTAAGAATTACCCAAAATATTTGTTTTATAGAGACTTTAAATCGAAAGTTATAGAGTAATTTTTGATGTATTTATCAAAGTCAAACAAATGCATAACTAAGTCAAAAAAGCTTGAAATTCAATTCGGAAAGCGTTTCTATGTTAGTTTTTTGTAGCTTAATAAATCTGCATACTTCGTTTAAAATTGTTAAAAATCAGAAAATTTAGTGAATTTGTGACAATTTTGACAATGTAACCCCTTAAAAAATTTTCAAAAATCGGCAAAAATCTTAAAAAATATATTTTGTATTTATTGAATTAAGATTTCAAAGGCGATTCGAAAACTTTATGACATTTGACAATCGGACGATTTTCCACAGAGAAATGCTTCCAAAAGAAGCTAAAATATGCGGATTTTAGGGGTTTATAATCGTTATTTATCGATATCTTCATAATATTGTATTTATATTTAACAAATTAAAGCTAAAACTAAATTTTAGTTACTCTAATTATCGGATTGTTAAATTTAAAATGAGTATTTAAAAGAAGTATATACAGTAAAACCTAAATAAAAGACCAAAAATCAACTTCAAAATTACCAACTTTAAAAAATTAAAACTATAAAAAATTCGTAATAAATAAAATAATAAAATTAAAAATTTAAAAACCCCTTAACAGTATTTTAAGATAAATAACCAACACCGCTCCCATTTCAGCTGGAGGAGTCCACCATCCGGCAGCGACTAGGCGGCAGGCGCGACTCCGCCGCCCAGATCACAACGCCGCCGAGCACCTCGCCGCCGCCGGGACTCCAGCGCCGGCGGCGCAGCTCCCTCGCCCAGCTGACGGACATCCTGCGCGAGTGGAGCGGCGGCGGCGCCAGCAAGCAGCAGCAGCACCACCACCAGCAGACGCAGCAGCAGCAGACCCAGTCCCAGTCGCGCTCCAAGGCGCAGCTCAATCGCCGCGAGACGCTGGCCGATCTGGCCCGGAGCCTGCCCTGGCGCACCTCCACCACCACAGATGCCAGCACCGGAGCTGGAGGCAGTGGCTCCGTCACCACCTACATGGCGCCGCGCAAGCGCCGCGAGTCCAGCGCGGACTCGGGCATCCGGAGCATGCGTTCGCGGCGCGAGTCCAACACGGCGGAGTTCGTGCGTCACTGGAACCGGCGCGAGAGCGGAGCAGTTGAGGATCAGCCAGGGTCGAGCAACTGCGGCGTCGTCGTGCCCGTGGTCATCGAGTGCAGCAAGAGCGTGAGTATCGGGGAGGGGCAGGGGGATCCTTAACCGTCACCCTGAGAGCCAGCCAGCCAGTCAGCCCTAATCCTTGGCGCTCTTCTCTCTGTGTCTTCCTCCGAACCTCATCCGACCTGCCTGCCTGCCTGCCTGCCTGACCTCATCCGGCCCGACCTCATCCGACCTCCACGATCCATCAGGCCTCCCGTCGCGGGTCCGGCGAGAGCTACCTGTCCGGCAGTCGGCGCGACAGCACTGTGGCCGGGCGGGTGACAACACCGCCGCCGCCGGGCAAGTACCAGGTGACCAAGAAGCGCGACTCGCTGGCCGCCCCGGAGTTCCCCAACTTCCGGCAGGAGCAGCGGCCCAGCACCAGCTCCGCGGGCTCCTGCTCCGACCACTCCCAGCCCCTGATATCGCAGCACTCGAGCACTCACCACCTGGCCCACCACCAGCAGGTGGACACCGCCTGCCAGGCCCTGCCGCCGCCGACGATCATCACCAGCTCCGTGACGCCGCCGGCCACCAGTCCCACGGCCCCCAAGGGTCGTCGCGACTCCCAGACCCAGTGCGGACGGGTCAATCGGCGCGACTCCAAGGCCGGCGTGAGTCCGGAGCGGGCACCGCGTCTCCAGCGGCTCCAGCGTCAGGCCACCGCCTTCGACGAGGGCTGCTTGCCCGGAGGCGGAGGCGGAAGCCGTCGTGGCTCCCAGCCAGCCCTAAGTCCGGATCCGCCGGACCAGGACTGTGAGCGGAGGACGTCGCGGCGGGACTCTCTATCGCCGGACAGTGCCTCGCGCGGCGGTCGCAGGGACTCGAGGACCCACTTGTCCCCGGACAGATCTCACGAGCGGGATGGCAGTCCGCGGAGGCACACGCTCCGCAGGCAGAGCAGCTCGGCGGCGGGCAGATCGCCAAGGTCGCCGGACTCCAACAGCTGCTGCTCCTCGCGGGATCCCAGTCCCTGCTCGAGGCCCGGACCGCAGGTGTCCGCCGTCTCCGAGCAGAACCAGCGGCCGGCCATCAGGCGTCAGTCCACCACCGAGGAGATCCTGATAGCGCGCGGCTTCCGACGGCAGTCGACCACCGAGGAGATGATCCGTTGCCGGAACTTCCGGCGCCAGAGCTCCCAGAGCGACGATGTCTGTCGGTGAGTGTGAATACATATATTATTATGCAGAATTAAAAATAGAGAAGTACTCATCATAATTTCTGATCCTTCGTCACAGCTATCGTGGCAGACGCGACTCCTCGGCCCAGATCATAGACGGCACCATTGGCACCATGACCGTGGAGACCACCAGCACCTTTTTCGACTCCAGCACCCAGACAGGTGAGTCACAGAGAGGATTCAAGTCCTTTGACTGGACTAAGTAGCATTATTTGGGAATTTCAAGAAATTTATAAATTGATAAATCGATAAATCTTGGCCAGAGTCATTAGGTTATTTAGATATTTTTCGGTAACTTCTGCCTATCGATCTCTAGTTCAGGTACATAAGCGAGTTTAAGGGGATACCCCGATACATTTTGGTTATTTTCTGCTACCCTCAATACTAGCTCACAAAAATAAACGGCTCTGAAGGTCAGATCGATATTTGTTGCCTTTCGATCAGCCATTTTTGTTGAGCAGCTGCTATAAAGAATGGCGCCCAATAAAGGCACCAGTGTCCTGGGTAGAAATCCTTACATAACCTACATAAAACAGGGAAAAACAAGGACAATAAAATTAATTAAACATTGGTGAGGTATATGGCTTAAAAGATGCACAAAAATGCTAAACAACCTGAAAGACTTAGAAAGAGCAAGAATCAACAAGCAAGGATTCTTCCTGTACTTCACCATTTTGAATATCTTAGAGTCCTGCCAACTTGGCTTGCAGAGCTTTTGCTTGGAAGCTTTGCCCAGCACAGCTTTGCGCTTTTCCGCTTTTCCAGCATTTCCGCTTTCCCCCGTCCTGTGGCTGCCCCAAAAGCTGCGCCCAGCTGACTGCCAATGGGAACAGCTGAGCGCTCCGCCAGGACTATCCACTCGCAGCCCTGTCCACTCCACGAACTCGACTCGAGGCAGCGCCATCAGTCGGTGTTGCAGACGCAGACGTGCCACAAGCGCCGCAGGACGCAGGACACCAACGGAAAGAAAAATAACAAAGAAAAAACCGGCGGAAAAACAAAAGGACATAGAGACATAGAAAATAAACAGGAAAAGAACCGAGGAACTCTGTGCAGTACACGCAGAAAAATCGGGGCGAGAGCGATGCCAGGGCAAGCTGGCGCTTATTTCTCCCAGTGCGCATAGGTTTCTGCGTGTGTGTGCGAGCGAGTGCGTGCGTGTCCGCGTCGGTGTATCGGTGTGTGTACATTTTTCCTGAATCCGAAACCTTCGTCCTGTTTTTTGTATATTTTTTTTGTAGTTTTTTTGTATGTAGTTTGTTTGCATTTTTGTGAGTGAGTTCGACATAAAGTTGCAACTTAGCTGAGCGAGCAGCAGCCTCCGTGTGGCAGCAGCGCATTATCCTTGCTTGCTACAACAACAAAGACAACAGTAACAGCAACAACAACAACAACAACAGGAACAAGGAGAGGCAGCAACGTGGCCGAATACGTCGACGTCGGCAGCGACGGCGGCGTTGCTGCCCCGCCGCTGCGCAGCGGTCGCCGCCAGCCGTCGAGCAGCAGCGCCAGCAGCAGCAGCAACCGCAGCAATCGCAGTCGCAGCGGTCCGTATAAATGCCACAAATATCTGAATAACTGAAAAATATCTCAAAGAAAAGGCCAGAGTTCCCAAAGTGATTTACTTACTTGTTGCATGTGCAAATAGAAAGCCAGACAGACTAGGCAGATTCCAGTGTCACAACCCCATAAACAAGGGACTATGTTTGCTTAAGGGAATACTTTATGGGCTAATAATATTATTTTATATTATATATCTAAATTGATTAATAATTAATAGAGATAAAAAACGTATTTAGGGTTCTCATATTATTAAAAAAAATATTAAATTCCTGCTTGCTTGCTTACTTAAAAGTAACAGCAAAAAATATACAATTGGTATTTCATGCAGTGTCATAACACCACAAGAGATTGCTCTAATAAACATTATATTCAGTAGAAGCTTTTCTGTCTAAATTATTAATAAATATTTATTTTACCCTTACTTATTGTGTATTTTATTTATTTTAGTTTACTTAAGGCACACATACAATAATGTTGAGTTCATTTTTAACGCAGTGTCATAACTCTACAAAAGACTAAATTAAAGTTCATTTCATTAGGTAACCACTTTAAAGGCTTAAAACATATTTAATATTCCGTTTATTTACTTCATTTGTAATTGTTTCTTTGCAACAAAATGTAGAGTATATTAATTCAAAAGGGTTCTATGTAGTGTCATAACACCATAGGCAAGAATAAAAATTCACAAAACTCTTAAGCCTGGCCTGTATTTAAATGAGCTGTATTAATTAGGGACTACTAAATGTCCTGGCAAATACTACCGAGGACCTCCTGGAGACCCCCTGAAATATGTGCCGAAAGCCACAAGTCCCGGCCCCGGAGGGGGGCATTTAATGAATGAAAGTGGAAAGTGCAATGGCTGCCAGCTGTCCGAGTGTGTGTCGGTGGGGAGTATCTTGGTATCTGTGAGATACTCTCCCGCCCTGTCTCTGGCTTATGAATGAAACGAAAGGCGAACCGAGTGGGCTAAGTCGCAGCCAGGGCCTCTCCCGTTTCGCCCATTATTCTCCCGCTATATATACAGTCTCCGCTTGCCCGTTTTCCATTTTCCATTTGCCATTTGCCATTTTCCCCTCCAGCTGCAGCAGTGCAACAAGTTGAGACTTCGCGAACAACTTGGGCGCATTGAAATGCAAAATTTATTGATTCAGACCGCGGGCGACATTCGAGGCCCCACCGAGGTCGGGGTGCGATTGAGACCTGGCTTAGCTGCTGCATTTTTGATAAATATTTCTCCTGAACAGAAGGATCCTCGTAATTAGGCTCAAAGTTGTCTCCTTTTGAGTCGTAATTAACCGAAAGATCAAACAGAGTCACAGATCTCTGGGGGAAAGTGGAAATGAACAATTTGCATGCGATTTTTAATCAGTTTATTAAGGACCCTTGAGCGGCTGAAGTGTGTCTCCTTCTCCCGCTCTCTCTCTCCCTCGTAAGGACATGCCACATGGCCCTTCAATTAAGCGCAATCGGCGCGATGCTGGAAAGGATTTACGCCAAGTGGCTGTCGCTGCCGCTGGATGTCCTGCCAGCACTCACTAATTAATACTGAGTGCGAGCTGCGAAAAGAAAGGGGCTCCGGCACTTGATTCGGTTCGAGCAATTAGTCCAGGAGTCTCTCCCTCAGTCTTTAAGGAGTCAATCAAGTGGAAGGATAATCGGCAGGACCTCCACCAACTATAGGGGACATATAGTGAGCAATATTCCCCATCTAGAACCCATCTAGAACCAAAGGGTTAAATATTTGCCTTTTGCCTGCCAATCCATTAACTGGGGTTCGTCAAAGGACACGACACAGCGCACAGGCACAGGATTATCAACGGCAATTGCCAGGACTGTAGTCCAATTAGTATCTCAACTGCCCATCGATTACATTAATTTTTATAATTGCCTTTTTACGATGCGCACACACACACACAACACACACACAGGCAGGGCAAACAAAAAACGGAATTAATGTTAATTTATGGCCAAACAGAGCTCACAAAAAACCGCACGAAGCAAGGGGACACTTTTATTACCGAATTTGGATCGATTGAAGGCTTTGGGTCAGGTCATAATCCTTGGAAAAGTACGGCTTAATTTCAACTTTTATTATTGTTATAATAATATGAGCCCGGCTATAACTGATATAATTACAAAAGGTAGTGTCATAACCCCAGAATCCTTGAGATTAATATTATTTATTTACAATTAATTATGCTACTTTATATTTTTTTACCTACTTAATTCTTAAAGCTTTCTTTAAAGCAAAAAATATATAGAGAGTTGCATGCAGTGTCATATCATCATAAACCAGGGATTATCTTAATGAAGATTGGATTAGGAAAAATAAATGTATGGATTATAATATTTTTTAATATTTGAATATACTTTCTATAGCTACCTCAATTGGTTAGGTTTCCCAAACAAAAAAGGGTCATAAGCAGGACATGGTATTAAAAATATTAGATTAAGGGAATACTTTATGCAGTTTTACTCACTTAATTCCTCAAATTCGCAATCCATGTCCATGTTATAATTTTTATAATTATCAAAGCTGCCACAAGGCATTGTCATAGCTCCATTATCAGTAGATGGGCCTAAAGAATATTCCATTTAGTACCTACTGTCTAGCTTAAATTATTTTATAATACATATTTCACTCACTTAATGCTTTAAGCCTAAAAAACAAACGCTTTAGGGTTAATACACTGCCAGGCTGCCCTTCAGGGAGTTCACCTCCCGACAAGGTCAAGCTCTGACTCCGGCTCTAGCTGAAGCTTCTTTCCCACAGTAACCTTCAGATATATGTATATATATTATGTTTTCATGAACGCATCAATAATGGCACAGACACAGAAATTGTTTTGGCGCCTAATTGATTGCCCGGCCCCAAAGATTGATTTATCGAATTAAAGTTTCGGCGAAAAAGTACACACTGAAATACTACAACTTGTGCTCGCGGATGCACTCGGAATGCCGGGGTTAGGGGCTAGGGGTTACCCCTTGATGGATGGCCGCCTGATTGATGGGCCAACACTGGCACTGGCACTCGTAAAACAGTTCGTAATCGAAGGAATTAGCAGCTGACGCCGATTCGAATCGAAATTGGCAGCTCGAAAGTTTTCAAATCAGCCGCTTGGTTAGCTCGTAAAATGCAAATCGTTGCGGGGGGTGAGGACACAGGGGGATGGAGAGGAAGGAGAGCCGGGAGGCAGGGCTGGCCAGGAGGATGGACCCCACCTGGAGAGGTGGCGGAGAGGGGGCGTGGCCACCGCACAAATGTATAATGCCATTAACAGCTGTCACTTTCGGGGCTGTTGAAATATTTGACAGTCAAACACGAGTGTCGCATAAAAAAGGACACGGCGAGGAGAGGGAAAGACAGAGGCGGCGGCACAAGGACGAGGAGGACTCGGAAAAATAACAAGCAGGCCATAAAACAGGAGACGATAGAAACGATAATAATAATAATAATAATAATAATAATAATAATAATAATAATAATAATATTGAGACAGCATTTTAGTTTCGTGGTAATGGCTCGCGTTTATTTGCCAAACAAGATGGTGGCTGTCAATTGTTGTCTGTGCCTTGTTGTTCCCTCGCCTTCTCCCCCTCTTTCTTCCCCACTTTCCCCACTTTCTTCTTTACACTTTCCCTTTCATGCCCACTGTGTGGGTGTGTGTGGCGGAGTATCCAAATTGCGACGCCTTTCGTCAATCATACGCACCGTTGTACGCACCGCGGGCCATAAGTCAGCCTAATGCCTCCAGGAAATCAATATCTTTTTGGGGAGAAAAGCTTCTTAGTCTTGGGCTAAGACTCTGGCCACAGGAAAAGCTCCTACTCTTGGGAAACTGAGTGGAAAAGTGAGGCAACTCTCAGGAAAGTAATTATAATTGATTCCATTAATATTTCCAATTCAATCGGAAATTGTATAGAAACAGATTTACTTATAGAATCTTGCTATAGCTCGTGTTGTGAGCTGAAAATGCACCTGCATTTCCCTGCTATTTATTGGATTTCCCCCTTTCCCCACCTGAAACCGTTTCCTCTTGGCATTTTCTTGCGGCTATTTTCATAAAATCAAATTAACACACAGCGAAACCGAAGCACGCAAGGGAAAATCAAACCGAAACCAACAAAAAAAAAAGAAGGAAGGAAGGAATACACAGGGAAAGCCTCCTCCTCGCTCGCACTAATTGAACCGAGCAGCAGCGGGGGGCGGAGCTGGGAGCAGGAGCGGAAAATGGGGCTGATGGGGGTTAGACAGAATGTTTGACTTTGGCTCAATTAACACCGCACACAGAACGGCCGACTCATAGATTCATTAAAATACAGCAAACAAGGCTGGACAAGACGGAGCTACGTCCTGCCAATGCCGCCAATGCCACGCCTACACACATGGCCAGGACTCCGACTGGGACTGGGACTGGCACTGGGACTGGCGCTGGTAGTGGGACTGAGACAAACAAAGAACTCGTCCTCGTCCACGTCCTCGTCCTTGTGTGTGTATTTTAGTAATTTGGATTAAACATGCAGTCCGGCGGGCAAGAGGACAACGGGCGTCGGTGGCGGCGAGGACAATAGAAAATCACCTGACCCATTAACCAGCAATGCTTACAAAGTCTCCTGCTCCCGCTCCCGCTGCTTCTCCCGTGTGTCCTGCGGCCTGCGTTCTATCCCGTGTCCTGTGCCCCGGCGTTGAAGTTTGAAGTTATTGCTTTCATTTCCCTGTAGTCGCTCCCAGACGCTAAGAATTTAATTAATTCCTGGCCGAGCATGATAAGCCAGTCCAGCCAGCACACATCGTATATAAATAGGACGACTCTTTAAGGTCAATTACTAATTCCATTTCACTGCCTGCTCGGAGACCAGAGACCCAGAGCCTTACAAAGTCCTGCAGGGCCCGAAAGACTTGTAGAAAATAGATCTGATCAGCCTATTTAATCGATAATCATAATGATAAAGAAAACGATGACTTCAAGCTTCATTAATAAATTTGATCAACACCTCTAAGAATCCAAGAACACTCTCCAAAAACCTCTCGATTAGGGAAGTATATAGGAAGCCGCATTAAGATTTTACTTTAGATTTACTAAATAGCTGAGGTAGTTGGGATTTTATTTATATTTTATTTTTTTGTTACTTTTAAACTCAGGCCGCACCGATTACCTTTCCGGCATCAAACAGACAAGTCTCGTTTATTTAGTGCCTTTCAGCGCAGACCAATTTTGAAACCCGAATCCTCGCCCCTCGATGGGAGACTGCGGGAGACAGGGAGACAGGGAGACACCGAGGCTGGAGGGACCGCAACATGTTGTCGCTCCTTTGCTAATTGGATGGCAAGGATGTGTGGCAGCAGCATGACGTGGTGGCATCGTCATGACGAAAATAATTACAAAACAGTTTACTCAATAAAATTCCAACTGATTTAACTGCGGCAACAGGAGCGAGGGCGGAGGACGAACCACAGAGCTGACATTGATTGAGCGGGGATGTGAGGATAATGGCCAGGACCTGGCACGCAGCTTCCGAAAAGCGGCACCAGGAGTGTACACGGAAAATAGGAAATAAAGGAAGAAGAATATATATAACTAGGAGAAGATGATACAAAACGGGGCAGAGGGAGCTGGCTGAAATAAAAAAGTTTTGATCAAGTTTTTCCCTAGGAAAAAATAAGATTTTCACACGCACATACACACACACAGCCCTTTGTTTGTCGCTGGCAAAGAGGGTGCGTGTGTGGTGTGTGCTGGGTCGGATATGGGTAAACTTGCACGCTCGCAAACCATTTCAAAACTGAATTAACTTTTGTTGCACTTTTGTGCCGAAAAAAATCTACATACTCGCATACGCTTTTCCCACTTTCTGCACACTTTTCCGGGAAAGTTTTTATGTAAATTGCTGCCTCCGGGGCGAGGGTTAGATACGGCCACGGATAGGGATAGATTCACACGTCTCCCTGTTATCCTTCGACAGCTGAGGGAAACCGGCTAATTCCTGTCTGGGGAGCAGGAACTTAGTTTGCACAAATTTTCCATTAAAGTTCCTTGCAAAAAGAAAATGGGGGAAATATTTGCTGGATATTTATGGTTGTGGAAATCAGAGTTCTACAATATATAATGCCTGCTCTAGCCCCCAAATAAATCCTTCGAGGACTCCGACATGTGTGACTCGATCCATTAACGATTATCCCCGCCTGGCACGCAACTCGCACATTTCCCGGACTCAACAAGTGTTGAGAGGCAGTGCGGTTCATGTTTATAAATCAAATTTGCGGCCCCCCAAAAAATTAATCACAACTCATTCGCAGCTTGGTGTGTGCGCACTGAGCCTTGAAGCCATTTGGCCTGGCGCCGTCTGGAAAATGGCTGAGGGGGAGCATGCCGACTTTGGAATTTATATAGCCTGTTCAGAGTCTAGTTTTAAATTCTGAATTTCGGAATATGTATATTTTGTATATATATTTCAGCTCTTAATCCCTTCAGGGGGAGACTCACGGGGCGTATACTTGATGCACTATTTATTATTGATTCCGAGATGAGCTGAGTTGGCATTGTAACAGCTGCAGCGTCCTTATAGTGTGTGATCCATGTGACAGATTTCCCGTTGCGCGTCGTAAAAAAGTCACGCTAATGCTGCACTTTTCCAAACGCTCCCTGCTGTCCCTCCCATTGCCCTACCATTTCCCTCCCTTTTTGAATTACATTGCGTGTGTGTGCACCCTGTTATCCCTAGGGGGTGGTGGTGACAGTGCTGCTAGTGGCACTAGTGCTGCTGGTGGTGGCTTTCCGGTCCCGGTTGACCCATAAATACGCACACGTACTCGCCGCTGACCCTCGGTGACCCGGCCAGTGCAGCCCAGCTCGTTGGACAAAATGATATGCTTCCATTTAATTGCCGTGCACTATAATCAGCAAAATGCGACAAACCGATGGCGGTTCTCGCACGGCTAATGACAGGTGGCCGTCAGCGGTAATTGGCCAACGCCACGGGGGAAATGTTGGCCTCTATATATAGCTGGTCAAGATGGTCAAGAAGCGGTTTGTGGCGGAACAGCGGCAGTGTAGGTGTGAGGACCTGTAGTGGCAGTCACAAGCTTTTTAGGAAAAAAGATTTAAAGTTCATTTAATTGAATTAACAATTATTGCCAGTAAAATGTCATATTATAAAATATTAATAAACATAGTTCAAAGACGCCTAAAATACAAACATTCGTGCTCTTCTGGAGAGCATATCTTTGTGGAAAAGCGTTTGATGGCCAAATGTCATATAGTTCCAAATTCACCTTTAAAAAGCTGAACAAGTTAGTAAAAAAATATAGAATTTTTTTTTTTTTTTAATTTTAACTCAATTTTTGAAAATCTTATAAGGGGTTACATCATTAAAATTGCAAAAATTTTGCAAAAAAATTAATTTTCAAAATTTGTGAACCTCATATGCAGTTTCATTAAGCGACTAAAAACTAACACAAGAAGGCTTTCAAAATTGAAATGAATCCTTTTTTGGCTTGGTTAAAATTTTTTTTAAGTTTAGGTTTCCCCACTAAAATTTTTTAAATAAATATCGATTAATAATTTCATAAAAATCAAATGTTGGAGGTATCTTTGAGATCATGTCAAGGCCAACAAGCAAATGAAAGACTAATGTAATATATATTCTAGTGTTCCTGCAAGATCTGTATGGATTAACAAAATGTACTGCAACCAAAAATGTTTTTATTTTAATAAGAAGTTTGATGTGACCTCGTTTTCATAATTTTCACTTTTTAAGCCTGAACTCAAACAACAGAAAGGCTGACCATTTCGCCCAAGAAATGGTCAAGCAAACAGCATAAATAATTCTCTCTTCCTAGGCTCCAATTATGTGGTGTCATAATGCCATAAGTTGATTTCTTTCATAAAACTTTCGAGCAGCGCTTAATGAATTTTGTGAACGTTTTGTGGCTTTATTGAAAGTTGAAAAATTTATTAGTAGAGGGTTGGATCGAAGGGCTTCCCTCGCCCCCCTGGCGAGGGGCAATGCACTTGCCTTGCGAGGGGCTTCGAAAGTATCCCCAGGACTCCACCCGCCCTCTCCCTGTGCCGTTTTATTGAAAGTGCAGTGAAGTTGACTGGTTTCTGTGCAGCAGCAGCCGTGGCTGCACATGTGCCGCCAGTCCACGTCCACCCCGGACCAATATTATTTACGCTCAATTAAGTTAGTGTGCACATTGCACTACTAGCCCCTTGTCCGCCAATGGCCCTGGATTTATCTCTTTTTACAGACCCCTTTCAGCGACTTTTCAGACCTCTGTCGGCCCCCCTTTCAGCTTGTTTTTTATCGCCCTTCAGCCCGTTCTCTGTCCCTTTTCTACTCAGTTTTCTTATATTTTTGGAAAGCATTTTCAATTTGGAAGCCACTTGAATGCAAAAATTCGTCTCTCTTTGCCGAAGAAGTAGTGAAGTGTCATAGGACCATAAGAAGATTTAAAATAACGCACATACATTGTAAATATATAAGCAAGAATTTGCTAAAAATAAGGTGACTGTGTTCTCTTTTCTGAAAAATAGTGTAGTGTCATAAGATCATAAAAATATTTAAGAATGCATAAATATGTATAAACAACAATTCGCTAAAACGAATATGACCGTGTCCTCTTTGTATTTTATTTATTTTATAATGCTTATACTTTATATATAACTATATACATATTTATTCAGAGCTGATTAACATGCGCTCCCTCATTCAGATGACGCGGATTATGGGGAATATAACCATTCAAAATAGTGGCCAGAAACAAGGGTTAAAGGGGGGGGGTTAAGAGGCCAAGAGAGCGCCCGTCACGACCCATTAAGCAGCTATTGTTTCGAACTGGGCGGGGCAAAGGGGGCGCACAATAAATGCCGAATAGCTAAGGCCGTCCCTGAAAAGTTAACGCTTGATTTCTGCACTAAAAACCAGAAGTTTGCCATTCTTTTGGGTCATTAGTTGGTAATTTATCAAAGTCATGAATTTATATTATACCCAGAACCGGGCCAGAACCGGAGACGGAGCCGGAGCCGTAGCCGGAGCCGGAGCCAGAGCCAGAGGCAGGCAGCTGCAAAGTGCAGATGCAAACTTTTCAATGCGGCAGCTGTCATAAAAGCAAATGAGAAAAGGAAGAAGCCCCGGGAAAAGTCGTGGGAAAACTCAGCGAAAGTGTAGTGAAGTCAGCCCAAGTTGGGGCCCGGGAAGGCAATAAAATATGGAGAGTAATGCGACTCGATTTTGTCCTCTTTCAATTAGTCAAATTTGTAGCGCGGCGTCGTGATTAAAATTCTCGAGCGGCGTAAATAGTTCTTCACTTACCATTTTAATGGCCACCATTTTAAGCCGGGAGCCATCGAAGGGGACTGTGCACAGAGTGAAGGGTGTGCCAGTGAAGTCTCTGGGCGAGCTATGACAGGTATCCTGGCTCCTGGCTACTTCCCGGCTTCCGGTACCTTCTTCCACCTGCTTCTGGCTTTTACTTCTTGACCTCCTGCGTCAGACTGCATTCCGGTCGCATGTCCTGCTTTTGACAATGCAATTTGCGGCAGAAAGGAGATTGCAGATTGCAGATGCAGATTGCTGCAACGAATGGCCAGCTCCTGGACAGTCCAGCTGCAGTCCTCGACATTCATTGCATTAGTTTGGGGAGCGCTTAGTTCTGGATTCTCTCGTACATCAAGGCTCCATTGGGTTGGACTTTCGGAAGCTAATTGTGAGTCCTTTTTTAAGTGGGAAACCTAAATTTGAAGACATTTGAATGAGAAGTGATAATAATTCATAATAAATAAGTAATAAAATAAATCTAAAACATTACGCATACGCACTGTGGCCCAGTCTACTTCGACAAGCAATCGTGCCTAATCGCGCATTACGTATACGCCGCATGCAACAGGCCACAAGAGCCCTCCATAATGACTTTACGATACACAATGCCGGAGAGGCACTTTTTTCGGGGGTGCTGGATGGACAGCTAATGAAATGCGAATCACATTTGCTGATTGCCCCCAGTAGCGCGTCCTGACAGGACATATCTACGAGTTGAGCTCCGATGACAGCGATGACAATGACTCGGCCTGTCAGCTCATAATGTGTTTCCGCTTGCCTGATTCATTTAATTATGATTTCCGGTGTCGACACAGCCGAGAGCGGCGGCCAGGCACACGTGCTCATTATTACAGCCACTTGATTGCTGGTTCCAAGCCCGAACCCAGCACACTCTCCGGCGAATGCCCTTTGCCGGGAAGTGCTCGAGAATAATATTTATGCAGACATCGAAATAAGTGAGGGAGAAGTGAGGAAAAGAGGAAGTAGAATCAAATCAAAATCAGGCTTTGTTTTAATAGTTATACTTTCCAAGTGGGCTTTCCCAGCTGAGACCGTCTGCGGTTAGGGTATGCCTGGCGCCATTCATCAACTCGACAGGCAACAATTTCATGTCCTCCATCCTTTGGCAATTTGCTTGTATTAGAAACTCATTTCCGTTTGTAATTGAGTCGTGAGTCGCTACCGCCAGTCAGCCAGTCAGCCAGGCAGTCAGGCAGCCAGCTGGTGCCCCTTATGTTCATGCAAATGAATGGCCATGTTTTGGGATGAAACAGGGACTCTGACGAATCGAAGCCAGCATCATTTTTACCCCCACCGTTCTCTTCCGTTGCAGAACCCTCGCCGCTGTACGACAACAATCACTATCATGAGGAGTGTCTGCGCTGCAACTCCTGCGGCCTGAACCTGACTGGACCCAACCAGAAGCGGGCCAGGAGATTTAAGGTAAGCCATACTACAATACTTGGTTAAAATTATATTATTTTATTTATGGTGTAGAAAATACAAAATTAATAACTAAATTATTTAGTTTTTTTCGATCCCAAAAAATATTTATTTGACCTTCTAATTAAGAGGCGAGTGAGTAAGCCTAACCAATGAGCGATTTTGTGGGCTTTTTCCTGTTAACTCATTTGAAATGCATTCGCTCATTTCGAGACCCATAAAGCCGGACTCATTGCAGAGCAAATGACGTGTGGGAGTCGGGAATGCGACTCAGACCCCGTCTCCTCAACCAGAATAACATATGAACCGAGCAGGCATAAAAAATATAACCAAATAAATCATTTACACAGGGAAATATATATATGAACATGAAGCTATAGCTTCTCCGAGTTTAGTTCTGAGCAGCACTGAGACAAAAAAGAATAAGTTTAATGTCAGGAAAATAGATACCCCACTTACATCTTTTTTTTCTATAATTTATAATTAAGAGAATTTCTATTCAGTACAAATTTATTTTATGTATTAAATTTATATTTTTCCCTCGCATATTTTACTGTATTTATAATACAAAAAAATATTTGCAAGTGTAACCCTGTAACCCCATATTTCTACAGAACCAGATCCTGTGCGACCTGCACTTCGCGGACGTGGCCCTGATGGAGTGCTCCGACTTCATGCAGCAGCTGCGTAGCTTCAAGCCGCAATCGCTGGGCTGCGCGGTCGCCAGGCGGAAGAGCTCCACCACGCTGATATTCCCACTGCCGCCGCAAGCATGTTCAGGTATGTACCGCACTGTACTCGGCACATTGCGAGCGCCAAATCGGCCAAAGCTGCGGGTCCGCCAGGTGGGTTTCCACCTGCCAAATACCCTGGCAGACCTTGTCAAGTTACGGTGGCTTGGAAACTTCGTGGCTCAAAAGAGCTTAGATTTTTAATCGAAATATTGAGACACGTCTTAAACTTAAGCTATCTATAGCAAAATTCATTAACAAATTTTATAAAATTTTTGTTAATCTGTATTATCGATATTGTCATATATCCTCGTTATTTAAAGCGAAATTCGATAACAATTAGACCGAAAAGTGCGATATGATATATCAACCTAAAAATCGCGTTTACTCTCATTTCAAAAATATCGTACACCCACATATATTAAACTTTAAAACATTGGAAAATGGGGAATATATCGATAAGTAGTATTTACTTTAATTTTGGTATTTTCTGCCATCCTTAATTCCTTTTTACATTTGTTAATCGAATATTAAACTCTTTTACGACAAATGATATTCAACAATGAAATATCTTTTCGTTGGAACTTGTCTGTGCTATCGATAACAACTCCGATATTCAATAATAAATCGAATATCCTTGTTTACGGTTGCATTTTCCCTTCGCCAAGGATATTATTCATTCGAATACCGAAGACCCAAAGGCCAAACCCTTCCATAAATTTCGCTTTTTTCCTGCCCCGGGTGTGCGAGTGTGTGTGCGTGGCGTCATCATTATAATTCAAATGAGATTTGCGCGCACACTCGCACACCCACACCTACACACACACCGATGCAGGGTGAGAAAAGAGGGGAAGGAAAGGGGAAGAACAAATAAAAGAGCGAAGCGAGCGAGATGGAGAGCCAGAACCACGTCTACAAGTTGGAGAATGTTTGGCATTTTGCATAATAAAGTTGTTCAAACATATTTGACGTCGGGTTGCGCACTCACCCATACACACTCACACACACTCACACACACTTAGGCCCACACACACACATACGCACAGATAGAACCGCCATTTTTCGCTGACATAAACTTTCAATTCGGTTTTCATTTTACTTTATTTCCCTCTGTCTCGCTCTCTCATTTATTTTTTATTCGCAGCGCTCGCAAACGATTTAATTAAAATCCCCAAAAAAATAAAATAAGAGAAAAAAAAGCAAGAAAAAAGCGCGGAACATGAAACATTTCTTAACATTATTTATCAGTTCCCTCGAATATGAGCACAGCGATATCCCCTTTCACATGCGCGAATATACAAATATTATATCTGTATATATTCACTCGCACTGGGAATGCAAAGTTTATTAACTGGATTTTTATTACGAAACTTTTCGGGCCAAGCCTGGGCTTTGGCTTTGGCTTTGGCCCGTTTGGCGTCCATTTTAATTACAGTATGCCGAAATAAACGAATCGAGGCCATTTCGGCCAGTTAAATATTATTGCTCCTCTCCGAACGATGTCCTTCGAAGATGATAATGATGATGCTGCGAAGTCCTGCCGATATTTTGTGTCCCGTTCTGGACTTAATTCCTACGGCGATTTCATGGGCAATTTGTTGCAAAGTCAAAATCAAGGCAACAAATAGAAGCCATAACATTTGATTAAATAATTCTGAATTCAAAGAAATAAAATGATATGAAATATGTAATCCCAGGAGTATAGATATTCGAATAGATATTTGCCAATATCTTTATAATATAGTATATTTTTTTCAATATTCTATAATAAATTTATTTAGATTTAAAAGGCATCTTGGCAACTTTATACAATTTTGAAAGAATAAGCTTTGGCAATGAAAAAGATCTTCTTGGGAGATCTTAAAATATTCTTCTTCTAGCAATCTTCGATCGATTTATATCTGTTTTTATAAAATATGTCATTTTTTGGGGAAAAATATTGGTTAAATTATTTGCTATTTAACTTAAAAGAAAGCCAACCTATGATGACTGGCAAATAGTTTAGCCAAGAGACTGCCAAAAGCCGACTGCCTGGGAACTTGACACGCTTCGCATATTCACTTCCGCCTCTCCTGGTCCTGCTCCTGCTCCTGCTCCTGCTCCTGCTCCTGCTCCTGCTCCTGCTCCTGCTCCTGCTCCTGCTCCTGCTCCTGCTCCTGCTCCTGCTCCTGCTCCTGCCCCTCGTCCTGTATTAATGCTCAGCTGCGCTCATTCGAAGCGACATTGAGTGCGCACTCGAGTAAAGTGATTCGATGCGTGTCACATTCGAGGGCGAGTGCTGCACTTGCTCTGCTTAGGAGCCACGCCTCCATAGCCTCCTCAAGCACACAGCAAAAAAAAAGGGTAAAGACATGGACAAAACACCTAAATATTTACGATGGGAAAGTAAATCGCGAGGAAAAGTCCACTTATCGCATTGAAGATATTGTAAAACTTTGTATTTCGAATTTAAAAATATTTAAAAATATTGTGGTAATGTTAGAATATTGAATAAACTATCTGAATTTTCTTTTTTATTTTCATATCGATTATATTGTTTCCATAATATTGATTTATTGCACGTTAAACAAAAATTAATTGATCGATAAAGTAAATATTGACTGCCATCTATAATTTATATTTTTCTTATTCTTTTTAAAGAAATATTTGAGCTACTAGAGTCAATTCTAGGTACTTCAATATTTTAAGTTTGATATAATTTTTTGGTTTCTTATTATTACTCATAGTAATTTATTAATGCATATTTTCTATTAAGTTCATCACTTGTTTTGATTATTAAGCGCCTGTGCCCACTTACAGAAATCCTATTTAAAGTGGTTAAGTTCACGAGTTCTCGGGCTAAGCTCTGAATAATTCATTCATGTTGGTGTTTTTATGGGTTTCCGTAATTGCTCCTGGTTGCCAATCAATAATGGTCAAAGGGGCAGGGGCGAGCGGGGAATATAAATAATGCAGGCTGCCATAAATGGAAGGGAAATCCTTTGCTAAGTCGCCTCCGAAAACAACATTTAAAATAATATTTAATGAGCATAAACTGCCTTTTCTATTACTATTTCTCAGGGAGGCCGGTCATCAAATAGATTAAATAAATACACTAAATAAATCATTTAGCTCTGCCGCGACGTTAAGTATACGCCACGTAGGTCACGCAGCACACGTTTATGGCCCGAAAAGGCGCCGGCAGAGTTATAAACACGTATTATATGCCATCTTAGATCCATGTGTGTACGTGACAATTAAATTTATGAAATCCTATAGGATGTGCTGGCGGAGGCCGCCCCGAATCCGAATCCAAATCCGTTTGCCAGTTGAAAAGTCAGTTCAAGGGTCTCGAATTATCAGCCTGCCGTGGGCGCGTGACTGTTGCCAGGATGCTGGATGGAAGTTAAGCCATTAGCGGAGCGAATGATATCCTTGAAGGACTCTGGTCCTCTGGCCACAAATCAAGGGGAGTTTCCCAAATTTAAATATTACGGATTAGGCCCTGGCTTTAAGCTCTAAAATAAATAATTAATTGCCTGGAGAAAGGAATGCCTGCTCCCGTTCGCTATAAAGATCCAATTTGAGGGTCCTGTCCCTGCATATATATATAGCTTCTATTATTCAGTGCTTTGTCATCTGCTGCCTGGCCATAAATTTAGCCATGAATACCACGCCCACCTGGACGGAGCATTTACATTTTAATATGCATTATTAGCGCGATAATTGTTTGAGAATATTGCCCAAGAATAGATGACGACGGCGAGGAGGAGGGCCGTAAAAAGCCGGGCAGGCCATCAATTTGTCACTTTGCCTTGCCACATTTCGGGGTATTGGCCAATCTTTATATATAGCCGTACCCACGTATATATATATATAGATATTCCGCTGTCATAATAAATTCAAAAGCCCCGCAAACCAACAAAATTGTCGCGCACTTTTTACGTTCATTTGTCAGCTCGACGGGGCTCTGCTTCCACCATTGTCGCTGTGTTTCTTCTGTTTCTCTTTTTGCAATATTTTAATATGTTCCAGCACGCATTTTTGTGTCTCATTTGTTTGGTGAAAAATGATTTTAATTTCGCCAGCGAGACAGCATTGTGAGGCTTTTAATAAATGGAGTTGTAATAGCCATTAATGACCCGAGTCTCTACCGGAGCTATTTTATGGCCAGGACAAGGCTCAGCTGAAGTGAAAAATTGCACCGGGCGAGCTCATCGATTCATTAGTACATAACTCTTTTTTGATTTTAATTAATATTTGGCACGGAAAGAAAAACAGAAATCTGTTGGAAACTTCTCAAATTCAAAGCTCTTTTCGATTCCATTTGCTGCCTGCCTCCCTGCCTGAGACCCTGAATGATCAGAAACTCTTATCGAAAAAAATAATACCCCTGGCAAGGGGTATCAAGTTGATCGAAAAATGGGGGCCAACGAGGCGTATGCGCTATTTCTGCTGGCCAGCCGTCAAAGCCCCCGAAAAAGAGCCTTCGAGGGCAAGTCCGGATGCATTTTTTTAATTGAAAAATCCAGTGAGGACGACTCAGGCTACCATCCACAGGGATTAAGGCTTTCCGAGCCTCCTATCACTCCTACTCGTCACTAATTAAAACCCTGAAATCTGACATATTTATGCCATAAATCGGAATGAAACTTCAGCCCAAAACCAAAAATTCCTGCAGTCCTTGGGTATTTTTCAAATCTAAAATTCAATGGAAAATGTGAAAATCATTGCAAAATCGGAAAATCCGAAAATGTGAAAAGCACGCATAGAGTTAGTAGAATTTGTACCTTTCCGAGACTCTCTTGTTAGCAATTAAAAATAGGGACAGTTTCCCGCTGACCAAGGGAAACCTTTAAAAAACAAATCACATAGAAAATAAGCTGAAACCTCTTTCAATGCAGGCCCAGGGAATGTTTCGCAAAATCCCTCTTACTCGTCACTAATTAAAATGTGGCTTTCAGGTGTCCCCGCACACCAAGCCCTCCGCCCGCTCCCCAGCCATAAATTCCTCTGTTGTCCATTCACAGAAATGCAATGCAATGCACATCAAATTAAATTTGTTGGCCCAGGGACACAAAGGACAAAAGGACACTCGCAAGTAGATATGGCTGCGTTCTCCTTGCGGCTTTTAAAGAATTTGCAAAAGGAAAATTAAAACTAAGCTCCACGAGCTGAGAAAGAAAATTTCACAGACAATTATAACAAAATAAAATAAATATCTTTATGCATAGATTTTGTGAGAAGGGAGTGGGGTTAACCAAAGATGCATAACGCCAGAGGACTTGCACTCTCGGGGTTCTTTTGAAATTTAGAGAAAGCGGGAATCTCATAGATTTTTATGAGGAATATCAAAATTTCCGAATTGTATCGTTATTTTCTTGATATATGAGACAAATAAATTATCAAAAAAAAATACTTTTTATGATATTCTTTGATAAAAACGATAGTTTAACATTTAATGCAATTCTTTTTCATATTTAAAAATTCGATAAATCAAAGTAAACAATATTTTTAAACAATATTGAGCACGATTCTGTGTTCTGTCTTAAATATTTT
The DNA here is from genome assembly GCA_018152175.1 of Drosophila jambulina. Lineage (NCBI taxonomy): Eukaryota > Metazoa > Arthropoda > Insecta > Diptera > Drosophilidae > Drosophila > Drosophila jambulina. Next base: position 748,684 of record JAECXH010000099.1, on the reverse strand, counting down.
ACATATTTCTCATCTTATTATTCACTCGATCCCCTTTAATAATCTCCACTTCTCATCGAAATGGATTCGTGTGGGGAAGAAATAGATAATTAATGGTGGCTAACTCTAGCCAGGAATATTCATAGCTTATCAATAAAATCCGGGGGGTGGGCGTACTCCCGGGAGTCCCGCCCACTTAAGCCTCTTAAGGGAGAGAGTGTGGCTGGAAAAGCAATTAAAATACATACGGGAGCAACAGGAGCTGGACAAACTACTCCCCGGGTCACGTGGCTCCCGGCCAGCCCAGCTGGCGATGGACAGCCCGGACATTGCGGATGAGCTGCTGCTGGAAGCGACGTATATTATCGTCCAGCTTCGGCGGCGGCTCCACCAGCGTCTCGGGTATGTCCACGTGCCGATAGTGCTGCATCTGACCCAGCTCCAGGTCGACGTGCTGCGGCCCGCAGGCCTCCCGCCACTGGACGGCGAAGTGGTTGTGCACCACCGTGGTGTAGGCGGTGTTGTGCAGACACTTGGCCGCCAGCGCCGGATGCAGGTGCTCCGCCACCCGGGTCACATGGGCCAGCATGTAGAAGCAGGACTCCATCTTCGGATCCGGGGCCAGCTCCTTGGGAAAGTACACATTGCTGAAGCAGTAGCCACACCGAGCCGAGCAGTTCACGTCCCCGGCCTCCAGCTCCTCGAGGAGATCCGGCCAGGTGCGCAGGCGACCCAGCGGCATGATCACCTCGTCCACATCCACCACGGCCACGTAGTCGAACTCGTACAGGCTCCGGTAGAGGCAGTCGTTGTAGAGCAGCACCTCGTTCAGCTGCCGGCACAGCTCCACCTTCCCGTCGACCGGGGGCAGCATCTGGTAGGGACGCAGCTCCAGCAGACCATCCTCGGGCCGGGTGTAGTGGGCCAGGGTCCTCGAGACATTCGGATGCAGCTGGCCAATGTCAAAGGCCCGTATCCTGCCCGCGCCCAGCAGGCGCATCAGCTCCAGCCACTCCACCAGCCGCTCGGACATGTCCACGTCGGGGAAGCGCAGGTACTTCAGGCAGATGCCCGTCCGCAGGTGGGGCTGGGCCCTCCTCTCCTCCTGCTCCATCGCCGGCGGCTGGATGACCTTCAGCGCATTCTGCGGCACCGCACAGCCGTCGCCAAAGACCAGGGCCACCAGCTGGGGCTGCCGCGGCGACTGCATCTGGAAGGTGAGCAGCGTGGGAAAAGCCACGCCCTCGCCCTGGCCCCACTGGGGATACCAGGCCAGCTTGGCCTCGTCCAGCGGCACCAGCTGCGGCAGCGTCTCGCCCTCGAACCACATCTGGCAGTAGGTCCGCGGATAGGACTCTGCACAGGTGGTGATCATGGCCAGGATCACCACCTCGGCCACCCTGGGGCGGCGGTCGTAGTAGGCCCCGTAGAGGTAGTAGGTGAGATTCTCGTGCCGCGTCCTCTGGAAGTGCGGACTGTGGAACTCCAGGTTCTCGTATCGGGGATAAGGGGCACACTCGCGCCCGTGGGCCCACTTTTCGCCCTCGTTGCTGCGCAGCAGGGTCTCTAGATCCATTTCTGGCTCCGGCTGGGGCACTGCCTTCCTGTCCTTGGACATATCCTTCTCCAAATTTAGCTGCCGCTGCCGCTGTCGCTGCAGGAGATCCAGCTCCACTCGCCACTTCCTGGCCTCTTCAACGAGGGCTGTGAGGGAGAGCAAGAGATTAGTGACCTGGGAGACCTATTGGAGGCTGCCTACCACTGTGGTCATCCTGTTGCGGAGGCACTGCCAGCCGAAGGAGCAGCACCAGCAAGAGGCTGCCCAGGACACACACGCAGAGGGAGGTTCGCAGGGAGCGCAGTCTAGTAAAAACCATCATTGCGAATCGACAGCAAGGCGAAAACTGAACGAAGGCACTTTTCTGCTCAAACTACTTAAACAATTCGCAATTCCGCTAAGTGCAGAGGTGCAGAAAATACAAATATAGACATATAAACAGTGATTGTTCAGGTAGTTTCGCGGAACTAACAAGGCCGACTCCCAGCGGAGTTTGGGCAGACCTTATCACTTCTTCCGCTCTCTTTGGGAGATATTATCTGTCGGAGTTGCTACTTTCTATTCGATTTTACACACAAATGTTGCCAAGTTAATTAGTTAAACATTATAACAAATTATCCGTATCGGAGCCAGGTACAAGCAGCCGATAAGAGCCACAGAAACCGGTGTTACTGTCGAGTGCCATCCGGTTATTGCTGATAGCAGCGGGCCCCTGGCCAAACCACAAATAATACATCAACTAGAACTAGCACAGATATTTGACACGCTAAATAAGAGATAAATAAATATATATATATAAATATTTAAGATATTTATAGTAAAACATACTACAAAAACATCAGGATCGTATAAAAAAATCTTTAACTTTATTATATTAAAATGTTGATATCGAAAAGTGTCGTATATTAATATTGTAAAATAAGTATTATTAATTATATTTAACTCAATTTTCTATTGTATTGGTCCAGTATCAAACAAATCATAGATTTATTGATTATATATAAAGTAAAGTACTGATGTATTTTTACATTTACTTTTGCGATAAAAGTCGATAAAATAGTAAAATATCGATAGTTTTTGTTTTTTGCTAAAAACTCCCTCAGATTCTTTAAAAGAGTTCTTTTATGTTCATAAGTTAAATTTGTATTGTTTCATTTCATTTATTTATTTTTTTTTTTAATTATTCAAATATTTTTAAAGTTCTTGTTTCTTTTTTTTTAATATAATATTTATAAATGACTAAAATAATATAATAAATCTGCTTCAAAGACAAAACCAAATCCTTCGCTAGCGCCAACTTTTCAGCCAGATTAAGCAGGTATCGAGAAAAGTGGCCACGGAAAAATGGAAGGAAAATCTGGGGGGAGAGTGGCCAAGGAAAATCGAGAAAAATTAGGGGGAAAAGTGGCCAAGGGAGATGGGGAAAGTGCGGGGAGCTTAACAAGCGGCAAACAAGCCCAGACCGATGGCAGGAGACATTATTATTATGTACGTCAAGCGTGGACAAAGGCATTGGGCGCCGATATACGCTATATGTGTGCCACACACACACCCATATGTGTGTATCGTGTATATATAGACACACATATCGAAAGGGACATGAAGGTGAAGCCTGCATTAAATTATTGATTCGATTTCGCGCGCGATTCGCTTTTATTGTAGCGAACTTTTTGTCTGAATGAATTGTGGCCCGTAGCCGGAAAGTTTGCGGCAGACACTCTGCCACACACACGCCCCGCACACACACTCACCTGTCTGTCAGTCTGTCACGTTGTCCTTCCAATTTCGCAGGGTGCGTGTGTGTGTGTAAGTGCCACGCCCAGGAGCAGGAGCAGCATAACAATAACAATAATAACAGACGGCCAAAAAATTTATGTGTGCCTACACAGTCACAAAAGAGGCGATCCTTGGGGGGACACAGTGCTGACAAGTATGCTACATAAAATAGAAAGAAAAACAAATGCTTCAAAAAAAAATTAATTATTTAAATTTTTTTAGAAATTTGTAATTTATGATATTTATCGATACAATTTTTGTGACAAACACAAAGTTTAAAACTCATAACTAAGCCAGAAAATCATTAATTTATATTCGAAAGGCTATTCTTTGCTAAATAAATCTGCTAATTCTTCTTAAAATATTTATTAAATACATTTTTTGTTGATTTTTGACAACTTTAGTGATATATAAATATTTGAAAGTTTAAGTAAAATATTTATTAGAATTTGTTATCAATATTTTACTATTAAATAATTGAGACTTTTAAGGCGAATTAATAATACCTTGTCACGGTTTCCCAACTCATTGAGAAATCAATTTTTGGGCCCACAAAAATACCGAAAATTCTCCAATTCTCAACCGAATGTCCAGCTGAACGAATTCAGCCCCTATTCCGCTCAGTGTAGCCATGTGCACGTATACATGTACAATGGCAAACAAGACATAATCAATCACTTAACCCAAAAACGCACACCAAACGTTCGTTTCAATTAAAGTTTCGTTTTCATTCACTTAGCTGGGGTGAAAATGGGCATGAAAAGGGGGAAAGGGGAGAGGGAATGCGAAATAGGGGGGAAAGCTAAGCAAAGTCGAGGAAAATAGGAAAAGCGAAGGCAACCAAATAGCAAAATCATTCAGTGCACTGTGCGAATTTCCTGGCGAGAGAGAGAAAGAGGCAGTGAAAGTTCAATGATGAATCATTTCAAACCTCAATCAATATATATCAATCAAGAAATATATATATTATATATATTATATATATATATATATAATACATATATTTCTTATTTTTCTCAGCTCAGGGCATGACCTGGCTTCCGTTTACAATTTCAATTTGATTCCTTATCATTCGCTTAATAAGTATGCAAACTGCACACTTTTATTCCCATTTGTACGCTTTTTGTGGGCTCTTTGTTACATTCTCCACTTTCACTATCACTTTCACTTGCAATTTAATGCCAAAATTTCCAACCACAAAGAACTTTGACAACTGCCTCTTGGCTTTTCTATTTTTACAAGATTTTATAAGGCGAACTTGTACGCATACTTGGCTTTTTGCTTAATTAAAAACGAGTTTAATACGTTCTCAAAGGAAATTTCCACCTCAAATATTTTATTTAAAACTAGAATTTAATATATAGCTAATTGTTTGAGTTATTTTCTATCTTCTTTTGGGCATTTTTTCTTCAATTATTCATCAATTGTTTAAGGAAAATGTGAACTCATGTGGCTGGTACCTTCATTTATATCCTGCCAGGAAATATATAATACTTCTTGGGGAGTGTGTTTTATAAACTATAATTTCCCAACTCAATTTCCTCAATTTATATACATACATATATAAACTTCTTTTACCAAGAATAACGACGAAATAATTTTTGGCGCAACTTTCGTCACACACACAGGAAGTGGGTGGCATTTTCTCGGAGGAAACGGGGACAGTTGGTGGTTGCTTTACGACGGAACCTTTCAATTTCCGTTGGTCCTTTCTGGGAATGGCGACGACGCCTGCATTGCATACTCTATTTTCTTTCCTTTCTTTTTCCTTTCTTTTTTTTTTTGGAAAATTCCGGGGCTGAGGGGCCCTCCCTTGCCCCCAAAATCTCAGAATCTGTTGCGTACGCCGCGCCGACTGTTGCTGTAATTGAAGCAATGACGCAAGCGAAACTCGCTCGCAGCGCCATTTCAATGCCTTTCCCCCCGATTTCTCCCCGGATTTCCCCCCGATTTTTCCCCCCGATTTTCCCAGCGACTTTCCCTTGACTTGCCTTAAAGATTACTCGCTTGAAAGTAATTTGTTTTCATACGACATGGCAGAACAGAAGTCTGTTCGCGACAAGGATAAGGAGAAGTGTAATGCAAAACGGCAGTCCCCTAAATGATGACGGCCATAGATTGGGAGGAGCCCCGTGTCCCGTCCCCCGATTATCATCATCATCGACTGCCAATCCTTTTTGCCAGACCGACAAGAGTCCACGATATGTATACAAGTGTATACTTCAGGTAGTGACTAAAAGCCAAGGGCCAAGGGCCAAGGCCCTGGTGCTCCGCACATTCAAATCACATTTTGGCGCACATTTAGCATAATTTAGCACTTCATTTGCAAGGCGGGAAAGCCGCGACAGCTGCCTGCGAGAGAGAGGGAAAAGTTTTCCCTCGCCCAAGATGTATGCCACTGACACTGGGCCGTGCAAAGTGATTATGATGCCCCGAGCGACATGTTGCCAGACAGCAGCGAGTCCCAGCCCAGAGATGTGAGTGCACTGGGAATATGCGGGGGTTAAAACTAAATGAATTCATTTCAAAATTAAGGCTCAAGTAAATAAACTGCTGCTGGAAGCATTTTTGCACCAGGGTAATAATAACAACCAATAAAAATGCATTTTGTAAATAGTATAATAATAACTCACCTATGGCCTAATTTCTCTCTCTGCCCACCGTCAGTGGCAACAAATTCCAGCTGCGATGACACGAATCTCAACATCAAAAACACACAAAAGACACACGATTTTCATGCGGTTGGCTGGCTTTTCCCCCTCCAGTCTCCACCTCAGTGGGGAAAATTGGCGGGAAAGTTTTCGGTTCCGCCTGAAATTGAATGATTAAATGTGTGATTTATGTTTCACTCATTGGTTTCACCTTTTCCCTCTCGTTGCAGGTAAATTGAATGGAAATGTAAATGGAAATAGAAGTGGGAGAGTATTCATATGATGTTTCAGGGGAGTGCCACAGGTCCGAGAGATAAGTACAGCCGATACCAAGTGGATAATATTATTTTGGCTTATTGTATCGTTTTCATATTAATCACCACTATGAAATTGAGACAATAACCAAAATTAATATATTCCCCAAAGCCCACAATGAATATCAACGTTGCAGCTCTAAGGAATATCATTACCCTCTTTAATGTAAAACATCTTTAGTTTTAAAGAGAAAGGCATACGTATAAATAACTCTAATGATTTATATGTATAAATTTTACAAGTTTAAGGAAAACTCACAGAAAAAAGGAATTCCCAAGAGGCTGTATATATAATTACGAAAATGCTGCCACACTTCAGGGATCCTTATGCCACTTGACTTGGAAAGCCCTCTGCTTTTGGGCTTCATGTTTTGGTTTTCGTTTTGCTTTTGGTTTTGGCTTTGCTTTTGGCCGCCATTTGCATTTTGGACTCTGGCCAACCACAAAATTGCTGGCCAATGGCTTTTAAGGACGTGTCCTGACAGCTCTTTGCGGCTTATTGGCCAATTTGCAACTTGATTAACAAAAAGTGCATGAGGTCATTCGCAGCCGATGATCGTCCTGGCGATCATCATTACGATGCAGCGTCCTCGTCCTCGTCCTCGTCCTTTAAAAACCCCCCATCCAGTGGCACTTGGCGCGGCAGGAAATGGCAGTGTCAACGGAATGACGGCAAATGCCAGCACTTTAAAGGCAATAAACCTTAATTGCTGATTACACACATTCGCACGGAGCGGGAAAAGAACAAAAATATTTCAATAATCCAGCGGGAAGGAGAGTATCTTGTATCTGCCAAAGCGGGGAAAGTATTTCATCCACATTTTTGGGAATGAACTACAGGAAAACTACAAGAGAACTACAAGAAAAGACAAGAAAATTCCTTAAAACTCCTGAAAACCTTTGGAAGTAAACCCAGCTCTTATATCGGTTTAAATACGTCTATTTTTCCTGAAGTTCCTGGGTGCGCTTAGCCACAGGGTATCCTTTGTTCGAGCTGGAAACCGCCTCTGTCGCCTCGCTTCGAGTGACGCATAATTCGAAAATTGAAATTTCCATCACGTACAGGACGCCGGCAGCATCCACTTGTCAACATGAATTTCCAATTTTCTCTTTTCCCCAGAAAAACAGGCATTGTTCACGGTTTATACGTATTTCTGTGTGTGTTTTTTCGTTTTTATTTTTGAGGGTGAAGCCTCCTCCACTTTCATCTCATAATCTGGCCACAATTGCGAATATCAAGTTGACATCGAAATCAAAAACACACATTTTAAGCAGCACTGAGCACAGGTTATTCTTTGTTTATATTATTTTAACATATTTATATAACAAAAAAAAGTGTTTTATTTACAGTGATTGTATATATTTTATAGGTCTAGAAGTGCCAAGTTAAAACTCCTTTGGGCTTTAGAGTATTTTATTTAAATGTAATGTTTTATTAATGAATTAATTTGTTATAAAATTTATTTATTGAATTTTTATACATTTTATTACTTTAAATAATTATTAGCAGATCTTGGTTCGTATTGTTTAACCCGTAGTATCACTTAGTCCCACGGTCCTCTCATAATTGAGACGCAGATTGCAAAGCCCTCTCAGAGAGTGCTGCTAAAAAAACTCTCTCGTTCGCTCCTGCTTGTACATGAAGGGCATAGCCCGGAAAAGAGAGCGAGAGAGTGGGAGATCTTTGGATGCCAAGGCCTCTCTCTCTAAACAGAGTCGCAGAATGCCAAGCTCTCTCAGAGAGTTGTGCTAGAGAAACTTTCTCGCTAATGCTTGTACATGGCAGGCATATCACGAAGAGAAAAAGAGAGAGAGAGAGCATTCATTATTCGACACATCATTTGACCAGAATTATTTGTTTATATTCTCGCATTTCATTCTAAACACATTTATGGCCCCAACGGCTTCTTCTCGCTTCCATTTCCGGGAAAAACAAATCGAATTATTGGCCAGCTCCATCGATAGACACAACACGTTTCCAAATCAAAACAAATAGCTCGAGAAGTATTTGGGGATAACGATTCACGATAACGATTCACGATTTGCATACATAATAAAAAATCGTACTTAATTATTTAACGTCATATTTAAGACTCTTATCTAATTTTTCAAATTTCCTAATAACTCTATGAGTAAATACATATATTTTTTGCAACATTTGAAAGGCTTAACCCCAAAATGGGCAACGAGGACGAGCCTCTTGCCGGCTTTAGCCGCTGGCTAAGCGTTCTGTGACCAATTATAATTTACAACGACTCCCGGTTAAGTGCCCGGGCCCCCGTCCGTGGCCCAATTCAGGGACTATATATATACACGCCCCGCCTTCTGCTGACACGTCAAACATGGCCTGTGTAGTTTACGGCGCCCAACGCAAATTTCTGGTCTTCATTTTTGATTAAACGCAAACAGGGTGGCACCGAAAAAATTAGTTGGCTTTTATGCAAATGCATGACGGACCAAGGCCCAACAAGGACCAGGAACCGAGGACCAGGGACCGAGGACCAGGGACCAGGGACCGACGGGACCGACGGGCCTGTCCTGCCTTTCGCTTTTCCTGGGGCAAAATTATTTTTAGCGGCGCTGCCCTATCGCTCCATCTGCAGGTAACCCCTTGTCAGTCCGGCGGAAAAAGGAGGTCAATCGGAGGGAAAAGCGACCCCCGTTCCTGCCCCTAATATCTTATCCGCTTTCTGTTATTTGATATTTGCGCTTTAATGAATTTTAATGCCCCCTGCCTGGGCCAGCTTTCATTTCTTTTTACGGACTAGCTGTTCTTTTTCTACCCTGGTAAATTATTAATAAGAAAATTTTGTGCTTAGGCTTCAGTTTTTCGTATTTTTTCGGGGGCCCTGCACAGATTTTAATCGTTTTAAAATTTTGTGTTCTCCTTGACTTGAAGTCAAGGCCGCAGCACAGCCACAGATACAGATACACGGACACACAGATACAGCTACAGATACAAATACAAATGCAGACACGAGAAAGCGTAGAGAATATCACGCATACGCCGCGTTGAGAGCAAAATTCCTTGGCTGGCAGCGCACACTGTAAATTGTAATCATCAAAGCGTTTTTCTCAGAGCCGCTTGGTGTTACTTCTTACAGTGAGTGTGCCAGTACGAACACACGGAGAGAAAAACCTGAAAAATATTTGACAAAAATTAAGGGAAATTCGAAGAAGGATTTTCTGATTTGTCAGCGGAAGTGGAAGCGTCAACGGAAACGGAAATGGAAACGGCAACGGCAACGGCAACGGCAGCGACAACGGAAGTGCAAGTGAAAGTGAAAGTGAAGTGGAATGCAAAGGCTTAATGTCCTGATGCGAACTATATATATATATATATACCCGATATATACGCACACCCACACACACACTACGCACACACACCACGCATACACTGTCAACACTCGAAGCTCCGTTCCCCCGAAAATCACTGGGCGGGCCTCTCCCCTGTCACGTTGCAGTCGTTTCGCCGTGACATGTGGAAAATGCGGAAAATGGTGAAAATGTGGAAAGGGTTATCAGCACGTTCGCCGCCGAACGACGCCAGACGCTTATTGTAAACAGTTGGCAAAGCTCTCAGGCACTCGTCAGCCGAGTCAGAAGTCATAAAACTGTGATTCAATCCCACAGATTTCCCAGGGAATACAAATCGAATATATAACATATATGCAACGTATGGGAAAAACAAAATGAAAAGAATGGAAACTATATAATTTCTTAATATATATTGGATTTTCTATCTAATCATTAAAAGAGCTGCTTGGAAATTCAGAAAAGGGAATAGGAATGGGACATCAATTTGCTTCAATTAAAATACCTTAAAGAAATATTTCACAAATATTAGAAACCAAATAATACACTCTTGGGTTCATTATTAGCCAGTTATTTAATGCAACAAAAAAAAAAAACAACAAAATATTAAGTAGTAAAAAAATCTAGAGGCCTTCTCCCAACAAAACTTTTGCTTGCCTGATTTGCTTTTTTGTTTGTCGCTTGTCGCCTGATTCCTTTGCATCTTGGCCGGAATTGGTTTCCTTTTACTTTTGGCCAAACTTTTGTTCTTGTTTCGATTGTGTTGCCGTGTTTATTTACGCTCCCTCTCGCCCTCCCCGTCCCATTGTTATTCGTCCTTTTGATAACGGCCAAAGGAGAACTGAAAAAAATATCCTGCAAATGGCAGCTGAAATCAAGATGAAATCGTAGCAGTGAAAAAATAAGAAATCAATACAAAATAGAAAGTAAAAGCAATTTCAACTTACGGCGCCCTGAAACCAATTTCCAACTTGCGTCTGGCAACAATTAATAAGCAAATAAACCAAATAGAAAGCAAACAAATCGCTGGCGAATCGGTTGGAAATGGTCAAAATGACGATGTATATCGATCGGTAAAGCCATTTATCGATTGAAAAATAAACCCATAAAACTACATATAGTTTGATAGAAAAAAATTAAAAACTAAATAATATTATCTAATTAAATCTATATTTCTTTTACAAAATATAAAATATCGAAACACAACAAACACGATAATCGAAAGAGACATATTTTCGAACATCGCTATCTATGTAGTTTCGATAGTGTATCCCTAAATAATATTTAAATTTCTATAATTTATGAGGTATTATACGATATAATCCGATATTACTAAATAAAAAATATTCAACTAATTTAAAAGTAAAGTAAATATTTATCCTATGATTTTCCCAGCCATACATTTTTCATTTCTGCATAGCTAAAGCCTATTCACTTGTGTATTTGATATTTGAGGCTATATTCTTTGACCATCTCAGCCTCAGGCGGCATCCCTGGCCATATGCAGGCCCCGTGTAGGGTTTCCTCCTGTCTCGCCTCCCGGGCCGCCGCCGCCGCCCCGCCCTCTAATGTTGACTCTCTGACCTTATTGTCGCCATTGACATCATTAATGACACCCAAAGTGTCCTCCATTTAGGCCGAACAAGCGTCCCCGGAATACCGAGGGGAACGCAGGCAAGACAGACGCGAAAGGCGGCCGAAAACCAGGGGGCTCGCTTAATACAAAGCAAATAGCCGTGGCTAAAAGGGAAATGCCTGAAAAGTCCCAGCCCAAGCCCCTGAAACTGGATGCGCAACAAATTCAAATGGCGAGATAAAGAAAAAATGTCAAGTGTGCTGCTCGGGGTAGGGGAAGCACCAGTGGAGGGGGAAGCGGAAGTGGAGCTGGAAATGGATGGGCAAGTGGCCAAGAGTGACATTTGATAGTAGGTGGGGGCGCAGGGATGGGGATAAGGATAAGGATAAGGCCATATTCTCCAGAAACTCCACCGAAAAGAGCCATAAATTAGTCACTGCGAAATCGAGATAGAATATGATGTGCCTCAAAGAATGATACATCAGCTTTAAGATGCGTAACGCCAAGCGATTTTCTGGCACTTCAGCTTGGAGGGGGATATTTGCAGCAGATATATTGATATGGGCAATAAATTAAGATTTTGATTTATATATTGGGATAATACAATTGGAAAAGGAACAAATAAATGAAGTAGCACTTTTCGATTATTTTTCAATTAATGTAACTTTGAAAAATAAGAATCATATATATTAAAGGATACGATACGTTTGATACCAGCGCTATACTTCCTAAGAATATTGATAGTTTTACATGAAAGTATTATTTTATAATATTTTAAGATTCCATATATCAAAGTTTGCTTTATTTCTATATTTAGGATATGTTTATCTGTTATTGTATATTTCCTTTCTACATCCTTGGGCACTTATCGATTTTTATATTCCAACTTTGTATATTTAATTACTTTTAAATAGTAATTGCTATATTTAATTTTAAATACTTAATTTATTTGAACTTCTTCACAATCCCAGATGCAACAGCTTTTCCAAATTGTGCCTTTAAAGTTCTCTTTCGCTTTAAAGTCCGCTTTCCCTTCTCCCCTTTTATTATTTATATTTTTTGCACAACGCCTACATATGTCTCCGTCCGACGCTGGCCATTACGCTGCGAGTCATTTGTGAAATGTCAGGCCATTGTGCCGGCACTTTATGCTAATGCAATGTTGCGTGATCCTTGAAGGAATCGTCATCGCCGCAGGGAAGGGCCGCTCCGCCCGCTAATGGATTTCCAGGGCGCATCAAAACATAAAAAACTCTCTCCCGACGAGGTCTCCCGAGTTGGGTGAAAGCAAATCCCGCCCAGTCATGTGGCGGCAGCGGCCCGAACTGCATTGTTGGCCAGGGAACCGAGGAGCCAGGAACAAGGAACAAGGACCAAGGACCATGGCCAGGGCCAGGGCCAGTTTGTGTTGTGTAAGCGGAAATCCTTGCGGCCAGGACGGCAGGCCTGATGAGTGGATGACGCGGCAGAACCTAAGGGGGCAGGATTAGCCTCGCTCATAATTAACGGTGAATGGATTAAGGGGCAAAAACTCAGCCAGCCAGAAAGCACGGATTGACGTCCTGTCATCGGGCTTTTTTGCCTTCTTTAATTCCCGCCTCATTGGTTTCTTGATTGATTGATTTCAATTTTATTTCCCAAATGGCCGCCAGGTATATCCCTCTCCCCAACCGATAGTGTGCCGCGATAAATAATATTCCACTGGACACGATTGATTGATAAACCCTTCAGAATCGATATTTATCGATGCGGTTTTAGTGGAAAAATCAAAGTTAAGAAACCTAACTATAACTCTAACTAGCTATAACTGGGAAAGGCTTTACCTTTGGGTTAATCCAAAGGAAATCTTATGACCAGGTGCACTACTCCCTCGATAGCTCTTTTCTTTGCTTCTAATATTTCCTGCTTATAGCTACCATATTTTCAACCTTTTTTTCCAGGGCTCTTTGAAGGGAATTTTGTGAGGCAACACTACCCAAGAGACAGCCCCAAACGGTTGCCCATCAATTCTGTTGTTTGTTTTCCATCCTTCGTTCCCCGCTTTTCCCTGTTTTTTATGTTGTCTATTTTCCATTTTTCTGCTGCATGCTGCATGCTGCAGCAGCTGCAGCACGAGCTGTGGCGGAAGTTTCAACTGAAAAATGAAGCAAACAAGCTGGTATCTGCTGGACGGCCAGAGAAAGTCGCAATGGGAGAAGGAAAGTGAGGCGTAAATCCAAATGACCCAAAAATGGGCGCAGGATGCGAGGCTGCGGCTTAACTGGCCTTAAAAAATCAAATATATTGCACATCCGCGGGCGCTGGGCCACGCAATTTACACGCACATCTGACCGAACATCCTCCTCCGCCCAGTCGTAACCATAACCTCCGTATGCTCATGCTACGCCTTCTTCTTCTGCTGCTCCTCCTGCTCCTGCTCCTGCTCCTGCTCCTGCTCCTCCTCCTTCGTTGGCCTCTTCCTGGCCGCAGGAAAAACAGCGCTGGCAAGCGATTTCATTGCCTACTTAGCGGCGCACGCTGCGAGTTATTCAAATTTGAATTAGGCAGGGCCACCGTTTTATGGCACTCAGTGTCTGTGTCTGTCTCCCTGTCCGTGCCCCTCTGCCCCGAAAAATATGCAGCATCTGCGTGGCAGGGAAGCAAAACTTGCGGCATAAAATGTGTGGCACATGTGTGACGGGGCAACAGCGAGCGGCGAACGGTGAGCGCTCCTTAATTAGATCATAGTTCCCATCTCGGTGCAGGGCAGCGTTTTACTGCCGGCACACAGGAGCAGCCACAGGACCCACAAAACAGAACAGAACAGAACAGAACACCATCAATGTCAGTCCCGTGCCCGCCATCATCATCATCATCTTAGAGGCACATGGCGCATGGGTCGCACTGTGGGCCGAAGGAGTAATTTGTGAGGTTAAAAGTTCCAAGTAGGACTAAATATCGAGGGGAAGTCCGATATCATATTGAAAATGTTTTAAACTTACATCTAATTGATGTAATAAGCATCAATAATATTGATTTTAATGTTATAATATCGAAATAGACAAAAAATATCTTATGAATGTTATTACATTTTTTATTAGTCCGCTTTTCAGATTGTATATATCAATCCATATATCAAATAATATTTCTGGCATTCCCTTATCCATGTTATATTGAATATATAGTAAAACTTAATATATGGAAATTAAAAATACTAAAAATCGTCCCTATTTCCTTGACTTAGCCCCACTGTCCCTTCCATAGAGAGCGTTGTGGGCACATTATTGACTCACGACGATGCGCCGCATCGAATTTCCAACTCAATCATTGGCGGACGGGTGGGGGGGGGAAAGCCTGGGGGGAAAGGCAACTAGGACCGGGGAGGGGGAAAACTTTCCCTCTGCTTTATGACTGGCAACTCACGCGACGCCGACGTTTACGGTATTTGCATTTTAATTGAATTGAACTAAATTATTTTGTTTAGAGTCGAAAGGAATTGCCATCGTCCTTCGCCCGTTCCTCCTGCTCCTCCTTGCGGAAGGCAACAGTTTTTCGCCAAAATGTAAAAGCCACAAGCCGCTAAAAAGTTGAAACTTTGAAAACTTTCGACACAAGACAGGAGATTTCGCGGGGCAACGAAAACTTGCCATAATGGCTTAGGGTCTCTCTGATGGGCAAAGCTAAATCGAAGCTGAAGCCGAAATTAAGACTTAAGAGTGGCCTGAGCCCATGTCCTTGGGTCGTGATTTTATGGGAATTCTTTTGAAATTTAACCTGATATAAATGCTTACAAATGAATTCATCCTTCCAGATGAGTTCTGCGAGGAGTATCCGCACAACCTCATGCCCACGCCCGGCTACTGGATCGAGTGCTCCCGCCAGAAGATCACCATGCCCACCCCGCACACCATTTGGGATGAGAGCGACTCGGAGCACGAGGACATCCGGGCGGGCAGTGCCAGCGATGCGTACTTGGAGCGCGAGTGCAGCGATCTCTACGAGGACGACGAGGACTCCGAGGCAACGCCCAGGTGGGTTTCATAGGGAAACATCTTATAGAAGGGGTAGTACTTATATGGTGTTTCTGTTCAGTCCGCGCAAAAAGACAACCATTGAGGAGCAGTGGGACCAGCAGGGCGCCTTCGAACTGATCTCCGTGGAGCAGGAGACGTACGAGAAGTATTTCTATGGCACCGAGCACTGGAACTACTTCACCAGCGACGAGGACCTGGGCCCGGTCATCCTGTCCATCAAGCAGGAGACGCTCAATGGACGGGACCAGTTCCGCATCCTGGTGCGGGCTGGCTCCTACACAGTGCATGGACTGATACCGGCGTCCTGTGTGTTTGCCGATAGGTAAGGTTCTGGGTAGGGAATCCATAGTTCAATCCTTGAATACATACATTTTGCAGATATAATCGCGAGGAGGTAGTTAGATCTTTAGGTAAAGAAGTTAATTTAAATCCACCTTTAACGTTAGGACAATTACCCGACACGCCGGAGGAATTATTAAAGTTAGATCAGGTGAGTGGCCACGGAGTTTATATATTCTCTGGAATAGTTATATATAAGCCCGACTCTCCCTAGGTTTTTATAAAATCAGAGTTAAAAGTTGGCGTCATATTTGTCAAAGAGGATCAGTATACCGAAGAGCAAATTCTGGACAATAATGAAAATTCACCGCTCTTCGACGAGTTCCTCACTCTGCTGGGCGATCGCGTCCGGCTGCGCGGCTTTGACAAATACAAAGGTGGCCTTGACACGGTGCACGACCTCACAGGTAGACATTTGTGCCCCATATCGTATATGTTATATTCCATTCTGTATACTCTCATTAGGTCTCTTCTCTGTGTACACAAACTGGCGCAACATTGAGATCATGTTCCACGTGTCCACCCTGCTGCCGTACGAGAAGCACGATCCGCAGAAGCTGCAGAGGAAGCGCCACATCGGCAACGACATTGTGTGCGTGGTCTTCCTGGAGGCGGACAACACTCGCTTTAGTCCTGCCTGCATCAAGAGCCACTTCCTGCACACGTTTATCCTGGTGAGTTTTGTGGGCAATCCCTTCTCCCCTCTGTTTATGGAGCTTCTAATCTATAATCATTCTCTATCATTTTAAATAATTCAATCTTTTCACAGGTTCGCGTTTCGGCCAGGATCAAGCACAAGCCCACGAGATACGAGGTGTCCGTGGTGACCAGAGACGAGGTGGGCGCCTACAAGCCCTACCTGTGGGAACAGTCCGTTTTCGAAAAGGGTCCCATGTTCAGGTGAGAGATCTTAACAGCTAAAGCCCCCTTGGTCTCCCTTAAAACCCCGACTGATCCCCCGTCTGCAGGGAATGGCTGCTGACGAAGATCGTCAACGGAGAGAGGGCGTCGTATTCGGCACCGAAGTTCGCCCGGATGCAGGAGCGCACACGGTCGCAGATGCTCGAGGATCTGGTGATGAATCTGTCCAATCACGCAGAGACTGGACAGATACCGAAGCCCTACCGCCGCGGCAGCTGGCGACCGATCGGTGAGGATGAATATTTCAAAATGTTGCATGCCCGTGTCCTAGACAACAACACACACCACGAACAGCAGCAGCAGCAGCAGCAACATTACGGAGCCGTCTGCTGCTATTGCAACGGCAACAGTCACGAGATGATGGTGCTGCAACAGGGCAGCCATAACAACAACTACAACAACAACCACTACAACAACAACACATTCAACAACACACACAGACACTCCAACGACAACAACAATCACTTTGAACAACAGCAGCAACAATCGCAGCTGGAACAGCTACAGCAACTGCAACTGCAACTGCAACACTCGACATCGTCACTCACACACACGTCGTGTTGTGCCATGTTGCACCTGTGTGTGAGGCATAGTATGTGGGCCGAACCCTCCCCCACCCCCGGGCACGACCCTCGCCCCGCATGTCCTGCCTGTCTTGTCCTGCCTTTAAGCTTAACAATTTTATAATATTTCTTAAAAAGTCAACTTAAGGAGGGCTCACAAATGCAAACCAGAAATAAGATCTCGATAAAATTTTCAAACTCCGATAAAACAAAAATTGAGGCGACGATTCATTGGAGTTATCACGCCTTAATCGATCATTTCGATACGATTTTCATGGCTTAACAGAGCTTTGACAGCCCTGCACTGGCTTTTTGGCCTGTATCATAACACTTTTCATTCATGTCTGCGATTTTGAAATAGTGACGATTATTGAACTTGTTATCGATTATAATATGGCATTTTCGATAATTTTGATGGGATTTTTCCTGTCCTACACTGACTCTAACCTTACTTAAAAAAATTAAATAAGATTTCCGCACCCTCATAAAATATGTTTAGGTTTTTTTCCGGCCACACTCTCGTCAAAACAATTTCCTTTATCTGTCATGGGGAAATCCTAAAGAAAGATCTTTCTCACCCGCTTTCCACAGGTTCACACTTTTCCTTTCTTGAGGCTTTAAAGCCCATCATTTTGACTTAACATGGCCAGGGACCTTAAGGAGATTTATAAACAATTCGCGACAACAAATTGCAGACATTACTGTGACCCTAACAAAAACGCAAAATGAAGACAAAAAAAGATACAAGTAAAAAGAAGAAAAGAGAAATTGTGGAGACATTTGCATTTGGCGCGCGCTCCTTTTGTGACACAGGTCCTGTACGAGTTCGAGTGCGAGTACGAGTATGTTTGATTAATCGTTTTGCCTTGCTTTCGGTTGAACTTTCACCAAACACAAAAAAAAAAAAAACGAAACCGCCCCCACACCCATGCACACATACACACTGACACTTCCGCTTCCGCCATTAACACATCCGGCTGTGTTTGTGCCCACCGGAAACGTGCCTCATGTCACACAATCCCTCGCTCACAGACACAGACACACAGTCCCAGGCAAGGACAATCTGCTCTTCCTTTACACACAGCCATGCCCAGCCATTATTTCTACACTGAAAAAACACATAGCTTCTTCCATTTAGACCTTTGATTAGGCAAACCTTTGGTGGGTTTCCCTAATTCAATTAAATATTAAAATGTTTTAAAAATATTTTTTGGCATTTGGGGAATCTTAGCTCATCAGAAAAGGTTTCCAGAAATAATGCTTACATATAATATATATATATATAATATACATATATTTTCTCTCTGTGTACATCGTCCATTGTCCGGCTAAGAAATATGGTTCATGTTTGTATAATTTTATCAGTGGAAGGAAATCTATTGTTGCCACCCCGCACACACACACCCACCCCATACACCCTCATGCCACACCACCCCACACCCTCCCTCTCTCCCTCAAACACACACACACCCACGGCTGCTGTTCGTTCGTTGTTGTTGTTGTTGTTGTCGTTGTTGTTTGATGGTGTCGTTGGTGCTTGTTGTGATTTTGTTTAGATTTCTTGTTATTTATTTGTTGCTATTTGTTGCATTAGACAACACACAAATCTAATTTGATTTATTCACTCGCACACACACTTGCACACTGGCACCCACTCAAGACACGGACACCGACCGAAAGGAAAAGGTTGAGGCTGAGGAAATTGAAGTGATCCCCAACGGGAGAGGCCCGCCTCCGAACTATGCATATTAAAGTTATGCAAATTCCAGCACCAAGAAGTAGTTCCTTTCTCTCAATGCATAAATTCCGGGCTCAGTTCTATACGTTTATATACTAAATATATGCTGCCATAGAGATTACTCAATTACCTTTGCCCCTTGGAGACTATATCTGTGGGAATTCATCATTCGATTGCCATTTGCAGTCAGTTTTCTAGCTTTTTGGTCAGTTCAAATATATTTTCTTGTACTTTTTTGGTATTTTGCTTAATATTTTATGATAAAAGCTAAAATTAAGTTTACTTAGTGAAGTTTTAAGTACATTTTCATACAAAACAAAAGCATTCGTACTCTCATTTTACTTGAAGAGATTTCCTCTCATTTATATATGTACCTAAACTGGATTCATCATTTCGAACTGCTTTCATTATTATATTTTATGTTGTATAAGTATGTTAAATGTGTTTTGTATTTGAGTTATGTTTGCCCTTCTCCTCTCTTTCTCTATAGTTCGATATTATTTGGCTTTGTTCTAGTCTTTTTCCGGAAAGTCTTAAGAGCCTGGCGAAGCTTCTAGGCTGTCCAGAACTATGGCAGCCCAAAATCAAACCCATATAGATGCCAAAACCACCACAAAAATATTTAAAAAATGCGGTGAGCTGCAATGGCTAAAACCAAAAAATCAAAAGAAAGAAATATATAACACTAGGAGTGTTAATCATTTAAAGATTACAAATCCCAATTGGCTTCCCTCGTTGACAAACACACTTTTCCAAATTTATTCTTTCGGCGACCGTAGAAAATGTTGCACAAATATGCATAGTTTGTGTGCTTGAATGATTATCCTCTGAACACAAGACCTCTGTAAATTACTAATATTTCTACCATTCAAAGAGGCATCTAGCAAATATATATATATATAAATATATGTACACGCATGCATAGATCTTTTAAAGACGTTTCTTTCAGCGATAAACACACACACAAAAAGAACCTTCTCCAAAATTGAACATACTATTAGAAACACTTTGGGTTAGCTCCCTCGAATGACCCGTGCATTACCACGCCCGTTTATCCACAGGCCACATGAGACCCTCGTCGCCGCTGCTCGACTCTGTCCGGGATCAGTTCGAGGACTACGACCAGCTGGCCAAGGACTTCACCCGCGTATTCCTCAACGAAGAACCATCGTGCCTGACCAACGCCCATCTCTTCGACGTTGTCTTCCTGGTGGGTCAGTCCAAGCAGAAGGCGCGATTCATTGGTGTCCGGGCGATCCTTGGGGTGCGCAGCAGGGTCTTTCAGGTGAGAGCAAGAGTGCTAAATAAGATTAAATTAATAACTAATAATTATATTAAAATAAGAAATAATTTCGGGTAACGGTGCGTATACGTCATTAGTTTATAGGTATATCACGTATACGCAGTGTTGTCATTTTACATAATACACTTAATATGTCTAAGTCAACCAAATCGCATTCTAAACATCTACATATTTTATAAGAAATATTATCCTTTAGGAAAATATACGTTTTTTTTATTTCCCTCTTAAGAACAGATATTGTATCTATTGCTATTGTGAGACGGAAAGTAAAAATATCTAAAGTATCCTTAATATTCTACTTCATGAGAATAAGCACTGTAATAAATAATTTATTAATTAAGCAAATGTAATTGATCATAATTTAAAATGTATTAGGACAACAGTGCGTATGCGCTATTAGCGTATACAAATATCACGTATACGCAGTGTTACCCCTTGATTTCATACACTTAAAGCTGTTTAACAAAAAAAACCCTTTAAAATATATTAAATTTTTCTTAAAAATATTTTCTTAATGAGAAATATGTATATGTTAACCCTTTTTACTCTTTAGAATAGAGTTTGTGTCTGAGAGAGCGATGAAAATACCCCAAAATATGATTTTAAAACCCAAAGACCCCCCAAAAACACGCCAAATCTTTTGAAAAATAACCACGTTTCTAGTTTTTGAGCTTTTAGCTTTTGAAAATATGTGTTGAATCCTAGCTAGAGATAAAAATGCGAGAAAAATATCGTAAAAGAACCCAAAAACACCTCAAAAAATACCATAAACTTTTACAGGAAATGCTGTACGGCATTCAGACCGGCTTTGGATCGCCACAGATCCCCGTCGCCGAGATCTTTGCCCGCCCCGCCCCATCGCTTGTGTCGCCGCAGAACCAGAAGCCAAAGAGCAACAACTACCTGACCGTTCCCGACTCGGACTCCATACGGCCGAAGAGCGTGCCGTCGTCGCCGATGGTGAAGCGGGCCTTCTCCCGGCTGGGCACCATCACGGCGGGCTGGGGCCGGTCCATAAGGAACAAGAACACGAACCAGCTGAATCCGGATGACAAGAAGAAGTGGATATCCTCCACGGACTGTTCGAGTAAGGGTTTTCAGTCGGTGCAATGCAACCATATCGATGCGTGTCTCTTTTCTCCGCTCTCTTTTCTCTCCACACGCTGTCACTGTCTCTCTCTCTCTCCGAACTCTCTTGCTCTTGCGCTCTCTGCTGTGCGATTTGTCTTGAATTTTCCTCTGCCCACACATGTTATGTATACGTCCGCCGTACGCCGTGATCCGTGATACCTCTCCCATCCCCGATCCTCGAACCCCGATTCCCGATCCCTGATCCCATGATCCCGTAAACCCTTGACTCCTGTACCCTCTGTAAATTACTCGTACTTACTAAACTAACTAATGTTAATAATACTACCTGCAACGCACGCCGCACATCTTTGCCTAAGAAAATTCAAATTATTTATAAATAAAAACAAAAAACCCACCGACAAATATCTCCCCATGAATACATATAAATATTGTAATTGCGAACGAACTATCCCACAATCCTTCCCTGTCGTTTTGTTGTGTTTACTTCTGTTTTTATTGAAAAATAACCTTGGTTCAACGCTTCAAATATTTTGGACGTGGTTCTCTGACAATTTTGCATCCTCCTTTGATTTCCAATGCACTTACAACGACACCCTCATACTTATGCTTTGCCTTTTTGATTTGCCTGCCTAAAATGTCGTCCAATCTGTTGCATTTTGAGTCGATATTAAATGCCTCGTATAATCATCGATTATTTATATATAATTCCCCTTTTTACAAAATGCATTGCATTGAAAATCACCTATAACCATGATACTCGCCACTATTCACCTCTACTCACCACTGAAACTGCTTGCATTTTACCGTTATGCGAAATTTCTAACCATTGGATTCAAACTCACCACACTGTTTTGCTCTCTCTCTGTCTCTCTTTCTGTCTCTCTATCTTGACCTATACCTCTTTTTCTCCTTCTGTCATGACTATTCCTTTGTTATTGTTCTCTGCTCCTCTACACCTTTGTCTCTCCTCTCTTTTCGGCTCTTCTGTTTTGATTCTACAAATATCTTCAAAACAAACGAAATAATTTAAATTAAACAACAAACAAATTCTTGTCATTCTCTCATCTCACCTGACTCGCCACCGCCCACTGCCACTCCCCCACAAAAAAAAAAACAATTAATAAAAACATAAAACATAAACTTTTATCGATAATATATATTTTTTTTAATTTACTTTTACCAACTGACAAATGATTTTGTTTCATGATTTGCGTTTTTGATTTGCAATCGAATTATTTTTATCGTTATCGTTATTTTCGACAACTATCGACTGTAACTGCTACTACCAATAACTGATAACCGACAACCGATAACCGACTACCGATAACCACTCCCAACTACCACCTCGCGCGCACCACTCCCCAAATTAAATGGCGATTGCAGACAGGGACAGCAAGGACAAGGACAAGGACAAGCCGGGCAGCAACCAACTGGCCGTGCCCCGGCTCTCGGTCTGCGCCGATGCCCAGAAAGTGGACCGGGCCAAGCTAGCCCAGACCGAGTTCAACATCATTGAGTTCGATCCGGACACGTTTCGGGTGCTTCTCGATTACCTACACACGGGCACCTGTCCGCTCACCTGCGTCTCCATACCAGGTAATTAAAAATTTACTCCTCAAAGGGGTGGGGATATTTTTCTTCAGATTGCTATTTTCGGTTACTTGCATTCTCATTTTATATAATTTTCCCGGTGGGAAATATCAACCTGAGCAAAAAGCACAGATTTGTATGCGGAACAGAGCAGCCCAAGATTCAGGCACCTGAATCCTTCGCTTACCTCTTGCGGAATTGGGAATGCATGCCTGAGGTCATGCCAGTTACACATGGAATTCCACTCCTTGGGGAAGCTGTGCCAGGAGACCACCTCGATCTCATTCCTTCTCTCACTCTCATTCTTCTCCTTGCCTCCGTTTCAGGCCTCCTTTGCGCCGCGGAGCACTACGATTTACCGGAGCTGCTGCAGGCGTGCTTCCACCACTGCAAGCAGTTCCTGCGCATCGAGGTCGTATGCCCGATGCTCATCTCGCTGGAGAACTACTACTGGCGCTACACATCCGCCTCCGAGCTGGTCAACATGATACTGTCGTTCGTGGAGAGCAAGGCGCATGCGCTGTTCAAGTGCCCGGAGTTCCTGCACCTGTCCGAGTCGATGGTCCAGATGATCATGTGCCGCGAGCTGCAGACGCCGGAGATACGCAAGTTCGAGGCGATGCTGGCCTGGGCACAGCACAAGGTGGGCAAGCTGAAGAATCATCCGAACAAGGACACACAGTTCGAGTTCGAGTGCATCATGGAGCGGCTGACGCGCGATCTCAATCTGTGCCGGATCTCGCCCAGCGAGCTGCTCACCGTCGTCCTGCCCTCCAAGTCGATGAAGAACGAACGCATCATGGAGACGCTCATGGTCCAGGTGAACCTCGGCACCTATAGGATGCCCGAGCTGGATGCGTACCGTCAGCAGTTGCGCCAGCAGGAGTCCGCCGAGGCCACCGTCCAGGTCCACCGGGGTGGATGAGACAGTAAGAATGTGAGTTTCGATTTGGAGC